>LOEQ01001652.1:177204-189716 GCA_001685075.1 Bramus lutescens | reverse complement strand
AGGAGGCTGTGGGGTCATGTGTGCATCTGTGGGTGCTGGGGAGGCTGTGTAGGAGGTCAGAGGAGAAGGCTTTGGGTTCATGTGTGTACCTGGGAGGCCATGAGCCCAGAGTGAGAGCAGGAAGTTGCCCTGGATAATGGGCAACCCAGAGTACTGCTCAGCCATTATCTCTGCAGAAGGGACAGAGCAGGGCCTCCATCAGCTTGACTGGCAGTGGTCATGGAGGCTCTGTGCAGGTGGCAGCAGGAGTGGGTGAGGGGCCCACACTGAGTGCAAAAGGCACAACTGCTTGGAGCAGGGGCAGGTGTCAGGACATCCTGTGAGAAGCACAACGCTGCAGTTCAGGGTTCTTATCTTGGCTCAGGGTTACTCCTGGTCTACTGGGGTAGGGGGTGAGAGTAATCTCACTAGGGACTGGAGAGATAACTCGGTGGTTAAGAGCATTTGCTGCTCTTGCGGAGGACCTGAGTTCAGTTTCCAGTACCCATGTCAGGATACTGCCTGCCAATCTAGCTCCAGGTGGGCGTCTGACACCATCTTGTCTCTGTGAGAATCAGCACCCATGTGTACAGAGATAAAATCAAAATAAATATTTAAAACAAGATATAGATTAGCCCGACTAGGGACAGAAGGTGAGTTTTGTTAATTGTCCTGGAAGATGTAAACAGACATCTGTCCGTTCACTTCTGATAGGACATCAGTAACGGACCAAAGAAATAATTCTACACAAATCATAGTAAGCTGATGAATTTGTTGGGATTGCTTAGAGGTGTATGGGTGGGGATTACTTACAGAAACATGAATAACTCAAAGGCAGCTGTGTCAATAAAGGTCCATCCCAGCATGGGTGACTGATCTTGAAAGCTGCGTTCCTGGAGCGTGCTGCCCAGGCACACACTTTGCAAGCAGCTCTGTGGGCTGACTTAGTAACAGCTGCTGCTTGTATGACCTGGAGCGGGGCCTTCCTTCCTTCCCGTGTCCTCATCCGTGTCCCTCATTGAAGGTGAGGTTCATTTGGTTCAGTTTGGAAGACGGAGCCACATCATACTCCACCCCTTCCCCAGACTCTTCCTTTTTTGATGTTCTCTGAGCCTCAGAGGGCTGGTAAAGATGCCCGATTATTTTCTTCTATCCATGGCTGAGTGTGACAGAGAAACAGTCATTTAGTTTCGAGAGCTAATGGATTTTGGGTCTCTGTAGCACACCCCTCCCTGGAAAAAAATAAGTTTTCCTCTGTGACTGATCAAATTGAATGACCAAAGCTAACAGCAGCAGTAATTGATGGGTGTAAATACAGATGTTTAGAAGGCAATTTGATAGGTACATCACAGCTAGTGAAGAAAGCAACACCAGTTGCCTCTACTCAGGGACCACGGGCTTTCCTTCCTTGCGGTACTGTATGTGAATTCCCTCTCATGGAGCAGGCTTTGAATCTAATAGGAAATCAGATGGTTGCCCCATGATGGCTGTGCCACCATTGTCCTAGCAAGCACAACTTGTGTGCCATGTTAGTGTGACATGTTAGTGTTGCAGTGTACATGGCCACTCCTAGCTGATGATGACCATTGGTGACACTTCCCCAGTGGTCCAAGCAGCGCCTACTGGCACTAGCAAAGAGGGAATTTCCACTTCAGTGCTGACCTTATTTTTCGTGTCCTGTGTCACAGTGTGTCAAGGCTTCAGCAGCAGGTTCTTACCATTTAGACCTGTTATGCAGCCGTGACAACAGCCTTTCTGGTTTGTAAGGCTTTGTAGAGAAGTAGCCCAGCCCTGGCTGGGACTTTTAGTCCACACTGTATGCTTCTACGAGCGTCTTCCCATCCATGTAGGTGCTTTCACTTGAACTCCATCACTGTTCTTCCAGATGCTTTAACAAATCTGTAAGAGTCTCCTCAGGGGTCAGCGCTATGTCACTTCTTTTTTTTTCTTTTTAAGCAGAAGGTGGGTAGGTTCTTGGAAGGCCAGCCATCATCTATTCTAAGTATCAAGTGGTCTTGGTCAGCTAGGGCTTTACTAAAAGAGAAACAGTATAAAAGGCCAGTATAGTAGGGAAAGATCACATCCGTTGCTTCACCGGAGAGCGGTGTCAGGCACAGATGGGAGGTACTACTTCATTTAGCCTTCCATAATTCACAGACATTTTTCATGAACCATCTGGTCTCTTCATCCTGAGGTGCCATTGCTGCTGCAGGACTCGTGGGCATCACCCCACTTTCGATGGCCTCAGCAGGGTGGAACCTGAGTTGCATATGTCAGCACCCACTGCAGGATCCATACAATCCCTGCATCCCACATGTCTCTCACTCTGCTGGCCCCTCTGCAGCCACCACTAGTGTTCTGTGACCATTACTAGTGAGATGAAATGTCTGTTTATCCCAGATATGGCACAGCTGACAGACTGAAACACATTTCTACTCAAGTCTCGATTAGCAAATCAGTGAGATGGTGGAGGTTACTTTCAGGAACATGGGTGACACAAATGCGGGAAGCCTTCTTTGGCAAGGGTGAGGACTCAAAAGGCCATATTCTCAGAACTTGCACACAGCCTGGAGGCTGCTCTGCTGGGGTCCACTCCCCGGCAGTTGTTACTGTTTAGGTAACTTGGGAAGCCGGCAGTGCCTTGGAAAATTTGTGGACTTCTAGAGTCTTAATGAACCTCCCTCCAGGAGCCGGTGTTTCAAATTGCAGTAAGTGGCTACATTAGGAGGGTTATGACAAGACACTCACATCGACAGTCAGGACAGGGAGGAGCCAGATAGTGCTGTCCCATCTGGAAGGACTCCAAGATGCTTGAGAGCCTTACATCCCTGGGGGCATAAAAACAGAGACTGGACCAGCACCAAGTGAGCCACAGTGCCCATAGTAGAAGTGGTGACATATATATCTTCTGAACACCGAAACTGGCTCATGTGGTCCCTTGGCCACTGGAACCAGCTCCTGCCATCTAGACCCTCTCAGAACTGAGCTTCTCAGAGCCCAGAAGCTCAGCCTTGGGCCCTCTGATGTCCCTCCACTGTCCTCCCAGAGATCCCCCCTTCTTTGATGAGCAGAGGTCTTTGATTCTTGTCTCTCATAGGGTCAAAGACCATTTTCTGTGACTTGCCACACACATGCTGTGTCTGACCACAACCTGGTTACTGAAGCACCATGCATACTTGCATCTGCCGCCACCGGCACACTCTCTTCCCATGTGCATCCTGTTGGGTGCACATCTCATGGCGTGCAAGCGCATCCTACACAGTCATTTACTTGGTTGTCATGATAAGTCTTTTTCTGGGACAGAAGAGGGGTGGCAGCATGGAAGAGCAGGCCCAGGACTTACTGGGATTGGATGTGTATCAACGCCTTGGGGAGGCGAGAAGGCTGGCCCTGGAAGACCTGGAGCCAGAGTCCAGCCAACCTGCTTCCTAACCCCCGTCCTGCTTCCTGTTAACCCTGCGGCTCTGCAGCCAGAGTGGCCTGACAGAATGTGGGTGTGGCTGCCCTCTTGCTTTGTCCTGCATCAGGCTGGGAGCCCTGCTTTGCACAATTGCAGCCTGCCTGTNGTGGCTGCCAGTTACACCCAGGCCCAAAGCTGGTCATGTTGAGTGCTGTGAGCAGAGAGACCAGGAATGCAGCATCTCCGAAGTGTTGTGCCTGCTGCTCTTGAGAGCAGTGAGGTGGGATCCATTAAGGAGGGTGAAGGTGCTAGAGCAGGTGGGAAACATGTTACTCATCTGTGTACACGGAACTCTGGGTCTGGAACCTAGACTTTCGCTGTGGGGTTCCTTCCCATTAGGGGAAACCTTCACACACAACACACACATACACACACACACATTTACAAACACATACATGCCTACACACATATGTGCATGCATATGTGTGTATCCATGCACACAGAGCACACATGCACACACATGTATGCATATGTGTACAAACCTATCTATGTACATATATAAGCATGTATGTGCCTTGTGAAAGATAAATATGCATGTATGTGCCTATACACAACACATAATAAATGCATCTTCTATACACACAGACTGATGGTACCTTATCTCACGTGCACCTCAGCTGAGAGAGGTTGTCATGCTCTGTTGCCTTTCTCTGTGTGAACTTGCAGCAAACCAGGACTTATGAGATAGTGTCTCAGGCTACACCCCTGGGCAGATTCCCCCACAAGGTTATAAAGAAGTCTACTAAGATGTAAGGGTGTAGGTTGTCTACGAGCTGCCTATGGCCTGGCTGCCAAGCCTTTGCGGGGGCATCTGAGAGAGCCCATCTGAGGGTACTGTAGAGAAGAGCCCTCTTGCTGGATAGAGCCAGAGACAGTCTGGTCCCAAATGAGTCCCAGCTAGTTTCTCAACCTAGAGCTCCACACAGGAAGTGGGAGCCGCTGGTTATAGGACAGAGACATGGTGGGGTTGTCTCTCCTGAGAGACAGATTTTCCCATCCTGAGGCACTGTCTAGGGCTGTTGCTAGAAGGACATCTGTGGCCTCCCACCACGGAGCTCAGGTGTGCCATTTTTGGAACTCTTAGGATCCATCCCCGTTTTTAGTATTTGTGATGTTATTGTAAAAGAGGCATCGGTCATCCTATCCTAGTCTTAGTGTGGCTGTTGGCTCCTTGTGCACCTCCAGCCCCACCCCCACCCCTGGCCCTGCCCGGGTTCACATTCTATGTCTGAGAAGTGGAGCCTTATGTGTGACAACTTCACAGGACTCCCATGGCCTATGGACTGAGTGAGGTTTTATACAGAGGCAGGCTTTTCTTCCCACCCCCCAGCCTTTGTGATACGCTAAGGACACTAGGTTCTTCATGTGAGATGCAAGGTTGACACTTCCCTTAGGACAGGTATTGTTCCCTGTTTCACAGAGAGGGAACTGGATTGCCCAAAGCTCTTCCCAGAACAGGCAGATAGGCAGGGCCAATGCTTCTACATCAAACAACTACGCTATCAACGCCACTCAGCTCAGCCCCCAGGCGCTGCTGGTCTGTAATGGTTGCTGTTCCGACTGTTTTCTTTGTAGTCACTGAGCAGGAGACAAAAGTCCCCAAGAAAACCGTCATCATGTAAGTGCAGGCGCGACTCTCATCTTCCTTTTGACTGTCGTGCCCATGCATGCTACTAACCCCCTCACCTTGCCAGCTTGATGTCCTTGCTGCCTGCCAGCCTGCCTGCCTGCCTGTGCACCTAACCTTCACATACCGCATGGGTTATCAGCATCTTGTGGATTCTTGCAGGCACCTAGCCTAGCCACTTCCTGGGGTCTGTGGACCCCGTACACACCACAGCTCTCTTCTGAGGCCTCAGAGCACATGCCGCAGGGTCCTGTTATTCTACATATTTCATGGTGACTCACCAGGATACTGGCTTTCCAGCAGTTGGGGAGAGCTGGCAATGAAATCCATTTCCCTCCATAGGCTCAAGACAGGTTTCTGCCCTTTGTTGTCTGAGAGTTTAGGCAATGTTGGTAACAGGGCTTTCTGCAGCGATAGATTCCCATTCCATAACCTGCCCTGCCCAACAGCATTTAAATATGTCTAGTGCAACAGACAGCCAAATCTTAAATGTGACCCAGTTTTTATTCATTGGATCTAACCTAAATAATGCTACCTTGGTAGGTATCATAGCCCTGGGGCATTTGGCTCTCCAAGCCCAGCTGTTACATTTAGAAGATGGGAAACGGAGGCTCTGGAAAGTAAGGAGGCCATCTGAGAGCCACTTCCGCCAGCCAGTCTTTTCTTCATTCTCTAGTGCTTTTAAAGCTCAAACAAAAATCCTAGTATGAATCCCAGGAGCTCGGAGCATGGAGACCCCATTGAATGTGGGATTTTGGGGACCAGGAGAATCTGGAGATGAGAGAGGGTACAAAAGACAGGGAAGCCCAATAAGGGGAGGTCTCTTCTGTGCCATGGGTGGCCATGTTGCTGGAGAATTCTGTCTGCAGACCTTGGATGAAATCTGGGTTATCCCTTATTGCCCTACATCCACCTTTCTCCTTCTAAGGCGGCTGCTCCCATGTTGCCACCCAGCCTATGCTCACCACCCCAGTCTTGGAAAGGCCCCATGCTGGAGGTTGGCATAGATGATTGCCTGTATCTGCCTTGTGGGGAGCAGTATTATCAGACATTTTGAGGCATCCAGATCATGGTCCCTGGTGCCAGAGGAGACCCCAGATATCCAGTATTTGTTACATAGCCTTTCCATTTTTTATCCCTACCTCTGCTGGGAGCAAGAAGCAATTGAGCCCAAACTCAAAAACTTGGAAAGTCCTAGCCAATGCCTGTCACTCGCCCTGGTGCTCAGGTTTTACCTCCTTCTGCCACCTTCACTCCCATTTTGGAAGGTGGAACTCGAAGAGGGGACGGGGTATGTGAGAAGTCCCAAGGCCTATGGCAGCTCAGACAGGTATAGACAGAGCTAAGTAGCCCCTTCAAGTGTCCTTGTTGGCCTGGGGAGCTCTCTCTGCTCTCATCCATTCAAACCCAGAGACCAGGAACCCCAGCTGCAAGTCAGAGCCAGTGGCACCCTGGGCTTGCTATCGTGCATGTGGCTGCTGCACCAGCCAGCCATCAATCCCTATTAGCCAAGGTGCTCGGGGCACTGAGAGCTGGCCAGGTACTATCCCTAGGGGACAGAGCACAAAGCCTACTCCGGGGATGGGAAAGAGGGGTGACCAGCACAAGGGACATTTATTTGCAAAGCACACCTCACTTGGTGGTGGGAGGTACCCAGGACTCTTGTTTCAGATCACATCCCGATGTCTGAGGTTGATCACTGGGACTTTGTGCTTTGTTCCTATGGTTTTCTTAGCGAGGGCTGTGCAGGGTGGGCTCAAGCGCATGCGCAGGAGTTTGTGCTGTCTTAGCCTCTGCTCACTCACACACGCACTAACCCGGGCTCTGACATATGCTGATGGCACTGTGCTGGGTGAGGCTGTGGGCCTCCATGCCCATCTCTTCTTGGGCCCTCTCCCCCTACCAGAGAAGAGACCATCACCACCATAGTGAAGAGTCCCCGTGGCCGACGACAGTCCCCGAGCAAGTCTCCCTCCCGTTCACCCTCCCGCTACTCTGCCAGTCCACTGAGGCCAGGGCTGTTGGCCCCTGAGATGCTGTACCCACCAGAGACAAGCCCATCCCGGAGACTTGAGGTAGAAGCAAGCAGGAAGGCCCCAGTGCCTGCATTATATGTGACAGAAGCTGAAGCCGTCGCTCCAGCCTCGCAGCCCAAGCCCAAGTGGTTAGAGGTTGAGGAAACCATTGAAGTCCGGGTGAAGAAGACAGGGTCCCGGGGTGCATCTCCTGTCAGAGAGATGCCCAGCAGTGGAGAGGGGATCCTCTTCACACTGCCTAGTGGGATCACTGGCAGGGACCCAAATGCCAACAACTCCAACAACAAGAGTGTGTCCCAGGAAGCTCAGACCTGCAGCCCCCCTATAGTCCATGTTGGTGAACCCTTCATCTTCCATGTGGATCCAATGGGCAATGTGGACTGGGCAGCTGCCAGCCCTGAGCCAAAGGAGGTCAGAGCCTCCAAGGAGGAAGAGAATATTGTAAAAGATGAAGGAGACAGCGACAGAGAAGAAAATACCTTCCTACTAGAAGAACCCCAGGACACAGGTAGCCTTCAGGGCCGTGACCCCAAAATCCTCACGTACAATGGCCGGGTGCTAACATTAGCTGACCTGGAAGATTACGTACCCCAGGAAGGAGAGACCTTTGGCTGTGGGGACCCCACCCCCAGCACCCCTGATGAACCTCCCTGCGAAGTCTCCGTGCTCCAGAGAGAGATCAGAGAGCCCACTGTGGGGCAACCTGTCCTACTCAATGTGGGCCGTCCTCCAGGCCCCAGTGCCATACCCAGCTTCTTCAGGTCAGGACCCCAGGTCCACAGCCCCGAGGGTGTCTCCTTCCTCTTGCGTGAGGCCTGGACAGGGCCAGTGAGTGCCACTCCTTGGACAAGCTCCTTCAGCACCCATGTCCAGAGTTCTGTAGATGGTGGCCAGAATAGCTTCAAGACAGAGGTCTCTACCCAGACAGTCAGCTTTGGGGCCATAGGAGAGACAGTCACTCTGCATATTAACCCAGATGGGGGAGAGGCCCCAGGCCCCTCCCAGGGTTGATGCCACACCCTGGGGACAGAACCTGGGGACAACAAGGTAAGGCGAGTGGCCCAGAGCCTCGGGCCCTGCCAGGTACCAGCATCTACCCTGGAACCCACAGCTTACCTCAGGGACTTCCCACCCTCTACTCTTCTCCAGCCTGGGATGGAGTCTTCTTTGCTTTCCTGCCCGGTCCTTCCTACCTCACTGGACTTGTTCTCTGCCGGGAAGACAGGGAAGTACCTGCCGTGTTAGAATATGCTCCTGTCATAAGAGCTCTGGCCAGGAGCCGCTGAGAGACCCCAGCTTTGGACTTCACCCTGCAAACCTCCTGTGGGGCTCTCAAAACAAGATGTGGACTTGGGTATTTGCCCTGAGACATCCCCACTGAGGGTCTTCCCTAGGGCTGCACCTAAGGCCTGTGTTGGCCAGCCACCAGCTCTGCAGATCATCAGGGCCACATCTGTGGTGGACACAGGCTGCAGGGTGGGGGGAACTCCCAGGCCGTTACCCTGATGAGAACAATAAAACAAGTCCCAAGCCCTCCTTTCTGCTTCTTCTTGATTGTCCACCTAGAAGTTTAGGGTCTCCCTCCCCTTGTAACCACCTGCTAGACTACTCTCATTTTTTTGAGGTCACATCTCAGGTCATACAGGACTCCTAGGGTGGTTGGCTATCTGTGTAAACTCTGATGACGGGCATGCAGGTCCCAGTCTGCCTTGAGCTCCATGTGTAGAGTAGGGTCAGCAATGAATCTTTCCTTGATAGTCTATGGGGCTTGTCCTTGAGAGTCATAGTGTGGACCAGGGCAGCCATCTTGGTCACTTTTGGCCTGTCAGAATCTGGGCGGGCCTTCCTGAGACATGGATAGTTGAGGCTATTGTGGGAGAAATGGGGAGTCATGAGTGAGACTGGGTGACCCGCGTGCCCTAAGCTTTCAGCATATAGGGGTCAATTCTATTGTCTTCAGAGGAGATGACCTGTTACAGTCCTTGCGCTTGTCTGTGAGTGCCAGACAATCTCTAGCCCTGGGGCTGTTCTAAGGGTGCTGCTGACCTCTTGGAGTTGGGAAGAGTATCTGGGTGCCCATCCAGCCTGGGTCTGGGGGTGTCAGAGGTGCCTCATCAGCGAGCACTGAGGAGGATCTGGGTGGGGAGAAGGTTCTAGGCAGGGGACTTGCTAGCAAACAGGTGATCAGCAACCTGGGGCAGCTGTGTGGAACCCCCACATGGGTAAGCAGGTCTGAAAGGTACAGGGGAAAGAAAATGAGCCACACAGGAGAGGGTTAGAGGATACTGGGGTTGCTCACTAGGACCTGGGGAAGAACACAGGCCTGGGCTGGGCTTGGACCACTTAGGTAGGGGCAGGAAGCTGTCAGTCACATGGGGCGAGGCCTGCATGCCCTGGGAGGTGAAATATGGGCATGGCTTCCTATACACCCAATCATCGGTTCCCCTGACCCTTGATATGTGCCAATCTGTCTAAGCTTTGGAGTCTAGAGCCGGCTTTGTGGGGAGCCAGGCCTGGATGGAAGGTGTGTGGGACTGGAAGCACATTGAAGACGGGCTTTCTGAAGGAGATGTGCGTGACCTTTAGCTTCAAGAAGGGTGGCCCTGGGGGTACATGGCTCTGGAGGAGGAAACAGTGGCCCTCTGTCCCTGGGCTCAGAGCACCTCACTGTCCCATATCCATGCAGGTGGTTTCCAAAGAAGGGAACAGCAGACAGCAGGACAGGCATGAGAAGGCAGTCTCTGAGAACTGGGGTGGGCACTCAGAGCCTGTGCCTGGGATTTTGGTCCCCAGGCCAGACTTACCTTGTGTTCCCATTCTCCTGTCCACAGACACCTCTGTGGAGGACTCTGTCCATCCTACCCAGGATGGAACTGACCAAGAAGCTACTTCTGTCCTTTGGAGAGTGCTGAGCTCAGAAGCCCCCACCCCCTCCCCAGGGGATTTCCCCTACACAAGACAAACTGAGGCACCTGCATTTGAAGAGGCTGCTCCCCAGATTGCAGGCATGACAGCCTCAGGTACACCTGGTGAGGACCAGTAGAGAGTTGACTCCAAAGACTTCTCCTCTCCCTAACTTGCTAACCCCACCCCATCCTTGGCCATACAATCCAAGGGATCACCTTGATTGCCCACTCCATGCTTACAAACTTGCAGAGCTCTGGGTCACCTTGGAATCTCTATGTCCTCTTGTGTGTTCTCAGTTTTCCTATCTGTGAGCTGGGCCCACCCATGCCATGTACCAGGACCGAGAGGTGCCCACTCCTACCTAGAGTCTCAGTTTCCCCAGATGTTCCATCTGTCCACTTAGTTTGTCCCAAACTCTTCTTTTCTAACTAGTCTGTACGGTGTGTCTTGCCTTGTTGATGAGTAAAGTATCCTCCATGGGGTCCTACACTGCCACCTGTATCCTGCTCTCATTACAGTGGTAATGCCAGCCTGGCTGGATGTGCAGGTCCTGGAGGGCAGAGCATCTCCATCCCAATGCCAGCCTGGGCAGAGCATCTCCATCCCAATGCCAGCCTGGCTGGTGGGCTAGGATATCAGGCTTGTCACCTTACTGGGGAACTGGAGGCCCTCAATGTCTGGCTTCAACAGGACAGCCAGCATCCATTACTATGCTGTGGAGGCCAGGGCTCATTGTGGTCCTGGTCCTGGAGCTGCTCTTGACTTTGTGATTCACCCCGTACTGGCCACATGGGGTCCCGTGCTTGTTAAAGAATGTCCTCCTGACTCCAGCCTACCTTTAGCTCATCAGACTTCCTATCTCCTACCAGCCGAGTGCCCAGCGGTCTCACAGCCTGACACACACAAAGGCCTGGAACAGGAGACGACAGCAACTTCTGGGGCCCAGGGACGGACTGTACCCATTCGGTAACTTCCTGAACTAGATGGGTCGTGTATGGGTGGAACTGCCCTCCGAGGGACATCCTGGGTTGGCAGAGCAGGTTGGCCCACCTGCTCTGGCTTTGTGGCCTTGAAGAGTTGACAGGGTGGACTTGATGCTCTCCAACATACTTCTTACAGGTTCTAGCCCAAGCTGGTGGGCAGGGGAGGGAAGAGGGACTCACCCTAGAGCCTAAGGGAGAAGCCTGGGGCCTCTGCCCATATATCTGACCTCACAAATAGGGACATTAGGGTCATCATCCCGTCCTGAGGCACAGCTACCTGAGAGGTACAGAGTCAGGGTGCCTCACTGAGCAGAGATCACCCTACCTTGACTCCAGGGTGGAGGGAACAGCCTGGTCAGGTGCAGGCACAGGGCAGCTGCTCTTGGATGTGCACAGCCGAGTCATCATGGAGACCACACAGAGGACCTATGTGTACCAGGCTCCTGATACAAGTGCTGCAAGTATGGAAGTGGGCCATCCAGATGGGGGGGGGTTCACTCATGCCATCCAAATGGAGGTGCACCCATGCCATCCAGATGGGGGCTGTACCAATGCCATCCAGATGGGGTGCACCCATGCCATCCGGATGGGGGTGCACCCATGCCTTCCAGATGGAGGTGCACCCATGCCTTCCAGATGGTGGGCATGTGTCCATACCATCCAGATGGGGGCTGTACCCATGCTGGGCGCAAGGGGTGTTTTTATGAGGGTCTGACTATGTCACATGGCATGCCTCAGCCCACGTTTCCCACTCTCCTCTTTCTGAGCAGCCCCTTCCCTCTTCTCTGGGAAGAGACCATCAGCAGCAAATGTGGTACCTGTACTCTAGAGAGCTTTTTAGCATTCTACCTGCTTTTGGCTTGACTGTCCATGTGATTGCTTGGCTAGCTGAAATTAAGGCAGGGGAAACAGAGGCTTTGAAGAAAGCCCTTTGCGCCCAATAGATGCCTAGGCAGTGATATGGTTGGGGTCCCCGTCACCAGGGAAGGAGGTGGGCTTTCTGGTCCAAGGAACATAAATCAAGGCTTCACTGACCACAGATGTATGTGGTGGACTGTGCACCTAGGGCTGTGAAGCCTGAGGGGCCACACACGGGTTCTCTTTCCCCCTCTCCCAGGGGCCCCATCCATGCAGGTCACTATTGAGGATGTACAGGTAGAAGCTGGTGATGTGGCACAGTTTGATGCTGTCATTGAAGGCAACCCACCTCCCACAGTGACTTGGTACAAGGTAAGAGAAGGCCCAGGCTGCTGGGGGAGGAGATAGACTTTGGGAGCTGGGAGGTAAGGGTGCATGTATACATGAAACCACGTGGGCGTATTGGGGCTCATGCACCCCACCATACAGTCTGCAGCCCCCACTCCATGGCCCCACCCTGCAGTCCTATCCTGTACCTTCCCATCACACTTCTGGCCTGCACCTGGGGCTGGGCATACAGCAGGTATTGGAAGCGCTGCTCCAGGAAGAGCGTGGGGGGCCAGGTGCAAGTGTCTCCCAGGATAGGCTGATGGTATCCTGGC
>LOEQ01001652.1:114357-127276 GCA_001685075.1 Bramus lutescens | reverse complement strand
CGATGGTCACGCGGCCCAGCAGCTTGTTGAGCTCCTCGTCGTTGCGGATGGCCAACTGCAGGTGGCGCGGGATGATGCGCGTCTTCTTGTTGTCGCGGGCCGCGTTACCAGCCAGCTCCAGGATCTCGGCAGTCAGGTACTCCAGCACCGCTGCCAGGTACACCGGGGCGCCGGCACCCACCCGCTCCGAGTAGTTGCCCTTACGAAGAAGGCGGTGCACACGGCCCACAGGAAATTGCAGACCGGCTCGGGAAGAGCGGGACTTCGCTTTTGCGCGAGCTTTGCCGCCCTGCTTGCCACGACCGGACATCTCCAACTGATAGCCAAAAGAATAAAACGAACCAACGAGAAAGCCAGCGCTAACGACCCCGTAAGCGTCAACAAGCCCTTATATATGATCCGGAGGGAGGCTAGACTGCGCCTTTCTATTGGGTAGCAGCGTTAGCCAATCGTAAAAGGAACACGGCAAGCCTAATTTGCATATCCCTCGCTCTGCGATGACGTAATGTGCAGTTGTAGTCAATGAAAAGCGAGCAATTTTGATCCTTCATTTGAATACGAGGCGTACAAATAGAATTGGTGCAGCGGGCGTACGTGTCTCTCTCCACAGTAGCTAGCCGGTATGCCTGATCCGTCCAAATCCACTCCGGCCCCTAAAAAGGGGTCTAAAAAAGCCGTTACTAAGGCGCAGAAAAAGGACGGCAAAAAACGCAAACGGGGCCGCAAGGAGAGCTACTCCATCTATGTGTACAAGGTGCTGAAGCAGGTGCACCCCGACACTGGCATCTCGTCAAAGGCCATGGGCATCATGAACTCGTTCGTCAACGATATTTTCGAGCGCATCGCCAGCGAGGCCTCCCGCCTGGCGCATTACAACAAGCGCTCAACCATCACGTCCCGCGAGGTACAGACGGCCGTGCGTCTGCTGCTGCCGGGGGAGCTGGCCAAGCATGCTGTGTCCGAGGGCACCAAGGCTGTCACCAAGTACACCAGCTCCAAGTGAGGCGCTGCGCGGGCGTCCNGACGGCAAAAAACGCAAACGGGGCCGCAAGGAGAGCTACTCCATCTATGTGTACAAGGTGCTGAAGCAGGTGCACCCCGACACTGGCATCTCGTCAAAGGCCATGGGCATCATGAACTCGTTCGTCAACGATATTTTCGAGCGCATCGCCAGCGAGGCCTCCCGCCTGGCGCATTACAACAAGCGCTCAACCATCACGTCCCGCGAGGTACAGACGGCCGTGCGTCTGCTGCTGCCGGGGGAGCTGGCCAAGCATGCTGTGTCCGAGGGCACCAAGGCTGTCACCAAGTACACCAGCTCCAAGTGAGGCGCTGCGCGGGCGTCCTCAATCCAAAGGCTCTTTTCAGAGCCACCCATACAGTCGTTAAAAGGGTCTTGAACACAGTGTGTGGAGGCGTTGATGTTTGCCACGCACCTGATGGGAATTCCGTTACTGGGTACGACCAAGAGAGATGTGTTTGGAGTGAGGAATGTAGGGCTGCAGCTGCTCTGTCTGCTATTCCTGAGGGTGGGATGTGGACGATGGCCACGGGAGGAGGCAAGGGGCGTGAGTCCCCTCCCCAAGCCTCGAGTCTTCCCCAGGTGGGCGAGGTCACAAGCGTAGTGGGATTCTGGGTGCCGCGCATCCTGGGTGGCCTCTGATCTGCGTTCCTTTAGAACATTTCCTGGAATAAACTGGCGTCTTATCCCCTGGATATGACCATTCTGGCATTATAGCATCCAATAGATCCTGCCCTAGCGGTTTGCTGGAACCGAGGTTGAAAAGGTATGGCGACACCCTGAATGCCTGTGTGCAGGAGCTGGTTTTAGCCAGCTGCAGCAGCCCGCAGGTTTAGTGGTTAGGGGATGGAAGGATTTGGGAAAGAATTCTGTTGTTTTGAGCAAACGAGTTGCTGCCCTAAGCTTCTTTATTTTCTGTAAAGCATTGGTATCAGAATTTTCCACACTCAGCATTTTTTCCCCCTTCGGAGAATGCCATTTTGTTCTGGAAAGTTTGGGCAGGAAATCTTACCTGTGGGAAGAATCCAGCTTTCCTTGGTTTGGCTTTCATTTATGGAGAGATGATTCATGATAATTACTTGAACTGTTATAGGATGTAGTGAGAGTCTTATCGCCGTCTCTAGCACAGAGATAGGTACGTTTGGACTGCTGCTAAGAGACAGTCGCCGGGAGAAAATGTCTCCACTGGTATTTCCTACAGTAGCAGTACCGCCTGCCTCCCCCTTTCCACATAAAAAGGATTTTTGACAACTTAAAACGTTTTAAAGTTAGCATCTGAAGTATTTTTTTAAATACTAAGTCAAGTAGCTGCAAAGATGAAAATGGCAACATGTGACTTTTTTATTAGTCTTAAAAATACCATTAGAACATTAACGAGTCAGGTCAAAGTAAATCAAGTTCTTTAACAGATATTTCAGATTATTTTCTCTCAGAATTTGTCTTTATTTTTCTTCTGCCTCATTCTGCCAACAGCAATTATATGTATATTACATTTTACCAATTGCTGATCTCCAGAGTTTTCTATTGAAGTTTAAACATGCCAACCAAATTATCTCCGTGTTTAAAGAGGTACACCAGGAAAGCAGACAATTGTTTAAGACACGAATCATGGCATGTTAGTGAAGCTGAGTCTTCCACTGAGGCTTGATGGGAGGAGGGATTGGGTGGGAGACTACACTCTGGACCTCTAGTATGTTAGCCAAGTCTCTACCACTGAGATGCCACTCAGCCCTCTTCTTTCCCACTGCCTGGGTTGTTTATTCAAATCCATTCATGGGTACAAGTAGTTAGTGTGTAATATATAGCATTATTTTCATTTGACATCTTTATAAAAATATATAAATAAGTATATATTAATAGAAGCCTTGTCATAACCGCTTGACCCAGTACATTTCTTCTTTAGTTACAATTGAAAGCATAAACCTTGATCCATCATCATAGGGGAGACCACGTTCTGTCTTGTATCTGCTGTCTCTTTCACACACACACACACACACACACACACACACACACATACACACACCACTGTGTCAGTGTCATCATGTAGTCCTTGCTGGTCTAGAACTCACTATATACACCAGGCTGGCCCGGAACTCAGAGATCTGCCTTCCTGCTCCTCCCTAGTGCTGGGATTAAAGGCGTTCACCACCATGGACCCATGCCAGTATTCTTAATCGTCTCCAAAATAGAGGATTTGGAAGCCAGACCTGGTGTTGTTGACTTGAAATGGCAGCAGTTGGGAGGAGCAGAGGCAGGGGAATCTTTGTATGCTCAACACCATTGTGGTCTGCATATCAGGTTCCAGGCTATTCAGAGCTACACAGTGAGACTGTCACCAAACAAAATACAAACAGGATTTACATTAAAAAAAAAAAAAGGCTGAATACAATCCTCTGTGAACAGATGCCAAGTGATTGTCAAGGCTTCTGACACTTTTTCTATACTGAGGAAGTACTCTATTATAGACCTGGATGGCCAGGCCCTGGAGTCAACTATGCATTTTAAAATTTAGCTATTAATGTTTTCCATGCATTTATGTGTGCAGAAGTGAGAAAAGGGGGTCAGATCACTTGGAACTAGCATTATTGATGGCTGTCAGCCATTAATGATCCAGTTATTGTGGATGCTAGGAATTGAACTCAGATCCTCTGCAAGAGCTATTAATATTCTTAACCCTGGGCCATTTCTCCAGCCCCAAGCTTTAAAGGAATATTTGCAGTTGCTTTGTCTAGGCCCGGGACAACGTATGGTTTCGATAAACCTTTGCCTCCAGGAGAAAGACGAGCCTGGCAGATGAACATAAACATTTTTAGTACAAAAAATAGAATCAGCGAGCAAATCTAACACACAATCATAATTTCCAGGTATAGTTCTATAACAATACATTTATAGTTGTTGGCAATACAATCGTTTAATTTTTAATTTTTTTTCCTGACAAAAACTGGAAGGTTGAGAATAAGTTGCCCAGGTGTGTTGTCAGCTACAGCTCAGACTGGGGAGATTTGTCCTCCTGTAGACTATGAATATTAAGGAGGTGACAAGGAATGTGAAAAACTGTGCTGTTGAGATTTTATAATATAGAAAATGGAGAGCAAGTAACTGTGTACAAAATCAGTGCCAGCACTTCCATGTCATGACAGTGAAAGACCAGGTGACATCGAACAACTGGAAAGTGTAGCAGTGCACAGCAAATACGAGAGAATATGTAATAGCAACGAGGACAATGCAAATAATGTGTTTTCTGGATCTGAAAAACTTGATGTTAGTGAGGGTGGAGGGGGAACAAGGGATCTGCAGGCGTGCAGTCTGAGATAATGACGAAACTGCCATTCCCCAGTCTCAGCTAGATGCTCAAGATAAACTTGCTAATTATTAGGGAACAAACTAAGAATTTCGAGCAAGGGAAAAAGCTGTCTCTTTAAGAAGAAATTACCGACAGAAAGATTCGCCTTTCCTGTACGAGACAATAAGAGGTTAAATGTTGACAAATGAACGCCTGTCACTGGAGGTGGTGTGAGGAGAAAGACCGCCATTGTCCACCGGAGAAACCAACATGCAATCGGAACCAGGGACAACCAGGAGCTCATGGAAGATGGGCTTCTCCCACATACAATGAACCACTCATATTGGAATTTTAGGGGGACAGTGGTTTGGACTGTTCTTGCACTTAGTCATTAATGCGGACATAAATTGAGCAGAGCACATATAGGGTTTTTTTTTTTGCTGTTGTTTTAAAGGCACTGATTTACTTTATTTAAAAGGACGTTTCACCATTTACTAGAGTTGTGTTAATGTATACACACATTATTATGATCTATATTCACGTGCACACACATATATACATTGAGATGAAACAAAAGAACATTTCATTGTTTAAATACATGCATGGATAAAATGTCAGATTTTTCCTTGGCCAGATTTTGGCTTAGTGGTAAGGTTGGTGAGCAAGGGGCGGTGCATAGCATTTTTAGGCGTTTCGAGTAAAATACCACAGAAGACCTTTTTAAACTGTTTTTGTCTGCAAGAGCTCAATGGGTCTAATCCTGGCAAGGGGAGGAAGGAAGCAAAGGGATGGAGGAAGATGGCTCCGAAAGCATCAGTCACCAAAGTACAACAACCTGAGCCTCAACACAGCACTCCGCTGGACATAGGGGAGGCGGATGGATAGGGTGAAAAGAGAGGAGAGATCCTGCTGCTGACGCCCCCACCCCAACCGCGCAGTCCACCCCAAAATGCCCCCGGAAGCCATCCACTTAACTACGTTTTCTGTGGGCAAAATTGAACCAAACCAATTTCTTTATTAATTTATGTTTAGAAAGAAGGCATATATTACCTTCGTGTCCCAATGTCCAGTACAACCCCCATCCCAATGCACATCAAATGAATGACAGTTCTTTATCACACCAGATAGCACGCTCCTTTTTTGAGATTGGAAGGTGGCTCTGAAAAGAGCCTTTGGGTTGGGGACGCCCGCGCAGCGCCTCACTTGGAGCTGGTGTACTTGGTGACAGCCTTGGTGCCCTCGGACACAGCATGCTTGGCCAGCTCCCCCGGCAGCAGCAGACGCACGGCCGTCTGTACCTCGCGGGACGTGATGGTTGAGCGCTTGTTGTAATGCGCCAGGCGGGAGGCCTCGCTGGCGATGCGCTCGAAAATATCGTTGACGAACGAGTTCATGATGCCCATGGCCTTTGACGAGATGCCAGTGTCGGGGTGCACCTGCTTCAGCACCTTGTACACATAGATGGAGTAGCTCTCCTTGCGGCCCCGTTTGCGTTTTTTGCCGTCNGGACGCCCGCGCAGCGCCTCACTTGGAGCTGGTGTACTTGGTGACAGCCTTGGTGCCCTCGGACACAGCATGCTTGGCCAGCTCCCCCGGCAGCAGCAGACGCACGGCCGTCTGTACCTCGCGGGACGTGATGGTTGAGCGCTTGTTGTAATGCGCCAGGCGGGAGGCCTCGCTGGCGATGCGCTCGAAAATATCGTTGACGAACGAGTTCATGATGCCCATGGCCTTTGACGAGATGCCAGTGTCGGGGTGCACCTGCTTCAGCACCTTGTACACATAGATGGAGTAGCTCTCCTTGCGGCCCCGTTTGCGTTTTTTGCCGTCTTTTTTCTGCGCCTTGGTAATGGCTTTTTTGGAACCCTTCTTGGGGGCTGGAGTGGAGCGGGAAGGCTCTGGCATCCTGCTGCACTGGCTGCACCAAGACGAACAGGGAGCCGGCGGAGGCAGGGTTATTTGTCATCCTTATATTTAAATGAGGGCTCCAAAGCAGTATCATCTGATTGGACTAACCTAAAATGTTGTAACTAGGAGACACCAGTTCTTTTTGCTTATTGGACAGTATCGCAACCAATCCAAAAGTGCGTTGATTGAGCCGGCTCAGGTGTCTCATCTTTGTCTGAACCCTTTGTTTTAACTAGGAAGATTTAGCTTCTCTGGCAGTTGTGGATGTGGCTGAAGGGACAATGCTGCAGGATCCGATTCTCGTTGAGCCAAATCACCGGCCATTTGTTTCTCATTAAAAACGAGGGAGAAGCTTATTGCCTGCTTAGTTGGAGGAGGAAATGACAGCTTCCGACTGCCATTTATTTCACATCATCGTCCCCTTCCAGGGGAAACAAAAGCAAAAACACATTTCTATGAGAATCATTGATCGAAGTTCAACAGTTCACGGGAAATAAGAAAACATACTAATGTAGTTTCACTGGGAGTGTGTGACAGGGTAGATTTTCATCTGGAGAAGGGGTTCTTGGGATGTCCATAAGCTGCATAGTTCAAGCAAGAACACTGCCATACACAAAGGAGGAAAGCTGGCAATGTATACCACGATTTTCTACAGTGTGCCAAAAAGCTCACTGTCAATTGCAGTCTCCCAAAGTGACAACCATGTTTGCAAGCAAAAATCAACATTCGCTTTAATAGATAGCAGGTGTAAAAAAAAGTAGACATGATGAGGCCCCACCACAGATGTTAAGATGCGTAGTAAAATAAATCGCAACTCACTTTTACAGTGGGGTTTATTATCGTCAAGACAGGGCCTTGGGTAGCTCATCCAGCCCTGAATTCTTGATGGTCCTGCTGTTATCTCCAGCAGGTTGAGATAACAGCTACCACACCTGGCTCACTACATTTTCTTAAGGCTATTTAATGACAAGTGAAAATAATATTAAACCAAACTTAATAAGAACAAACTGCATGATGAAGTGCTCCTCCCCGTGACATCAACATCTTAGCCCCTTTCAGTTCCCCTTGGCAGTGTGCTACTGTGCCTAAAATGTGTGCAGAATTCTCTCTCTCTCTCTCTCTCTCTCTCTCTCTCCCCCTCTCTCTCCCTCTCTCTCCCTCTGAGGCCACGTTGCAGTGGAGACTCACCTATGGTGGCTGATCCTGAATACAGACTTCCTGTTTTCTAGTTCATTTACTGTTACAAAAACATACCCAATGGGTCTGGTATTGTGTAAAGTATAAAAGTTGTGAGAGTGAAAATAACTCCTGTCAATCTTCACAGACTGCAGGGAGCTGTGGAGAGGCAAAGCTGAGGGGCTGTGAGAGAAAGGTTACTTTCTGTCAAATGACATAGTATTACATCACAAGACTCCAGAACCACAAGCTTTTGCAAGCTCACAGAAATGTTAAAGTCTCTCTAAGGGACTGAGGGTCATAGATTAGTTAGATATAGTCTGAGTTTAATATTAATATGCCTCAGGGCCCAGCAACACACGTGCAGACACACACACACGCACACACAATGCACATACACGCATGTGTGAGCGAGTGTGCACACTCAGGCACACATTCCTTCTATATGGATATCTTCCCAACAAGTGCCTGTCCAATCCCAGACTGCTGTCATTTTTGCTTATCGGTAACTTCCGTCAAAGATTGTCATTTAAAAATATCTTACACATTCCTTCTCATTTGTGTCTTTTGTTTGCTTCTTTCGCTTTGTTTTTCGAGACACGGTTTCTCGTAAACGTAGGAACAGCGTTTAGGCATCTTTTGTCCTCTGCAGTTTCCAGCTGGCATCATTTGGACAAAGGCCTTCCCATCATTACCCTGACTCCAATGACATCTCTGGTGCGGTGGGGGCCGGGGCGCTGAAGTGTCCTTTGGTTACGGGCGCTGTTTTCTCCTATGTGAGGAGGCAAGCTGGCCTGTTCCTCGCCTGTGTTTGCTGAAGGGCCTTCTGTGGACCATTACTCCTTATATCAGCAAAAGAAAAAGCGAATTATCGACGACGGGAGCTATTGAGGCTAATCTTTGCAACCAATGCATTCAGCCTGAGAAAAGTCCGGCTACCACCTGAGAGCCGCGTGTACCCTACGTTTTGTGTCTTTGTGCACCAGACTAGCTGTTCCAGCCGCGTGGGCTCTGGCGAAATTTTCTTCGATGTAAGTGACCACCTCCTCCTGGCGCCCTTAAGTAATTCATGCTTGAGCACAGTCGTTAACCGTCTTAGGGGCTGCTGAAAGGGAACTGTTTACTCGACCCAACCCGGACTTTCTAAGAGTATGTATTTCCTCAAGACCGGTGGCCTTCGCGCAGAAAGAAGGGTCAGGAGGAGGGGTAGAGGAGCCGCGGTGGCCCTATATAACTGCTGGGAGTGGGGTGGAGAGAGGAAGGTGGGATTTAATTTGATTATTTTTCCTGCTTTTTATTTGTCCTTCTTGTTCTGTAATTNGGGTGAGAGAATCAGGAAGGAATGTAGCCATAAGCAAGCGGCAGGTCACATCCCAGGCCTTTCCCAGGAAACACCAGCGCTTGCCCGGATCCAAGAGCACACTTATCCAAGGAAATCATCGTGATGTCCGAGAACAAGGGAGAAAATATGAAAGTACAAACGCTCACGAAATACAACAAATTCCTCACCAAGAGGTGAGGAGCTAAGCTGAAGGCCTCAGCCGAGCCACGGAATAAAGGACCGCTTAGGAAAGGCTGTGGAGCTGCATACAGGCGATGCAGCTCTCGGCTCCTGTCGTTAGAATTCATTGAATGCAAGGCATTGAAATCATCCTGGGCCTCTGGACTGGATTAATCCACTCTCGGATTTGTGGGTTCTTGTTCGGGTGTTTTTGTTATAACCTGATGCCGCTGGCTCTGTCTCACCGTAGGATGGTGCTCTGAACGCCTTTATTCTAGAGAGTCCCCACAGCTAGAAAGCTGTCACCAGATGCAGCTCTTCAGCTTTGGGAACCCAGATAAGCTTTTCTCTATAAATTATGCAGCCTATGGCATTCAGTCACAGCTGCACAAAACAACGGGCAATCCCCCAGCTGCCCTGGGAGCCTCCTTGCAGTCCTGGAGGGTTTGATTTCTCAGTCACTTCTCTCCGTGCAGGCAGAAGGCCCCGCTGTCACAAGGCACCAAGTACTCCATCCATGTCCAAATCCTGCAGTCAGGGTGCTTTGCTACTCCCCACTCGGGCTTTGTCTCCTTATCTTAAACAAGAGTTTTACTTTTTAATTCAGGTATGGTAGTGCCAACAGAGCAGAAGACAGAAGACAAGGGTGAAAGCTGTCAGAAGCAAACATGGAGCCAGTCTTCATTGTAGGGACAGGGTCTGTCTCCTCTAGGCCTGATATGACCATGGGTCATCATGGAGTAGTCATGCTGTGGACGTCCTGCAGGCAAAATACTCAAACACATAAAAGTAAATATTTTTAAATTTAAACAATTTAAAAAGGGAGAGAGGCTTAAGTAAAGAACAGTAACCCAGACCCTTGAGTGAGTGTGGACTTCTCAAGAGAGTTGCTGCAATTTTTAAGTCCAAAGGATAAAACAGTCTTCAATGTTTATTCTTAATCGAATACAAAAGGCAGCTCCTAGGCTAGGATGTATTTCAGTGGTGGGGGCTTGCCTTAGTGTGTGCAAGGTTCTTCATGTGATCCCCACAACTGAAGATTCTGAAGGGCACATCCTTAATGCTTAGTCATTCACTTTGCTATCTGTTTCTTCCACTTCCAGCCACACCTTGGCCATGACTGTGCCGGCCTGGGTTTCCAGGATGCCACATGTGGGCAGTGTCCAGGGTGCCCATGTGCTGTCCCAGCTTTCAGATTATAGTGTAGGTTTCCCCACCTCTCCTTCACAGCTTCCATTACTGCTCTGTTTTTGTTGTTATTTTGTTCGGTTTAGTTTTTCTTTTTAAGCCAGGGCTTTGCTATGTAGGTCAAACTGACTTCGAACTCACAATTTCCCTGTCTTTATCTCCCCAGTGCCGGGATTATAAGCAGGGCCAATGTCTAGGATGCATAAGGCCCTGAGTTTGAGCACCAGACCTCAGCAACAATTTGAGAACCATGTTGGATATGACCATGGTCAGTTAGATGAATGTAGAAGTGTCCGAATAAAACTGATTAAAGATTTTAACCTTGTAAAATTTATTTACTTATTATTATTATTAATTAGTGTGTGATGTGGTGTGATGTGTATGTGTGTGGGCATCCATGTCACTGTGCTTGTGTGAGGGTCAGAGGACAGTTTTGTAAAGTTAATTTTTTCTTTCCACCTCTACCTGAGTTACAGAGATTAAACTCAGGTCTCCAGGCTTGCACCCACTGAGCTGTTTTGCTGGTCCCAATTAGATTTTTTAAACTGAAGCAAAGATATTTTCAAATTTGAATAACATATATATTCATATATCTGTTGAAGATGTTGGCTCTAAACTTATAAGACTAACACTTAAGGACATATGGATTTCTTAGACAAAATCTCACTGTTTCACACACACACACGCTCACCACTTTTTTTGTGACAAGGTCTCATTATACAGTTCTGGCTGGCCTGGAACTCACTGTATAGACTAAATTTGCCTGAAACTCAGAGATCTACCTGCTATGACTCCTGGGTGCTGGGAGTAAAGCATGTACCACAATACCCAACTAAAACGGTGACATGCATATGTCGTAAGGTTTACATGCGAACTTCTGTTTAATTAAAATTTTTCTAGATGACTTGTGACACCCAACAGGCTATGAATGGTATGTGCATACTCTTCTATTGTTTAGGAAATGAACAGAGCTGCCCAGCTTGAGTGCAGGTATGGCTGCTGTAGTCCAGCACATACAAATGGCAGCATCGCATGGGCAGTACATTCTTAACCTCCATCTGAAGAAGTCCTGAGTTGTGGATAGCTGACTACATCTTCTTATACAATATTCTTTGCAGTGCATTCTTGCAAAATTTGATATTGTTCTGTATACGCATTGAGCATTGTTGGATTACATGAATGCCATGTACGTGTGATGATTGTTCTTGGTTGTCAAAGTGACTACGTCTGGAGTTAACGGAAACCCAAGGGGCTTGGTACACCTATGGGAGATTTTTCTTTTTCTTGACTGAATCATTTGAGATGGGAAACCACCCCAAATTCAGATCTTGCCTGAAGATAAAACAGCCTTACAGACCAGGCACACACCTTTAATCCCAGTAGCCACACACTAGTTGCCATAGAAACCGGGCGGTGCATGCCTTTAATTCCAGTGGTGCACACTTTTAATTCAAGAACTAGAGAGGATTATAAAATGGGAGGAGACAGCTATCAGTCTCAGTCTTGTTCTGAGATTCCTGGAGGCAGGATCGTCGTTTCGGACTGCGGTAGAGGTAAGAGCCAGTGGCTGGCTGCTTTGCTTTTCAAATCTTCAGGTTGAACCCCAGTTTCTCTCACTGGGTTCTTATGAATTGTGCTTCAGTTCTGTTTCTCCAGAGAACAGTACACTTACCATTAAATTTCTTCTTTTTTTCACTATACATATACTGTCCATATTTTGGCATTGTCCAAGGCTTGTTTCTGTGGTGTGTGACCTTGTATGTCCCCTCTTCACTTTCCCATGATGTATTCTTGCCTTCTAACATGCTGCCACATCCCACCCTGCTTGGAGGCTGGTAAGAACACTATCATTAGCACGAGTTCTTTTGGACACCTAGACATGGAGTTCATGGGCTTAACGGTGTCTCTGCTTGGCTTGAACTGTACTGCAGGAGTGACTTCAGAATGGCCATCCCAGGTCCCTGGCACTGAGGGAGCATCCATCATCTCCACGACTTGGCTAAAGTGCATTGAGATACTTCGTGTGTGACTAAGGCTCAGAATGGCATTGCATTGGTGCTTAATTTCACATTTTTCAGATGAACCTTGGATTTGAGCATCTTTCCATATCTTCATTTCTCTGATCATTTTTGGCTGTTATAACAAAATATCTGAGGCTGAGTAACAAACATAAACAAAAATGAAGAAGTTTATTTGGCTCATGATGTGGTGACTAAAGGATGCCCATGTCCTGACAAGGACCTCTGAGCTGTGTTATGACAACATAGAAAAGTCCGCATGTGAAAGTATCAAGCCCCGGACTCCTCATCTGGGCCGACAAGGTAAAAGCACCGGGCATTTCCACCTTCACTTGCTGTCGCTGTCTTCGTTAGCCTGGTCAGATTCCTTCTTAACTACGTAGGCATGTTAATCATTTTAGGAGTTTCTGTCTACCTAACCTGTCTTATGCCGCTTCTGGGTTGAAAGCATAGAGGTAAGTCACCCAAACCTTCGGTCACCCTGAATTTCAGGAACTGCAAAGCCTCCCATGACAGACCACCTCCCAAGTTATCTACGGGAGACGGGCAACAATCTATATTGAGGAAGCACTCTGGAGTACGAATAATCTTGTAGGACACCTGTCAGGATCTGGGTTTGGAGCCCACGACTGACACCATCAGGACAAAGAGGTGAGCAACTACCAGTACCAGGGTGGAGGAGTGCGCAGCTGCTCCGACCTGGGAGGGGCGGGGCGATGGGCGACTACTGGGACCCAAAAGGAGAGTACTGCTGCTAGGACCTAGCAAGAGGAGCGCGCAGCTGCCAGGACCTGGCTGGAAGAACGCGCAGCTGCCAGGACCTG
>LOEQ01001652.1:51688-70406 GCA_001685075.1 Bramus lutescens | reverse complement strand
CAACCATCTGTAATGAGGTCTGGTGCCCTCTTCTGGCCAGCAGGCATATACACAGACAGAATATTATATACATAATAAATAATTTTTTTAAAAAGTAAAGAAAAAGAAATAAAACTATACACCATTTTATTTCAGGAGAAGTCTAAAGGGAAGGAATTTAAAGGATATTGTTATTAATTGAATCTTAATATTACTTTTTTTTTACAAATTTGGTATACGTAATACATAGGTGGGCATAAAATATAGACTTGAGAGTGGTTATGTCCATTGGTAATTGGTAGCTTAATATAAATATTTATATTGTAGTTATTCAGGCATTAACCAAGGCAATTGATGAGAACAGAAAAAGAAGCCGAGAATCAAGTCTTCTGTTCCACAGAATCAGAATCTATGAAAGTGAGGGACATTCAGCACAACCAAATCACCCAGCATAGAAAGGGAAAACCTAGACTTGACAGGACAAGTAGGTCTTAGATATGAAGAGACTTAAGTGGAGCAAGAATTTCATGGTGAAGGGTCAAGACTTCTATGTGGGTGTGGATGTCTCTCATCAGCAGTCTCTCTTGGGGAAAATAATAGACTTATGTAGAAAGCTCCATTTATAATACAAAATAGAAGCTTCCAGAAGCAAAGAGCTTCAAAGCGGGGGTACATGTACCTTAATCTAAGTGAAGAATGTCAGTTCTATGAATCTCAGAAGTATCCAGAAAAACATTTCAAATGATGGGCATGGCTGTTTCCTGAATGAAATCCATTAGTCCAACATGGAGGTAGCCTGGAGCTTCCTGACCCTGTTATGGTCTAGGGAGCATAAAATAAATTTCGATTAGGAAGTGGAGGGCTTCATATGGTAATAAGTGTTTTCATATGGTAATAAGGTCATTTGTGTTTATAATCCAACCCCCTAAGTTTCTATTGTGGTTCCTCATGGAAAAGTAAAAACTAAACACACAGGAATCAGTCGTTTTCTAAGTCTAAATTGTATTTCTGACCAGGTGAAAGACAAACCATACAAACCTCCATCCTTAGAAAGAAAAGGGAAGTGGCATGATTCAAAGATCTAGGATGAAGGAACGGGAAAACAGCAGGTGGAAATGAGGGTACTGAAATATACAGCTAGGCACAGGTGAACACTTAACTATCTCGTGTTTCAAATGAATAAAACATTTTAAATCAATGAGGTGATGTGATTTTACATTGTAAAGTCTAATGTATAGATTCTGTATACGTCATATCAATATTATTTTGAAATCATATTGTACTGAGAATGAGAAGGCAATTCCTCATCTTTCTGCTGTAATATGAGCTTGGCTATTTCTGTTTTCTTTTAGATGTCCAGAAAGTAATTGAACTGGATGAAACCAGCAAGGACAATCAAGAGAGACATTTATGGCACCGTGTAATTGCCAACAACAGCAACACATTGACTGAGAAGAATGTTAAATTAGGAAAAACATTTAATGTGAGCTCAAACCATGTTTCAAATCTGACTGTAAAGGATGGAAATTCTTCAGGAATGAGTCCTGCAACACCTAATGTATGGCAGAATGTGCTTCCCCCTAACAAGCCTGGTAACACGCAGACTGGAAAGGAACTTAATGGCTCTATAAGTAGCAGGACCCCCTTATGTGCACAGCATCATAGACTGTGTAACAGAGCTCCAAGTACTCGACAGAATATTCAGTGTTGCAAGCAAGAAGCAACCTACAACACAAAGGCATTATGGACAAATAAGAGGTTTCACATTGCTCATAGTTCCAGTAAATTCGGTGAGTCTGGGAAGGCATCTGATGAGGTGGAGATGACTTGGGGAAGGCCAGGAACTTTTGAATGCAGTATTTGTAAGAAAACATTCTGTTCAAAGTTGAAGCTCACTAAACATAAGAAAACACACAAAGTACAGAAATACTACAAGTGTAGTGATTGTGAGAAAACCTTCATTAAGAAATCATACCACAAAAAACAGATAATACATGCTAGAGTCAGATCCTGTAGATGTAGACAATGTGAGAAAATTTTCCATCAGAAAAAACAGCAAACTGCACATCAGAGAGTCAGAGGAACAAAACTTTATGAACTTCATCAATCCGAAAAAAGCTTTAGTGAGAAGGCAAATCTCAGGAGGCATCAAAGAACCCACACAGGTTATAAACCATATGGATGTCATATGTGTGGGAAATCATTCTACCGTAAGTCCCACCTCAACAGGCATCAGAGAACTCACACAGGTGAGAAGCCCTATGGATGTAAAGAATGTAAGAAAACATTCTACCACAAGTCGTCCCTCACCATACACCAGAGAACCCACACAGGCGAGAAGCCCTACGAGTGTAAGAAATGTAGGAAAACGTTCTACTGTAAGTCAGACCTGAACGTGCATCACAGAACCCACACAGGCGAGAAACCATATGAGTGCGACGAATGTAGAAAGACATTCTACTCTAAGTCACACCTCATCATACATCAGAAAATTCACACAGGTGACAAACCATATGAATGTGAAGAATGTCAGAAAACATTCAACCGGAAGTCCAACCTTACTGTGCACCAGAAAACACACACCGGGGAGAAACCTTATGAATGTAGTGTATGTGGAAAAACTTTTCACCGTAAGTCACACCTCAGCATGCATCAGGGAACTCACACCGGTAAGAAACCCTATGAATGTAAGGAATGTGGGAAAGCTTTCTACCAGAAGTCGAGTCTCAGCAGGCATCAGAGGAATCACACAGGTAACAGGCCGTATGCATGCGAAGAGTGCAGGAAAACATTCCTCCATAAGTCCTCCCTCACTGTCCATCAAAGGAGCCACACGGGTTATAAACCGTACTCCTGTGAAGAATGCAGGAAAACATTTTACAGCAAGTCCCATCTCACTGTACACCAGAGGACGCACACAGGCGAGAAGCCCTATGAGTGCAAAGTGTGTGCGAAGGCTTTTCACCAGAAGTCCTACCTGAACAGGCATCAGATAACTCACGATAGTGAGAAACGGTTTGAGTGTCGCGAGTGTAGGAAAACGTTCTACCATAAGTCATCCCTCTCTGTGCATCAGAAAATTCACCTGAGGGAAGGCCCCTGAGTGTAACGCAGCAAGCTCTCTTAGCAGAACCGATCAGTGGACATCAGACAAGCCACACTCAGGAGATACTCCAAGAGTATGGTGAGTGAGGACAGTGTTTTGTTTGCAGGCCACCTTAATAAAGTCTGTGTTTCCATTAGGTAGTCTGTCTGACCATGTCACAGCCCTACAGAAAAGTGCATATATACGGTGCTCATTATTTCCACCAGGAACACAGACCTCTCTCCTCAGTTGAGTTTTCATTATCTCTGGGCCTGATGTGCCATGACCTGCGAGATGACCTTGACAGCCATTGTCAGAAAGTCACCAATTTAAGAGAAGTATAACTGGAGAGAGCAGAGCTGCTCTCATTTTTATCCCCAAATACTCTTCAGTTTAGTTGAGGAATACCTTCTCAAACCATTGTGCATGATGTTTTGATAAGAATGCAAATCTTCCATAGCTAATTCAGTTAATGAAATTTTTGAGAGAACTTACATGTTCTTTACTATTTCAAAATTTGTACACAAGGGAAACCTGCATAGCAAATTGAGACTACTTTATCAGAGAAATCTCATTGAACAGTTTGAATAAATTAAATGTTGATAAGTCAGTGTGTGAAACTTTTAACAAAACTTTCATGTCAGAAGTTTGTAATGAAGGGAAACTACCAGTCTTTGTAATTTTAATATTAACTTTCAAATGGAGGCATACATGTGCCAATAAATAATGAGTGACATTATTGTCTGTCAGAGTACATTGTGTCTGGGAACAATTGTGGTTGTTAGAACTGGAGCCTGGGAGTTGGTACTAGCAGGCAGTAGATAGGGGTCAGACATGCTTTTTTGTTTTTGTTTTTTTTGGATAATTTTGTTTTTTGTTTTTATTTTTTATTTTTTGAGACAGGGTTTATCTGTGTAGCTTTGGAACCTGTCCTGGAACTCACTCTGTAGAACAGGCTGACCTTGACTTACAGAGATGCTCCTACCTCTGCCTCCCGAGTGCTGGGATTAACAGCATGTGCCACCACTGTCTGGCCAGATATGCATTTTAAACAGCATGAATTGCACAAAGCATTCCCTCATTCACATATATTCGGGTGTTTTATATTAATGAAAATTCCTTTGGTGGGGCCTAGGTTAATGGTAGAAAATATGTTTGCTTTGTATTTGTTTTTCTTTGTTAAATAGTGACTGAGGTACGAGTGTACCCCAGTGGTAAAGTATATGTTAACATTTGTGAGACCCTGGTTTTAACCCGCTCATACATGCATCAACTAAAATTTTCTACACCAAATACTATTTTAGCACATGTACCTATTTTCTCCAATATTTTACTATAAACTTTCCCCACTTTCTCCTAGTGTAAATAAATATGCGTGAACATTGATATTTAATTGTCCCTTAAGTAAGCAAAATTTTTGTAGCTTATGAAGCTAATACAAAGCCTGCCAACTTATCTAATAGAAATATTTTCCATATAGAAATTAACTCCCCAAATTGCTCACGGCTGACACCTAAATTCAAGAGCTATGAACAACAGCTCTCATTTCCGATTCAGTGCTAAGCTAGTAACCAGCAACTCATCGTCTACTTATCTGTGCCCTCCCCAAGTTTTCTACATTCCGTCCCAATATAAAACCACTGAACAGAAGTGACTGCTAGTGTAGGTTCCTTGCAGATTAAGCTTCCCCATTCTTACTGAGCTGGAAGTCACACTGAACACTGCTTTATCGTCAACGGTGCAAGTCATTTATTAGTATACCTTTTGCTCTAGCTCTGAAGATGTTTTTTCCCTACACTTAACAGCTTTGAGTAAAATATTCTTGTATAATGCACAAAACCATTTGTCCTTATAAATTGTGAGCATTAGTATCTGAGAAGAGATTAGCAAAGATGCATGCCAGAATCTAGACTACTGAACTTGTTTGAAAATCAGACAACAAGGCAGCTCACATATAGTTAGAGTCCATTAATATGGCACAAATCAATATGATCCTTCATATTTTTGAGTATAATCCATTTGCTAGAACAGCTACTACTTCAGAATTGGCAAAACAGGTAGGCAACCCTTATGGTAGAATTGAGATTCTGGTTTCAGACCTTAGTACCCTGGCCAGAGCAGAGACAGCAAGCAGGCTCTCATCATGATCTTTCCCAGCACAAGCAGAGGAGATAACTCACCCTCCTCTGACAATTCTGTGAGGCTCTTCTTGGGGATGTTCAAACATTTACAGAACCCAGATAGGGCACAGTGACAGACTGAAAAAAATTACATTACATTACAGTCAAACTTAAGGAACCAATGAGTTTATTGAGCTTGCTTACAGATTTCACAGCTGTGTTTCACATCTGTTTTGCTGTCTGCTTTTTTTTGTGGCTGAGATGCTGTGATCTCTCAGGCTTCTCCTATCACACCTGACCAAATTGATGGACTCTTATCTCTCTGGAATTGTAAACTGAAAAAACTCTACCAAGAGTCACTTCTGGTCATGGTATTTCATCATACTGTCAGAAAAGTAATGAATACAGAAGTTGATACCAGGAGTGGGGTATTGCTGAAGAACCTGGTTGCTGCGAAATATTCATTTATACTGTGAGAAGATGTGTCACTGTGATTGGTTTAATAAAGAGCTGAATGGTAAATAGCGAAGCAGGAAGAGGTTAGGTGGGACTTCTGGGGACAGAGAGGACTCAGGAAAAAAAGGTGGGGTCACCAGCCAGATATGGAGAAAGTAGCATGAGCAGTAGAGAGATGAGGTAACAAGCCACGAGATGGAGCGTGAATTAAAATAAATGAGTTAATTTAAGTTATAAGAGTTAATTTAAGTTATAAGACCAAGCTTTCATAATTAATAAGTCATCATCTTGTTATTTGGGAGCTGGTGGTACAGAGGACTTGCTACACCTGAATATGCTGCTCTTTTTGGAAGAATGTAGATGACTTTGACATTTTGGACTAGAAAAGCTGTTGGATGCTGTAAGCAGAGCTTAGTGGGCCATTCTAGTAGGAGCTTGGAATACTGTAGTGATGAGAACAGTGCAGAATGTGGAAACTCAGAAAGTTTCAGAAGGGAACGTTAGAAACTTAGCTAGAGGCCATTCATGTGATGTTTTGATAATGAATCTGACTGCCTTCTGAGGAAGTCCTAAGGACTTGTTTGAGGGTAAAATAAAAGTAATAGTCTAATTTCTTTGGTGGAGGAAATTTCTAAACAATATAATGTTGAAATTGTGGCATAGTTGTTACTGATAATGCTTATACAGTTCTACAATGCTTATGTTAGAAGACAAGCTATAATTGTTGAGAAGATTAACACTCTTAATGAGACCTTATCTGCACTAGAACAAGGGAATGCTCCTCCAGAGCAAGATCCCACCCAGGTAAGGTTCCACCTTTTGAAAGGAAAAGGTGTAAGGAGTTTTACGGCCCTAGAAAATGCTCATGCTAATGTGGTTCAAGGGGCAGACTCCATCCTGAGATGACAGGGGAACTCCGCAGTTTCATCCACAGCGTGCATTGGCTTTAGAGCAATGAAGGATGCAGGAGCGAAGGGGTTAAGGATTCTTCCTCTGTGGCTTCTGAGAACTGCTGAGACCAGGCAGCTTGTGGCAGGAAGTCCTGGAGTGAAGGCTCTAAGAGGGAAAGAAGCCCTGAGAGGCCATTGTGTGAAGCTGTGGAAATGAATCCGGATTTTGGTGGAGACTCCAGGTGTTGGCAATGCCCGAGCCATGAGATTATTTACCCGGGAGAGCCATACGCAGGGAGTGGAACCAGCCCAAGAGAAAGACATGCATGTTGCAGGCAACAAAGCTAAAAAGGCAGAGCCTCTAAGGCTTTAGAAACTAAAAATACCAGACATTAAACTACAGGATTTGAAGCTAGCCTTGCTTGGTTTTAGTCTTGTTTTGGTCCAGTATTTCCTCACTATGGCCACACTATTCTCTTTTGAAATAGTAATGTATATTCTGCACCATTATATAATTTATGTAATTTGCCTTTTGATTTTGTACAGTTACAATTTTTTTATTTTTAAACATTTATTTATTATGCATAGAGTTCTGTCTGTCTGTCTGCTTGCTGGCCAGAAGAGGGCACCAGATCTCATTACAGATGGCTGTGAGCCACCATGTGGTCGCTGGGAATTGAAGAGCAGTCAGTGCTCTTAACTTCTGAGCCATCTCTCCAGCCCCCAGAGTTACAATTTCTAAAAGTTCCAGTTGTCTCTGAAGAGACTTTGAAACAGTGTTAAAACAGCGGGGACTTTTGGAGTTAGACTAAGCATATTTTGCATTATGATATGGCTATAGGCCTACGGGAGGCAGGGTTTGAATAAGATGTCCTCATATGTCCAGGCATTCAAACGCTTGGTCTCCAACTGGTAGCACTGTTTGGGGATGTTTAGGATATGCGGCCTTTCTGGAAGATGTCACTATCAGCAGGCATGGAGATTTCATAGCCTCATCCCACTTCCGGTTCCCTCTCTCTGTTTACTATTTTGTTGAGATGTGATCTCTCAGCTTCCTGCTCCTGCTGCCATACCTCCCTGCAATGTGTTAGGAATTTTTCCTAATGCGAGCTGTCTGCCAATGCAAATTCCCAATCTAAACAAGCCAAATTAAGAAACATCCAGGCTTAATGGAATTCCTGCACTCTTGGGTGGCCCCAAGGGGGAACCGGAGGCCGCAAACCCGACCACCAGGAGGAAGGAAAAGGGACCACATGATCCTCTTTTGGGAGTTCACTTAAATACTCTGCTGGGATTTGGAGTCCAGACCAATACAACTCTCAGGCCTGGGGGCTGGGATANTGTCTATGCTCCCAACTTAACACTATGATGGATTCTCCCCTCTGGAATTCTAGGTCAAAATAAACTCTTCATAAGTCACTTCTGGTTGTGGCATCTTATTCTTATCAAAGCTACAAAAACATAATCAACGTACATGTGATTTATGGTCTTTCATTGAGCCTCGGGCTCCACTGATGGACAAAAATAGCTGACTGATAATCTCTGCTAACGCTCCTCTCACCTCTGCAATCGGATTACAGGAACGCACCATGACTGCTGCTGGGACTTTACATCAGATGAGGATCTAACCATGAATGAAAGCACTTTGCTGAATGAGTCCTTTCTCCATCTCACCCCAGGAGTTTCCCATACCTGTGCTCCCTCACCCACAGACCTCATACTTGAAACCATGAATAATTTTAATTTCAGAGAACAGGAACATGGAAAAAGCTTCATATATTTCAATAATTTGGAGACTAGACTTCAGTGCTTTACAGATGAAACTTGTTGCACATAAAATCTGAATGACTTAACACTCACAAGGAGTTACAACCACAATATGATCCTCTACTTTTATATCCGTTTCCTATTTTTTTCTATTAACATACATGCATTGTCTGGTGCAGCCTATTCAAACTAATAAGCCAGGCTTGATGTTACATGCCTTTACTCCTAGTACTCAAGGAGACAGGCAGATCTCTGTGAGTCCTATGTCAGCCTGGTCTACATAGGGTGTTCCGGGAGACAGTCTGGGCAACATAGAGAAACCATTCCTCAAAGTAAACAAAAAAACAAACAAAACATAGCAATAAAACCCTGCTGTTTTAGCAATTAATGCTTCTTCAGGCATTAATTGCTAAATGTGAGTCCACATTTTTGTGTATGCATATGTGTGCTCGTACCATGGTCCCCATGGAGGTCAAAGGACAACGGTGGGACTGGCTCAGGTCCTCAGGCTTGGTGGTAAGTGCCTTTACCTGCAGAGTCAGCTCAACAGCCCTTATCCTTGTTATTCAAATTCTCAGTAACTTCCTAAACTCACGCCCCAAGGGATTTTACAAGCATCTGGAAAAATTCCCTTCAAAAATTTTTAATTCTGAAATAAGATTTTTGTCTTATAGTAAATTATTCTCTGGACAGTTTAAAATCTTATATTTTGTATTTCCTTATGTACATAACTATTTTTCCTTTTAAACTTGCACATTTATTTAAGATTTGTCTCCAATTATAATCTGGGAGTTAAAACAGGGTATCACCAGGATCAGTAAAGCTACTTCTAGGGGAGGATGCGGAAGTGATGCCTGACTTCTCTGTAATCATGGAGTGTGGGTATGCAAAGAGCATGTTAGCCGATAGGCTGAGTCCCTGTGCACCCTATGTTGGCTTCAAATGTACAACTTTGAGTCAGCCTTCCAAATCCTGGGACTGTGCTCAGAAAGCCTGTTTTGGGCAAGTACCTGGCTGTTGCTTATTTACCAACAGAAAACTAATGTTTCCATTTATCCCAAGTCCTTCAAAAAAGCCGTTTTCTCATTGGCTGTTTCTTTTGCCCTCCACAACGTCATTCACACTAGCTGGAAAGCTTTGCATCATGACAATTACAGGAACCACATTTGGAGGGGCAAAATTACCCATCAGAAATGAGGGCTGAAGTGACCAGTGTGTAACAGCAGACAGACTTCCTCCATGTCTCCTGGAACTATTCAAAGAGGCATTATGAACTCCCATCCCATCCCAGTATGCTAATAGATGGAGCTAGGTCATATGCTTAGCCTTAAAAGAAATTGGAAGATTGATCTTACCGAATTATAAGTACAATTGAGATAAATCTCTGCATAGTATCTAGAAGAGACCAAAGCCAAATCACACTTTGGCAAAGTGTAAGACGGTGTTATGTGGTCAAAGAACATTCCGTAGCAGCCTCCTATCAAATTATGTACTGGTAGACTGCGACTCTCATTGCTATGTTGAGATGATAAACTGTCTACTAATTAGGCAGCATTGACAGAATCTAGGCTAGGCATGCCATGTTGAGAGCTAAAATCGGTTCTGTTCTCGTGAGCAAACACACACATTGCCCAGCTGCAGGACACACACTCAGATCTATGCTGGTGCCCAATTTCAAGGCATGAGAAAGAGTAATGAGAAGGAACTTACTCCGAGACGGTTTCTCTCAGAGGAGGGAAACAAGCACCATTTGTTCACAAAGTTCTAAATCAAGTCACAAGACAGCTGTGAAAAATACCTTTATTCATGGTTTTCTACCCTGATACTTATTCTCTTAGAAACACTGGCTCGCTTTAAGACGTGAATCACGTGTTAGAGAAACGCAAACATCAAGACTTGGCAGATAGTTGGTGACAATCACCATAAACAGTTATAAGTTAAAAGATTAAGAAAATACAAACTAGAGGCTTACAAGATGTAAACAGGCTAGGATAGTATTTAATGCAGAAAACCTTAATGAACTCACAATAAACATTGTAAGTGTATTTCCTGCATGTCCCTGCATGCAGAGAACATTTGCTTATGTGATAAAATCATATGCACAGACATTACATATATCAGGGTGTTGGCCTGACATGTATCAGTACCTTCTGAATTAAAACATTCCCACCCTGGAAGAAGGCTCATTAAGACTAGGAAATGAACCCCCAAGTCTCACCAAGTTCCCAAAACAGACACACAAGGCCCGTTCCCTTCCCAAGCTTATAAAAACAGGAAGGGCTGCTGGGGAGGGAAGACTCTCTGACCTCCATTGTTTCCTGCAACCATTTCCTAGTTTTCCTGAGTCATCCCCGCACTGGGGTGGGCTTTTCAGAGATGGAGGTGCAGAATCATTCCCGTTCCTGCTCAGCAGCCTCTCTCCCACACTCCTGTAACCTCAACAAATTCTCTGGATTCACTGGACCGGAGTCTGACAGAATTGTTTACTTGATCTGCTGGCAGTGCCCCATCTGGACCGAGCACACATCTCTGTTCAGGGCTCCTCAGGAAAGGACAATGAGGTCCTCAGGCAGTCCAGCTGCATGCACTCCTGGTACCTACTAGCGCCAGCTGCACCTCTTAAACTTTGGTTGAGAAACACAAATGTCCTCAAATATAGACCAAACCATTGCATCAGGCACCAGCAGAAATATTTATCCTCTGACATATTTGACATTTTTTTTGAGATAGGGTCTCATTATGTAGCCCTGTTGGGACTCGCTCTGTAGGTCAGGCTGGTCTCAAACTTAAAGATTATCTGACTGCTTCTGCGTCCTGGATTCTGGGACTTAAGACTTGTGCCACCACACCTAGGACAAAAGTCATTTTCATACTATACCACTTAGAAACTGACAGCTTCATTTTATGAATGACTGGATACTATGAATTTCAATGTTTTATGGATAAACATGTTTCACACATTAATATACTTTAGTATCTCTTTAATGAAATGCTGGTGCCAGGTAAGGCATTTAGAATTGATTGTAATTTCATGTCTTTTCCTCCACAGGATGGCTTGAAAATATAAAGGTGACAAGAGGGCCCTTTCCTGGGGGATGTTCTAACATGGAAGTTCCCCTGTCTGAGACACTCCTAAAATAGGTCTCAATGACTTTGCATTAGGTTGCAAAAAGATTGAATCACTCATACAAACGAGATTTTAAACACACATAAAACCTCTGCTCTCTCCAATAAAGCATGTCTGTGAGCCAATCATTCTCTATACCCCCTTCTCCCCAAAGATAATCTTATCTGCTTCCAGGCCATGAGCACAAATCCAGGGATAATGGAGTTCAGGGACTGGGGGTTGAGGCAGGAAAGAAATTAGTCATGACTAATGTTAAATCTCTATAGGGCTCTGGCCGTGCTCTCCAATGTGGAGGTCAACTTCTTATAAAAGAATTGTTCACATACATTACATTCACGTACTTCCAGCCCAAGAGCTATCCAGTGCGTTTCCATTTGGTCAAAGTTTTGTCCATATATATCATATTCTTGTTTCTCAGCAGTGAGGGGTTTCCTGATGTGCACGAATGTCTGTTACACTCACCTAGGTGGGAGCACGGCTACCTGTGTGAGTTCTTGCACACGTCCCAATAATATGAGGCATTTTCTACGTTCTTTACACTCACAGGTTGTTTTTCAGCTTTTATATTCGGAGGGTTTGTATTCATGTGGTCCTCTAGTGGAGGCAGATGTCTGTATTACAGAACCAAGTTTCTGTACACGTTAGATTGGTATGGCTTATCCTACGTGTCTTCTTTGGTACACAGTGAAGGATGGCTTACAGCTTCGCCTGATAACAGCCATGACCTGACATCTGGGAACAGACACATCGTTCAAACAGTTCCTCAGCTGTGTGTGTCTGATGTGCAGTGATCTGTATCTGCTGCTGAGACCTCCTCTCCTGCCCACTTTTGAGTACTCTGATGGACATTTGGTGGAAATATTTCCTAGTGCTTTCATTCAGAAGGTCTCTCAACTATGAGGTTTCTCTAATGTGTATTGGTTTGACACGTGTCAGGTGACTGTTCTATAACTCTGAATTCTGTGATCTAAATGGAGAGATGACATGTCTGAAATGCTTTCCTATGTTCTTTAGGCCTGCTCACCAGTGTGAACTCAAATTCAGAGATGGGTCTCCGACTAAAGGCTTTCCACATAACTACATCATGGGGCTTCTAACCTGTGTGAACTCCCCATCCTGCTGAGGATTATTTCCAGATGTTACAGTCAGAGGGTTTCTCACTGACGTCTGTCAAAAGTCTCTGAACATACCCCACACTGATAGGCCTCACTAATTAATGAGATGTGACTAAGACAGACAGGCTCCCTGCAGCCTTTACATCCACAGGGATCTTCACCTCTGAATTCCCCGAGGCTTAGGAAGAGATGTCAAATGACTCAGACTTCTCCTACATTCTTTATGTTCACAGGGTTTCTCACCTGTGTGAGCTCTATCATGCCTGTGGAGGTTTGTCTTCTGATAGAAGGCTTCCCCAGATTTCATGCCCGAGGTTTCTCCCCTAAGTGAGTTTTATGATGAATAGTGAGATACGACTTGACACTAAATGATTTTCTACATTCCTTACATTCAAAGGGTTTCTCGCCTGTGTGAATTTTTTCATGTGTAGAGAGATTTGACTTCTGGTTAAAACGCTTTCCACAAACATTACATTCATATGGTTTTTCACCTGTGTGAATTCTCTGATGTACAATGAGCCCTGACTTTATACTGAAAGTTTTCCTGCATTCTTTACATTCGTAGGGCTTCTCACCAGTGTGAACTCTCTGATGTATAGTTAGGTCGCACCTCCTTTTAAAGGCATTTCCACATATGTTGCACTCATAGGGTTTTTCACCTGTGTGAGTTTTCTGATGTACACTGAGATTTGACTTTACGCTGAACAGTTTCTTACATTCTTTACACTCATACGGCTTCTCACCAGTGTGAGTTCTGTAGTGCAAGTAGAGATTCTGTGTGTGTTTGAAGGCTTTCCCACACACTTTACACTGATAGGTCCTCCCATATCTGTGATGCCTACGAGGTTGGTTGTTGATTTTTGCAGATGTATTGCATTCACGGGGTTTTCTACCTGTGTGAGGTCTCTGGTGCACACTGAAATTTGAGTTTGGGCATAATTTTTTCACACAGTGACTCTCTTTACTTGAGAAGACACCCAGATTAACCCTCTGCTTTGGCATGTGACACACACATTTCTCATCGCCATTACATCCACAGGGCTTCTCCCACGCATGCCGAGTGTTCTGAGGAATTATACGGCCTGGTTTTGTATTGAATGTTGGTTCACAATCGGTACATTTATCATATTTGTTTTTTATGCATGTCCTAAAATGCCGAGTATGGTTACACTTGTCAGGGAATGACTTCTTACACAAGCTGCAATCCAAAGTTTCTTTCCTTATGTGAGTCCCCTCTTGGGTGCTAGGAGCCAGCTTATCAAAGGCTTTCCTGTATTCCTTTAACTTACTTGGATTATCTCCCAAAGGAGAGCCCTTATGTGTCCACCCAGGGTTCCTGCTGAAAGCTTCGTCATGTGGTATGCACTGATGGTGCCGTTGCCCACTTTCAACACCATCATCCAGACTAAGAGGCTCAGGAAGTCGGTATGACAACCTGGTTGTAGAGAGATGATCGAGTTCCTCTAAGGGCGGCATCTCACTGGGCTCACCAGGGATATCCACATTTCCCCATATATCAAGCACCTCCGATCTCATTTCAGAAGAGTTCCTATTCTTAATAGCCGGGCATAAAACATGGTTTGAACTCATATTAAATGATTCCCCAAATCTGACCCGCTCTTCAGCTGATGAGTTGCCAGGGATTACCAGGTGGTTCAAATGTCTCGTTTGATTGTTCCAACGGGTCTCATTCAGGCTCTTCACAGACTTCATAGCTGAAAGCAAATAAAAGTTACCTTACATGAACAACACGGAAGTGATTCTGGTAGAATTCTAATGCAAAAGTGAAATACCACCCCTCCACCACCGATGATGTAATATTACAAAACAGGGCTTGGAGAGATGGCTCAGAGGCTGAGAGCTTCCACTGGGTTAGAATTCCATAGCAAATGCTGCACAAATTTGCTGAATTTGAGTTCCGCAATGAAAAAGGTCAAAGGTTAACTAGCTATTACAATTTCCTCATCAAATAGGAGCCTTTGAACAGAGTCTTGGTTCATCTGGCCTCCATGCCTAAGACCTCCTGGATGACAACTTGGGTCTCCCCTACCAGGAGTCTTTGTAGATGCTCCTGTAATTTCATAAGTTTTGGTATCTTGGTACACACTATTTGATTGGACATCTTTTCTCACATTTGAATTTCATAGGTGAGTACCTGAAACCTATGTTTTCAATACTAACTTAGCACTACTAATGCCACTTTGGAACCTCTAATAAAATCATAACCTCTCTGAAGACTAGAGTTCCTATTAACTCATGAACTATGTAACAAATTTGTAACTCTCAAAATTAATCTGATATTAATTTTTAAAAAAAGATTTATTTACTTATTATGTAAACAGTGTTATGCCTGTGTGCCTACAAGCCAGAAGAGGGCATTAAATCCCATTATAGACAGTTGTGAGCCACCATGTGGTTGTTGGGAATTGAATTCAGAACCTCTGATAGAGCAGCTGGTGCTCTTAACCTCTGAGCCATCTCTCCAGCCCCAGATATTAGTTTTAAAACCATCTCCTTAAAATTGCTTTATCCTTTGAACCATCCTGTATTTTTTCATTCATTTATCCAGCCGAGAAAACATATTTTTGTAGTTATTCTCTCAATGTCAGAGATTTCTGTCTCAACACAGCAGACGCTCTTCCAAGGCAAATGTGTTGGACCACCACTGTTGGTTCCACACAGCAGACTACAGGAGACCACTATCTATGAGGAATCAAATAAAAAAGTGACGAGTGTATTAAGAAACCCATGAATAAAGGCTTGAAATGAAGCATTTCATTTTAAGAGGGAAGAAGGACAATGAAGTCTTGAGTAACTGGAAGAGTGGGCAGAATTTATTAGGCCTACAAAAACACACAATATAAACAGGAAAGGGGGACACCTGGAAGTGAGAGCCTCTCAGACACAACACAGCAAGCATCTGATTAAGAAGTTAGTCTCAAGATTGAAGATGGCAAAATTGGGTGAAAAGAATTTCACACACCCACCATCTGCTGAGCATTCACTAGCCTGGGCTGCCTACCCTGGGGCGCATTCACTGACCTGGGAGGCTCTGGTTTGGCGCATCTTCCTTCCACGGCCCAGATCCTTGCTCCAACTTCAGGATCAACTCAGGTTTGGCTTCACACTGATCTATTAGAAGGAAATATTGTATAAGTTATACTTCAATGACAAAATATTGGCTTCAGACTCTCAGCAATGACAGGACCAAAATAAACATTCTATGAGAACACTAATGCTGAGGACACTAAAATAAGAGATAGATATAGACAGAATGAAAGGATTATTCTGACTGCTGACCACCTGGATCAAGAACAACAAAGCAAGCAAAAGATTTAAAAATGCATGGAATCAACAAAAATCTAAAGCTCCTCAGCCAGATGCTGCAGGAGTTGGCAAGATCAGAAGATGTTCTGGGAAACAGTGAGCTCTGAAACCCCATGCCCCTCCCAAAACCAACACAACAGGAAGCAGAGGAAAGCAGGAGAACAACGTGTATAAGAATTTAATACAGCCAGGTGGTGTAGAGGTGGGGATCTCTGTGAGTTCAAGGTCAGTCTGGGCTACAAGAGCTAGTCCCAGACTCCAAAGCTACAGAGAAACCCTGTCTCAAAAACCAAATGAACAAACAAAAGAATTTAATACACACAAAACAGCAACAGAACAACAACAGTAAGATTTATTTTTTTAAAAGATAAAATCATCTTTTGGTTTCTTGGATTCAGTTCTAGTCTCTGCTACTTTGTTCTTGGTATTAGAAGATCAGGTTACTCCACTAGAAATAGGTAAGAAAAGCCCATTGGAGAGAAGCCTTTTCTTGGAATACCAGGGGGTGCAGCACAGAAGGGAGTCTCCTAGAGAGCTCTCCAGGTGAGCTGGACTGTCTATGCCTACAGCCAAAGAGGGGGCTTTGCACACCAACAGGAAGCCACACATGGAAACGAGGATTTTTCTGCACCAGTAAAAGCATCATTTACTTTACATCAGCCACAACCATCTCCCTGTCAGGTTACAAGGGACATGCTCCCCTTCTTACCCCAGGAGGACACAATTGCAGAGTCACCCAGAATTCACCCAAACTCCTGAGAGTAAAAGTCAGCTGGGAGTCATTTTGCTCAAGGTAACCAGGGCAGCAAGTCAAACTACCCAATCCTCAAAGTCTTTGCTTCTTATAAGAAAAAGAAAGAAGAAAGAAGGAAGAAAGAAGAAAGGAGGAAGAGGAAGGAGGAGAAGGAGAAGGAGAAGAAAGGAGAAGGAGGAGGAGGTTTGAAGGAGAGCTTACAGAAACTTAAAGAAGTTATCATTAGCATAAATAGCACTACAGTGATTCCATAGTGCTTAACACCTGAGCAGCACCATGAGGAAAGTTCAAGTTCCCACATCTGTGTCAACACTACACAAGTGATTCACATGGTCACAATAATCAATACCAATGACATTCTGAAAGTTAGAAATTTTAATAAAAAGAATAAAAGGCTGGTTGTGGTGGTGCACTCCTTTAATCCCAGCACTTGGAAGAGGACAGGTGGATTTCTAGGTTCAAGACCAACCTGGTCTACAGAGCGAGTTTCAGGACAGCCAGGGCTACACAAAGAAATCCTGTCTTTAAAAACAAGAACAAAAACAAAACAAACAAAAAGAATAAAAGAACAGACAATCAAAAAACCAAAACCTAACCTCAAAACATACTTCCTCAAAACATACTTGGAAGAGACAGTTACCGAAAAAGATTGCACAGGCAGGAAGAAAAAGCACATAGAAAATAATGTAACAGAAAAACCAAAAGCAAATGTACAGGTTAACAGCCAACTAATCCTCACACACAGCAATAGGAACAATGTTTAGAAGAAAGATCTGTGAAGCTGGATAACACTTGTGATGGAGAAAGGTGCCAAACCTGCTTCTTACCATACACACAAGTCAAGTAGACTCCGGAATTATAAAAGCAATACTGAAAACACAAAAGGATATAAATCTAGGCAAAGGTGAACTTTCTAAACCTGATACCAAAAGTACAGCTGACAAAATCAGCACTGGAAACCAGAATTATTGGGGCTGGAGAAACGGCTCAGTGGTTAAAGCACTTACTGAGCTTGCAGAACTGAGTTCTGGTCCCAGCACCCACCTAAGGAGGCTCACAACAGCCTGTAACTCCAGCTCCAGAGGAAAGGCTCTCTTCTGGCCTCCACAGCTCCTGGACTCACATGTACAAATCCATACACACACACACACACACAAATTAAAATAAAACAGGATTAAAGCTAACAATCGAGAGAGTTAAAAGAAAAACACACAGCAAGAGAAAGTATCTGATGATGGACTGCCTTACACAATTTATACAATGCACTGGCATAAAAGTCAATAACTGGATGAAATCCAGGCAAATGACCACAACAGATATTTCCCCAAAGACCTAAGGATGTGAATATCCCCAACTACCACAGCAATGCAGATCAAACACCAATGGGCTTCACTGTATCACAACTACAACGATTAAAAACCTGGAACACAGACAGGAGAGAAAAAGTCTGTGTTGCTAGAAACATAATTAACAGGCACTCTGAAAAAACCAGCACGGTGCTTACTAAACTACTGGGAAGTGACCTGCCACAGTGGTCTAAAGAGAACTCTGCGTGCACAGTTACTGCAGCATTGTATACAGGAGAGATGACCTGGAAACTACTTTAGTGTCCACCCTCAGATGAACTGATAAGAAAACTTGATGACTAACTACAGAGGGGTGGACTTCATCCAGCTATGGTAAAGACCCTGGGTTTTCTCTCACAGGACCATGAATATAACTGAAAGGTACTTGTATTAAGTGAGGGAAATTAAACTAAAAGAAACAAACACTGCATATTCCCACTTACGGCTGGAAGCTAATGTTAACCTGGATAGTAGAGCCTAGGAATGGTGTGTGGGAAGGAGGAGAGGCAAGAAGATGGTGGGTTCACTGATGCAGGGGAACAGGTGGATGGAGACATAACTCGCACTAGTACACAAAAGCTAAATAGAGTTGGCATCAATTACTTGAAAGTGAGAGGGAGGGTTTTAGGGGTTTGCGAGATGACTCTGGGTAAGAGCACTCGTGTTTCTTTTCTTTTTTTAAAAATATTTGTTTGTTTATTTATTCATTTATTTATTTATTCATTCATTCATTCATTTATTTATTTATTTAT
>LOEQ01001652.1:19061-41332 GCA_001685075.1 Bramus lutescens | reverse complement strand
TTTCGGGGTATAAGCTAGCCGTGCGGGAGCCGGGCGGGATGAAAAGCAGGGCCCCGCTCCATATTACTACAGAGATAACACTGAACTGATCTTCCAACCTCCAAAGAACCAACAGGCTTGTGCCATGTGCTAGGATTATAGGCATTTACACTACACTTGGCTTAACTTTGTTTTTTATAAAATAAATATTTTATTATAGAAAAATATACATACATATGTAAACACATACACAAAACTAAACAATATAATAGACTTCTCAGCTTCAACAACTACTTATTAGGCATTTTTTTTGATTTTCGAGATAGGGTTTCTCTGTAGTTTTTTTGGAGCCTGTCCTGGAACTAGCTCTTGTAGACCAGGCTGGCCTCAAAATTACATAGATCTGCCTGCCTCTGCATCCCGAGTGCTGGAATTAAAGGTGTGCATCACCACCACCCAGCTATTAGACACTTATAATTTTCTTCAATGCTTTAGCCCATTCCCTACCCTGTCAACCCATCCATGCTTATTTTTACTTCCTTTTTTTGTGCAGTCAGATGTGCATATTTCAATGTGTCCATTGAAACCTACAATTTTAAAATACTGCCTTATTAATTATATATGTGTGTGTGGGGGTGTGTGCATGTGCATAAGGTACCCAAGAAAGCCAGAGGCATCTATTTGAGTCTCCTTCTGCACCCCCTCCCCGGTGGAGTTACATGCTGTTGTGAGCAACTCAGTGTGGGTGCTGGGAATTGAACTCAGGTCCCCTGGAATAACAACAGTGCTCTTAACTGACAAACCACATTTCCAGCAACAAATACCCTTTTTTATATAAATTTATATGTGTGTGTGCCTGCTAGTCTTTATGTGCACTACTTGCATGCAGTGCCCACTGGTGGGCATTGGATTCCTTAGAAATGAAGCTACAGGCAGGCAATTGTGAGCCACTGAATATGGGAACCAAACTGGGTCCCCTGTAAGAGCAGTGAGTGCTTTTAGTCACTGAACCACCTCTTAGTCTCAAAGATACAACTTTTTTTTTTTTTTTTAAGACAGGGTCTCTATTATTTAGCTCTGGATGTCCAAGTATTCTCTGTATAGACCAGGCTGGCTTCAGACTCAAACCTGCCTCTGCCTCCTAAATGCTGGGATTAAAGGTATTTGCTGACACTCCTGGCTTATGAAGCAACAATTAAATGTACACTTAAAAATTTTTTTAAAAAGTGTAATGTATGTTTTGTCTGCATGTATGCCTGTGCACCAGTGCATGGCTGGTGTCTTCAGAGGCCAGGAATGTCTGTTGCACCCCCTGGAGCTGAGGTCACAGACAGTTCCGAGCCACCACATGTGTTCGGAGAACTGACATAGGTCATCAGGAAGAGCAGTATGTGCTCTTAACCACAGTGCAATATCTCCAGCTCCTTAAATGTACACCTTTGACAAACAAATACATCTACATATTCATTCGTTTTAATATTTAATGCTTTTCCAGTGTGGGAGGCACAGAGGTCCTTGTGCAGATAAGCACTAAGTGAACAAGGGATGTTAAACACAGGAATGTTCCTTAGAAGGCTGGGAGGGGACGAGGCTGGTGATGTGTGCACTATCTGGTGGCATTACACTGGATCCTCCCCAGACCCTTATTCTTTTTGGGCTTGTCAACCTTTAGAAACTATCTTTATTGAAGGTGTCACATGTAACCAATCTACAGAACCCATCTTTATGGAAAATGTCACATGTACTTTACAAAGAATTTCGATGTAGTCATGTCTTAAGCTTTATCGTGTACATGGCATTACATTAATTATCACCAGAAAAAATTTCAAATCATGCTGTGCTTATTTGTGCCTAAAATAAACCACTCAGGTCAGAGTCCTGAAATTTGGACCAACACCACCTTTTTGAGTCATGCTGAGCTGAATCACTTTCTTGCCTCCCACCAATTGTTATTCTGCTGACCATGGAGGTTGCAGAGATCCCTTCACTTCATAACATCCTCTCTTGTTTCTACCCAGGAAGTTGTTTTCCAGCTCCATCTCCGGGGCACTGAGATTAAGAGGATAAATTGCTATTAGAGTTTTATGCTCTGCTGGAAATCTAGTTAAGGACACTGTGCATGCAATGCAAATAGGGAAGCTTCTATTGGCTGACCCGCATCTCCACCCCATTCTTTCCTGACACTGAAAAATGCCCCCCAGACCTAGGATTAGAACCTCTAGAACCCTAGCACCTGTTTCATTTTGTTGAAGACAAATCTAGCCATCTGTCTGACTCTCTGCACAGACATACTGACAGAGCCACTGAATCATGCTGGTTTTGCCCAGTGTAATCCAGAACCACAGGTTCAGTGCAGCATCCTGTTTGTGCATTTTGTACCTTGTGTGAACTACTGAGGTTACGCCTGTCTTCTAGTGTACTTACTGGGGTGCATGGTAGTTTCAGCATTGCTAACATTGTTTTAAGAGGTCGTGTCTACCAATTAGAGTGCAACTTTGTGTTCAGCTCTTGAGTTTAATATACTCACTCTGAGCCTGTTTTGTTAGGTCACTAAGTCAGGACCATTCATCATCTCTGCTCCTGTATTGTTGTAAAAACATTTCTAATACTTTGGTTTGCTTGTTATTTTCTGCAATCATTTGAATTCCTCTTACAACCCCAATGGAGTTTTCGTTTTTAAAGATGAGTTGTGTTAATTTTTTTTCAGTTTGTGGCTTTATAGTTTTTTATTTTGCGGGTAAGCTCAGTTCAAAAGACTGGATGTCTCTGCAGCCCCAATCTTGCACTGAAAGCCAAGAGGATTCATGGAGAAGGAGAGCCACTGGTCTTCAGTCTATGTTGGAAACATAAAGATGTCGGTTCTAGTATCATTGCTGGAATGCTGCAGCATCAGGATAGATGAACTTGCCAGCAAGAGTTAGGATAAACAGGCAAAAAGCAGTTTCCTCCTTTCACGTCCTTTTACCAGAAGAAATCACTACCCAGATTTAGGGTGGGTCTTCCATAATCTAAGAGAACTCTTAATTCAAATGTCTTAAACATTAAGAAAATAAGAGTGCTCAGAAAGCTTGTTTTAGTTGAATCTAGATGCAGTCAAGTTGACGAACAAGTTTAACTGGGCCATGGTCACTTACATTTATCTCCAGAAGAAACCTTTATCTTCCATGATATGAGAGCTGTTTTTAATTTCTTTGTAATTATCTTGTTGCTGCTGCTGATTCCTTTACTGTTATCATAACCAGAGTTTTTGAGTTTCCAGTGTGGACTGAAGCGGTTTCTTAAGAACGCTCCAGGCCTTCAGCACCAGATTGGAACGGCTGAAGATTGACAGGTGCAGACAGGCAGGATGGGACTCTCTTAAGGGCAGGTTTTGATTTGACTCTGGTTGCCTGGCATAGGGATTCCACATATCCAAATGTCTGCTTAAGCAGGACTACCATGCTTTCACTTAAGAACTGTTTTCTTCAATTGTATACTGTCCCTCAATGCCTCCTCTAGCCCCAGTGTTCTAATTCCAGGACTCTAGTTCCAAGCCGGCTCCCCTTGAGTGCTTTGCTTTATATACTAAGAAGTGTTGTTAAATACATATTTAGAGATGTTGTATTAGTGAGTTTTAATACTAAGTATCTGCTTTGCTTTAAATCTAAAATACCATTTTGAACTGTAATATACTGTTTTCTGAACAATTATTTTTAATCTGGCTATGTTCTCTTACATGCCTCCTTTTAGTCTGCAGATAAAATAGTATTTGCCTATGATGACTATCATAGTAGGTCTATTATTGGGAAAGTTGCAGGAGCGACGGGAGGGATGCTTAACTCAAACCAATGAGTCCCGGGCACAAATTGTGTGTGTGTCTGCACATGTGTGAGGCAGTAGGTGTTTGGGTTCAAAGTGACTTCTTACATAGGCCTCAAAATCATAATGCGGTCAATCCCTCCAAAGTGCTAGGATTTTGCACAAGGATGAATGCTGATGTTGGTTTGTAACTTGGTAACTATATATTTTTTATTTCCTCTTTCTCCTTGAAACAGGGTTTCTCTGTGTAGCTGTCCTGCAAGTCACAGGGTTTCTCTGTGTAGCTGCCCCCTGCTTCTTGAGTGCTGGGATTAAAGGCATGTGCCACCATTGCCCAGAGGTAACTATTTCTTATGGAACAAGATAAACACAATCCCATAAGTAAATGCCTCAGTTCTCACATTAGCTACTTCAGTGGCTCTACACAGCACCATTGAAGTGGATTTTTATAGTTTTGTATACTGATAATCTAGGGATCCCACTAGTAAAGGATTATATGAAACCTGAAGGTCTGCCCCACAGGTCAGTGTACAACAGAAGACTTCCATGTCTCCGCTTGTCTTTTTGGCACATTCTAAGAGATGCCATGGAACTAACTCCACCAGGATATCAACAGGCAGAGCTGGCTCATATGCTTAGCATAAAAAACTGATGAAAACACTAATCACAAGTGATCACTAGAAACAGAGTAGAGCAAAATCACTAAGTATGTAGAACTGGGAACAAAATCAAATCCAACTCTGGCAAAGTAGGAAATGCAGTTGTATAGCTTAACATTCTATTGCAGGCTCCTACCAACTTACAAGATACTTGTAAGTTCACTGTCATGCTTAGAGGATATATCTTTCATCACATTCCAGGTTACATGGCAAACACTTTAATTTCAGCACATCACACTGAGTCAGTTTCTATTTTTTAATGGGAATTAAAGCACCGTAGTTAGAGCATTTGGTGCTGACCCATTTAAAGGTGTTAGAGAGAGGAACAAAGGGGAAATTACCCTGCAGTAATATTTTATTTGTATTTTAATAAACAAAGCTTGCCTGAAGATCAGAGCACAAATGTAAGTCACTAGAGGCCAGTGAGTGGTGGCACACACCTTTAATCCCAGGACTTGGGAGAAGAGGGAGATGATCTCTCTGAGTTCAAGGCTACCCTGGGCTACACAAGAGTGACTCAGAAACAGATCCAGGTGATGGTGGTTCACACCTTCAATCCCATGTTTGGGAGTCACACACCTTTAATTCCAGCATAGGGAGGTGGGGACAGGAGGGATATGGTTGGGAGGAGAAAGTAATATAAAGGGGAAAAAACAGGAACTCAGTGGAGTCTGAGGATTCATGGAGACAGGATCTCGCCCTTTAGGTCTGAAGATTTGGTAGAGATGAAAGGTCTCTCTAGTGGTTGGCTGTTTTGCTTTTCTGCTCTTCAGCTTGACCCTCAGTACCTGTCTCTTGGTTTTTATTATTCTAGCTACACTACCCCTCTGAGGGTGGGAGGGAATGAGCGCCACAGTTCATAATCAGTTCACGCCACAGCTGCGAACCAATGGCCTTTTGGTGTGTGTGTGTGTTTTACTCTAAATACTTTTGCTATCAGACACACAAACCTACTCTGAGACATCATGTTAGGAAAAGAATACCTTTATTTACTTGAGCCAGTAATAACTGTCATACACATCTAGATGACACAAGATTAAGAAGGTATATAATATAATGTCTGAGGCTAGGAAGATATAAAGAGGCCAGAATGGCATCAAATATAGGAAATATCAATGTTCATTGCATGGTGAGTCCCTTCTGCTAAGTCTCATCATGGAACATGATTGATATGACACACTCATATCCATGAACCATACACAGATGAGTGTACTATCCAACACACTGCAGGCTGGCCAGCTATACCCCTGCATGTGCCACTGGCCTCTCCCAAACTCTGGTTACAACATCTCAAGTGATCCCAGACAGAGACTGATGCCTGCTGATAGGCAGCATTACCAATATTCATCTCCTGGCATGCAGATTTTGAAAAACTGGAATATGAGTTTTACCATTAAAAATTAATGTACAGATTCCATAGTGATAATTTTCCTTGGTCAGGATTTTTGAAACCTGATTGGAATTTTTGTTGAGAGGTTTCACATAAAAAAAATGTTCATACAATGATCTGTTTAGTGGAAGATCCCTAGCAGAAACACTCAGTATTTATGGGAATTTTATCAGGATTTCTTCTCCCCACAAAGCAGCATGAGAATGAAGAGTGGCAACAAGGAACTCTCTCCTGATAGCTTTCTAAAAAGATAATTTCTTTGTCTCACTCACCTCCTAGGTTAAACTAACGGCTGTGGGCCTGCCCTATTAGAGATTGTGCAGATCTCCCTTCCATACACTAGAGACGACAGAAACAGGCAGGAGGATCACAGCGCTGAGGACAAACAGTCTTCCTGAGCCACGGTGCCCTTCTCCACATGGCTCCCAAATATGCTAGAGGTTATGTGCACTTCAGGCCAACTATGGATGGGCACCCAGGTTGTAAGATTTTGGGGCTAGTGGGATAGAAATAAGCAGAGCATGTGCACTTACATTCCACTAAAGAGCTTAGCACGACGTCTCACAAGCAGAAATGTAAAGCACAGGCTTATGAGTGCAGCAAAGAAAATAAATCTTGGGGAGCCCATGGTACTCTGCTTCCTGGACTTAAGGACACTGTGGGATGAATTCCTGCTGAGTGACTTCTTAGAAACACTGCCCACATCATTACCTGCTTTACAGTGTCCCTGTGATAATTTTAATGCTTCTTGAGGTCTGCCTTAGAGATGTGATATTGCAGATACACAGTGATTACATCTGCTGACATCCAGGAAGAGGGTTTCCCACACACACTACTCGTGTGCTTCCAGCCAGTCACTGGCGTAGAGCAGACTGCCTACTGGAAAAGGCATTTCCTGTAGATACTCTTGGGGTTCCTCAGCACTGCAAGCTCTTTAATGCAAAGAGACCTGGCATCTCTTAAAGGGTCCTGCTTCCATTAGACTCACCTATGTGACTTCTTTCATGTACAGCAACAGATGGCTTATGGCTAAAATATTTCCTAAAGTATTTAGACTCAGTTTCTCCGTTTTCAGTTTTCAGGTGGACACGGATGTTTGTCTTGAGTACCTGTTTTCTGCACATAAACAACATTCATGGAGATGTCCCCATGTATCTTCTTTGGTATGCAGTAAAGAATGACCTATGGTTGAAGGATTTTCTACATTCATAGGGTTTCCTTACAGGGTATAAATTACCTAATGACTGATGAGATATGATATCTGGAGAAAGGTTTTTCAACATTTCGTCCATTTGTATGTGTTTTAATGCACAGTGAATTATATCTATGGTTGAGATTTTTTTACATTTATATGCTCTTAAGATTTCTCACGTTTGTGAGTTCTCTGATCTCTCTTTGGCTGGAATATTTCTTTTTAATTATAAAAGTCTGTCACCTGCGTGAATTCTGACATGTGTACCAGCTTGACATCTGGCAGGCCTTTCCACACACACAACATGGGTGGAGTTTCTCCCCAGTCAAGCTCCCGAGAAACGTGGGCAGATGACTAGTGTTAGAGTTGTTCTGCATGCTTCCATTCACAGGATCTCTCTCCCGGGTGAGCTCTCTGATGCACACAGGTGTGAACTCGACTTAAAGGCTCATCACACACATTTCACTGGTAGTGATTCTCACCAGAGTGTGTCCTCTGATGTCTGGTGAGATGAAACTTCAAACTAAATGACTTCCTACACTGTTTACATTCATAGGGCTTCTCGCTTGTATGGATTTTCTTATGCGTATAGAGGCTTGGGCTCTGCTTGTAACTTTTGCCACACACTATACACTCATAGGGTTTCTCATTTGTGTGAGTTCTCTTATGTGCATGGAGGTGGGAATTTTGCTTAAAGGATTTTCCACATACATCACACTCATAGGGTTTCTCACCCGAATGAGTTCTCTGATGTACGGTGAGGTATGACTTGAGAATAAAAGATTTTCTACATTCTTTACATTCATAGGGTTTCTCACCCGTGTGAATTCTTATGTGCGTGTAGAGACTTGTCCTCTGCTTGAAACTTTTCCCACACGTGGTACATGCAAAGGGTTTTTCACCCGTGTGAATTCTCTGATGTACAACCAGAAATGACTTTAGTCTGAAAGATTTCCCACATTCTTTACAGTCATAAGGCTTCTCACCTGTGTGAGTTCTCTGATGGGCATGTAAGTGGGCTCTTTTGTAAAAGGCTTTTCCACATACATTACACACATAACGTTTTTCCTGCGTGGGGGTTTGCTGAGTCACAATGAGTTTTGACTGCTGACAGTCTTTACACTCATAGGGTTTCTCAGCCGTGTGAGCTCTCGAATGCAAGTAGAAACCTGGTGTGTGGTTAAAGGTTTTCCCACAAGTATTACATTCATATGCTTTCTCATATCTGTGTGCTAGCTCAAGCTGGAGGTTTGACTTACTAACTGTCTTTTCAGATATACTGTATTCATGGGATTTCTCAGCCTTGTGAGGGTTCTGTTGAACACTGTGATTTAATTCTGAATCAACAGTTTTCCCACACACATTCCTTCCATCTCCTAGGATGCTCTGCTGTACACTCTTTTCTGATTTCTGACAAATGTATTTCTCATCTTCATTACATGTATAAGGCTCTTCTCCCACATGCAAACGCTGATGTTTGAGGAGGTTTGATTGTATATTGAATACTGGCCCACAATCATTACCTTTAAAAAATTTCTTTTCTTTGTGGGTTTTTAAGTGCTGTGTGAGATGAGAATTTCTATAGAACAATTTCCTACACACTTTACATTCAAAAGTTTGCTCCTGTACCTGGGTCCCTCCTAGACCAGGAAGAGCTAACTTTTCTAATCCTTTCCTGTAGTCCCTCAATTTACTGGAGGGATCTCTGATAGGAAATGTGTCCTGTAGCCACACTGTCTTCTTGTGGAAAGCCTCACTGTGCCCACAACGCTGCAAGTGCTGTTCTTCACATTTAGTACTGTGATACAGACTGAGAGGCTCAGGAAGTCTGGGTGACACCCTGGTCACAATTGGAAGACCAAGTTCCTTTACCACCTGCACCTCACTGGGCTCACTAGGGAGAAGCACATTAGCCCACATATTACGTGCCCCAGGTCTCATTCCAGAAGACACGTCATTCTTTACAGCCAGCCTCAAAATACAGCTTGAGCTAGTAAATGGTTTTCCCGCTTTAGCCCTCTGCTCAGCTGATGTACTGCTCTTGGCAATTACCAGATTGCATCCACGTATCTTTTGATTATCCTGGCTGATCTCATTCGGATCATTCATATGCTGCATATCTAGAAGAAATAAAGAAATGGAAGGTTTTCTGGTTAGTATCCATACAGATCAAGTGTAGTAAACTTGCCTGTTACTTAAGAAAGAATTTCTTGATGAAATGACACAGACATCTCCAGTGCTTTTCAAATACTAATGATCATATACAGAGGAACGGATTCTTGATATTCCTAATTTAATCACAATTAAATACAACAAAAGAGAAACCTGCAGACATTTGGTTCTATAAGTCAAGGTATACCTGCAACACTGGAAATGTGAGATTGCTGTATAGGTCTGACATGAATGACTGGCATTTCCTATCTGTGTGAACACATACATGCTGACTCATAAAATCATGCTTCTCCATGTCTTTACTTATGCTCTGGCACTTTGACCATGTGAAAATTTCACAAAAAATGGAGTTTCCTAGACAAATTCATTGTGTATGTCTAATTAGAGTGATTTCTACAAAGAGAAAAGTGGAAGGTTAATTACTTAGCACAACCCTTCACAAAATATGAGTCCAGAAACAAGCAATTTGTGGGGTCATTTGATCTTCAAGTCCAAGGTCTCCTAGATGTCATACTAAGCTCGAGATGTACCCCATCCCAGAGTCTACACTGGGTGCTTCTTGGCTGCACAAATTCTGCTGTCTTCACACACATGACTTCATTTCTAGCACCTTTGGTCAGACTCTATCAAGCCCGTGGTGAGCTGCCTAAAGCACTATGTTTTCAGTATTAGTTTCAAATTAGTAACATCGAAATTGGATTCTTAATAAAGTAAGAACTCTCTTCATACTTCTTGTCCACCTACATGCTGTAGAGTATGTATAGAAATCAGTGGTCTGAAATAAATTAAATCAAAAGAAAGTCATAATATTAAAATTGCATGTTCTTTAGGTCTTAACTATTTTCTTCTTTCATTTAGGAAGACTTTGGGGGAGAGTGATTTTTTTTTTAAAGCCAAAACTTTCATTTCTTAACACAATGGAGCTCTTTTGTCTGTTGATAAATTTCTTGACTTACCACTGCTTGTTCCAGAATATTAAACAAGTGTACAAGAAGGAGCAAATAACAAGTGATAAACATATGAATAAATGCTCAAAACAAGCTACAGAAATGAGGAAAGGACAAGTAAGAACTTAAATAAAACAGCTACAGATTGGACAGAGTTTGTTTAGCCTATGGTGACACACTGCAAAGCTAGAGGGGAATGAATCTCTGTGTGGAGGCTTGAACCAAACTTGCTATGCCTACAGTAATACATGGCAAACATAAGCCAAGGGGTGGGATGGCTAATCTTGGCTGTTTTGATTATATCTACAGTCAACTAAAACCCAAGCAGCTGCACACACCTGTGAGGGATTTTCTGGATTGGATCATTTGATGGGGGAAGGCACACTCTAAATCTCAGCCAAACCATTTGCTGGCAGCCCATATAAAAGGTCATGGAAGAAGAAAGCTTTTGCTCTTTGCCTGCTTGCCCTCACTCCCACTGGCAAGCATGTATCCTGCTGTAGAGGCATTCCCTCACTGTTTTAGACCTACCTCTTCAGGACTCCACTGCATACGGAAGACAGCAGCTCTCTAGGACTCCTTGGAGAGTCCAGCACATATTGGTACTGCTGAGATATCCATCCAGTCTCACTGACCTGACTGAATGACCAGATCTTTGGCCTATCTGTTGTGATAGCCTTTGTAATCTACTCTAATAAATCCCCTATGTATGTGTGTGTGTGTGCATGTGCACGCATGTGCGCTCTATCAGTTCTGCTCCTTTGGGAAACCATAATAAAGTGGTATACATGTACATTAAAGAGCCTTTTGTAGACTTTACATACTGATTGTTGGATGAGTAAGAACACTTATACTCAAGTCTGGAACATGGAGAAAAGAGCTCAACACAGCCACCATCTGAAGAGCTTCCTCAACTTGGCATCCAGGGTATATTCACTGACCTGGGAGTGGGACATCTTCCTTCCATGGCCCAGCTTCTTGTTCTAACTTCAGGATCAACTCAGGTTTTGGATCACACCGATCTAGTAATAGGAAAGAATTGTACAAGTTTTGGCTAATTGCTAAGTTAGGTACTGCTCTTGCAGAGGACTTGAGTTTAATTCTCTGAACCCAAATGGAGGTTCACAACTGTTTCCAGCTTCAGTCCCAGGAAACCAGACGCCTTCTTCTGCCTTCTGTTTACTAATTAATTAATTTAATGTTTGTTTGTTTGTTTGTTTGTTATTTTGAGACAGGCTTTCTCTGTGAAACAGTCCTGACTGTTCTGGAACTTGCTCTGTAGACCAAGCTGGCCTCGAACTCACTGAGATCTACTTGCCCCTGTCTCCTGAGTGTTGGGATTAAAGGCGTGCGCCACCACCTCCCAGCACTTCTACCTTCTGAAGGCACTGCACTCATGTTGTGTATAGACATACATGCAGGCAAAACAACCATACACATAAAATGAAAAAATATATTATTATGGGCAATGGTCAGTGACAGGACCAATGAGAACATTTTATAAGTGGTTTAAGAACATCCACAGATTTAGCCAAAACATATCAATTCCCAAGGTGTATTACAGTCAACTATGAAAAGTCCAAAACAGGACTGAAGAGACAGCTCAGTTGTGAAGAGCACACGCTTCCTTTGCAGAGGAGTGAGGCTCAGTTCTCAGCACTAACACCAGGCAGCTCACAAGCAGCTGTGAACTCCAGCTCCAGACGATCTACCCTCCTCTTGCATCCTATGTAAACAATGTACTCACATACATAAAGCCACATGCAGATGCACATAATTAAATATGATTTTAAAAAACCCACAAAGACAGAACTAAGACATCCTGAGAGCCAGCATGTGGCACATTTCTATAATTTTAGCACTGAAACAATTTTGAAAGAAAGTCTGTAAAGAGAGATCTTTTCTTTTTTGGTTTTTCAAGGACAAGTTTTTTTCTATGTAGCTCTGGCTGTCCTGAAACTCATCCTGTAGACCAGGTTGGTGTTGAACTCAGAGCTCCACCTGCCTTTGTTTCCCAAGTACTGGGAGAATTAAAGGTGTGCACCACCACATCTGGCTGAGAAAGTATATCTTTAAAAAACAAAATTTTGCAAATTAAGAAAATGGAAAAAAGCAAATGAGATAGTACTTGTGTTTAGGACTGATGATCTGAGTTCACTCCCCAGGAACCACATGATGGAAGAAGAGACGCAATCCCTGCAAGTTGTCTTCTGACCTCCACATACACCCCCCCATAGCATATATGCTCCCACCATACACAAATAAATATAATAAATGCAATACAAACTTTTAAATGATAAGACAAAACAGTATGTCATATGCTAAACAAACCCATTATAGTAGATAACCGTCTCCAGATGTAGAAACTTCATAGACCAAGAAAAAAATGAGATGATATATTGAAAATACCAAGATGTATTTCCAAGCAACAATATCATAACCAGAATATTCAAAGAGAAATGAAATCTTTCAAATGCAAACAAGTGAAACCCTTCATTACTTCAGGCTGACTTCACAAGAAATGGGTACTATCCCCACTAGACATTCTTCAGGATACTATCATGAAAATACATGGAAAGAAAACAACTCAAATGTAGAGTGGATGCACAAAAAAGTAAGTTTAAAATAATTCCCATCTATATAGGAAATCACAGAACAACAAGATTTATCAGAAAGTAACACAAGATATGAAGAGAAACAGCAACAACAACCCCCCAGAACAGCATTTCATAAGAATATAATCTGTGAATCAGAAATGGATCTTAGTGATTTACTACCTAAGTGAAATTCACTGTGCCAGTGAAGACACAGCTCGATTGACAGTGAAAGGACTGATGATGGTCAACGCATACAGACCTCAAAACCTAACGTAAGTCAGACAAAGTCACTTTAAAACTAAACCGAGTAAAAAAGACAATGCTCATTATAGTGATATATGTATATTACATAGTCATATATATAGTATATAGACATTTTACAGCATTTCACACACACACACACACACACACACACCAATGCTGGAGGACTCAATTACACAATGCAAACACATGAGAAGTAAATTAACAGTACAGTTAAACTTCACTTAAGAGACCAAAGAGGTTTTAACCATTACAGAATTATTTCACCCAAAGCCAAAGAATACACTGCCCTCATCAATAAAGTACTCTCTAGAACATGTCAAACATTAGGAAACAGAAGCAGCTTCAATGTACCATAAAAATAAACAAACAACAAACAAAAAAAATAAACATACCCTGGATTTCCTAGACCACAAAGAACAAAACTAGAGTAAAGACTGGCTCAACATGGTGCATTAAAAGAATGGTTAGTCTGAGCCTAGCTGTGATGTTCTGAATGAGAATGATGTCCTTAGACTTATATGTTTGAATGCTTGGTCCCAATTTGGTAAAACTGTTTGGGAAGGATTAGGAGATATGGTCTTATTGGAGAAGTGTGTCACTCTGGACAAGCTTTGGTTTCAAAAGTCATGTGCCATTCCCAGTGTTCTCTTTCTGCATCCTGATGTGAGCTCTCAGTTGTTCCTGCTGCCATGCCTTTGTTACCATCATGGACTCTAACCCTTTGAAATCATAATTAAATGCTTTCTTGTCTAGTTCCCTTGGTCATGGTGTTTTAATACAGCAATAGAAAAGTGACTAATATACTAGCTAAAGCTACACAGTAAGATCCCATCTTCACATGGGGTCAGAGGATTTGCAAATGCTTGTACAACTCAGATGATCAGGGCTGGAGACCCAGCACTCAGATGATAGAAAGCTGGGTGTGGTATGTGTATGTGTGTGGGAGGGGCAGGGACAGAAGAAGGGACAGACAGGCAGATCCCAGGAGGTTGCTGGCCAATAGCCAGGCTGGAAGGGCAAGATTCGGGTTCAGTGAGAGAGTCTACCTCAAGATATAAGGGGGAAAGAAGAGGAAGCCTTCTCATGTATGCGAAGGGTCAGGCAAGCCCCACAAACAGATGTGAATGAACCACAAACAAACAAGAAGTTAGGTATTTAACAAAACTATGAAAAGTAAACTGAAAATAACACTGTCCTGAATGAAAAACTGTTAAAAACAACCAAAACCAAACAAAAAACTTGAAAGTACATTGCGACAAATAAAAACTATACCACCATTAAACAATGTGGTAAGAGCAACAGAAAGGAAGCAGCAAGTTCCTACACAAAAGCAATGGACGAAAGAGGAACAGAGAAAGACAAAACACCAAAGCAGAAATTAGTACAAAGAATATCAGCGAGAGCACAAGTGTAAAAACTGATACAAGCACAAAACTAAGAGAGCAGTGAACAGGAAGTTCAGGTTGTTTGTTTGTATGTACATGTTTGGTTTTAGTTATCTTGAGACAGAGTCCCTATGGAGTTTTGGCTGGCCTGGAGTCACCGTGTAGACTAGACTGGCCTTGAACTCACAGAGATCTGTCTGTTTCTACCTCCCAAGTGCTGGGATCAAAGGTGTGCACTATCATGCATAGTATATAGGAAGAGTCTTTTGAGAAATAAATATAAAACTTTAGCTTCCGCTGTCAACATGCCAGTGCGGATGCTCTCTCTGCTCTCTGCTGCGTCTCCCTGTGTTGACAGCTCAGGCTGTCAATGACAACGAGGCATAGAAGAGTAGAGAGGAGCTGCTCATCAAGCCTAATGTTAAGACCGGGGAAGGCAGACCATCTTCAGGAATATGTACAACTGTGATGTGCCAATTAAAAACAGAAATAGCTCTGGACATGGTGGAGCATTCCTTCAATCCTTGGAAAGCAGAGGCAGTTGGATCTCTATGAGTTCTGGTCTACATAGTAAGTTCAAGAACAGCCAGGGCTATGATGAGACCCTACCTCAAAAAACAACAAACACCAAATAGGGACTTGGAGAAGTGACTCAAAATTAAGAATACTTGCTCTTGCAGAGGACCTAGGCTTGATTCCCAGCAATTACATGGCCACTAACAACTGCCTGTAACTCCAGTTCCAGGGACTCTAATGCCCTTTCTGACCTCCTTGGGCACTGCACGCATACGGTACATCCACATATATGGAGGCGAAATACCCAAACAGATAAAAAACAATAAAACAAATCTTTATAAAATACAAACAGTCTGGAGATTAGGCTCAGTGCTGGGTACATACCTACATTGCACAAGACCTAGTTTGGTCACTAGCACCAAAAACAAACAAACAAACAAACAAACAAACAAACAAACAAACAAACAAACAAAATAGGCAATCCTTGGAAGAAGTTCCTATAGTTACCAAAAAGCAATAAGCTTCTAAAAGGAGTATTGGAGAGTTTTACTCACTCAAGGACAGCAGGCTGCTGTAGGTCTCCAGCATCACGTCCCTGTAGAGCTTCCTCTGAGCATCATTCAGGTCCTGCCACTCCTCCCAGGTGAAGTCCACAGAGACATCCTCGAATGACACCAACCCCTGTAATGAAACAACTTTCCTCAACCCAAGCCTCAGCCTTTGGTCAGAGACAGGAACATGGGAGGTCACTCCTCTCCACAAGCATAGTTTACACAGGATATACATATAAGTTTTCTTATCATGGAAGAAAAATCATCTGCAAAATGCCTTACAAACATACTAATTTAGTAATGAGAGACAAAAGGCAGTAAGCAATTGATAATCTTCTGGTTTCCCACTTAAAATACACTTCTGATACCAACAACCATAAATCCAAGAAGTCAATGTTGTCTCTAAGTTATTTATAAAGTACAGTCAAAAGCACCCACATATGCTCTTCCAAAAGCTAGAAGAACAGCTAGATCCAATAGAAATAAACATCACTAGCACCCTGTAAGGCAATATATAAATAAGCAGAAGCCAGCTCCACACCTCAACATTTTGAAAGTCATCCCATGAAAGTAGAAAAGGGAAGGAGGTCTCAGGGCAGAGCCGGAGGGGAAGAATCACTTCCCAGTTTCCACACTGGGAAATAGGGCACTAAGAACACAGAGTAGAAGACATGCAATGTGGCAGGCTCCACAGATCCCACTCCCACAGAAGGCTGAGACAGGGGGACCAAGAGTTGGAGATGAGGCAGACACAAGAGGTAGTAAGGAACTGGGAACTCATCACAGAAGAAACACAAAGCACCAACAGAAAATAAAAAGAATAGCATTTATTAATTTCTTTTGTCTTTGATAAAAATATCAGTTTGTTTCCAAGGTTTCTACATAAACAATTATTTAGGAATTAATTTATTTAACTATGCGACATGAAAGAAGGGGGGCAATTTGTGGGAAGGAACAACAGATTTTTTTTCTCCTGTGGTTTTGCTAACCTGTAAACTGTTTTTCCCATGATGACTTGCTTAATATCTTTTCGAACACAGGCAAATTAAGATGGTATGTACAGATTCAGAACAGAACAAATACCTCCATCCTCTCCTCACTTCAACGCAGTCCGTATGAGCTGACACTGCCTATGGAAATATCTGCAGAAGTGATCTGTCATCTCTGATTACCGTTTTAAGCTGGTGCCCAGTAACTGACTTAGACACAAAAGCAGCATTTGAGCGTTGTGAATGAGAAAGAGGGAAAGGGCTGCTTATTCTTTGAGCATAATACATTGGAAAGACTATCATTAATCTTCAGACCAAACTTCCTGGGAAACAGAATAAGAAGTTCCTTAACCAGAGACACAGGCTTGGAGGGCATTGACTAGGAACTACCAGGGTGCAGAACCAGAGGCTCATCTAGGAAGGTGTCCAACCTTCAGGGTTAAGTCACCCACCACACCTGCCTAAGACTCCAAGAGTGCAGTGAAGATGATGCCTCTCAAGATTTACCCCTTCAGCTCATTACCAAGTTCCCACACATACTCTAGTTGGCTATACTTTGTACAGGGTAGGTTGAAATCCATCTATAAATGCCAGATATCTGAAACAAGAGTAGTCATAGGGGGTGTGGAATAAATTCCTGGCATCATTTTGATACCTAAGACAAATACAATGCACTAAAAAGATGGTACCTTGGATGTGCTGGCGTATGTGTGGAAGAGGATTCCAGGACATGGGGACCACTGCCTACTCATTTTCAGTGCTGTTTATGTGGACGGAATATATACCTCCATCCCCACCTCACTTCACCTCAGACAGGACTAGGTAACACTGCTGCCTATGGAATTATCTGCAGAAGTAACCTGCCACCTCTGATGACCTTTTGAAGCTGGCATTAGGTTTGCTGCTCTTTTCCTTACTGATCAGCAAACTCCAGGTGGCCACTCTGTGAGGCTATCGTGGCCCGAGACATGATATATACTTTGCTTATGTAATTTCACCAAAGTAGGAGTTGCTGCTTATCAAAACATAACCTATAGCTCTGACATCCAAAAAATACAGACAGCATCAGTTAGAGAATATCCAAATCTGAGGATGGACCAGGGAACACCACAAACACACACTGATGAACACCCACATATGCACACTGAACTGAGTTTACAGCCCACACTGCCTTCTTGGTCAGAACTGTTCTTACTTTAATATTCAGTGAGGTAATTCCTTTCTAAAAAGAAGTAGAGTCAATAAGCACACACTATAAGCTGAGAAATTTCAATTCATACACATTAAAATTAGATTCCAAGAAAAAGAAACAGCAGTCACTTCTAAAAATGCTCACTTCCTAATTCCAGACCGAAGAGAAATTACAGAAAAAAATTAGCATTCAAAATACTTGCTTGTTACATGTGGACACATAAAAAAAGTCCTGGAAAGTGATCTATCATAGCTATATCCTCAGACATAAACATACTTGTTATAAAACAGAAGTAACTGACATAACTATTCATTTCTGTTGCTCATGTATGTGTGTATGTATGTGTGTTAGCTGTCTATCTTATTCTATTACTCACTCTGTATTTCCCCAGCCTTCAGCAAATGTCTCAGCAGGCCTTGCTTCTTTACTAGGAGAGCTGACTCACAAAGTCACAACTGAAGTGTCTGGAATGTTTGTAGTCCTGCCCGATAGGGCTCTTTTGGCTACAAGAGGGCACAGTTATACTAAGAGATGCCCTTAGTGATTTCCTTTCATGGTTTGGCTGTGGAATGTTCCCTATAGGCTCACTGTTTTGAGCATGAGATCCAAAGTGTGGGGTGGTACTTTGAAGGCTGTGGAAGGGTTAGGTGGTAGGGTCTGGCTGCCGGAAGTAGACTAGAAATGGGGTGTCTTTGAAGGTTATACCTGCCCCTGGTTCCCACTTCTGTCTCAGGTTCCAGGTCTCCCATGGTGTGAACAGCTGCTCCTCTTCACACTCTCACCTCCACTGATGGAGCCACTCCAACCTGCCATCACTGCCATGATGGACTGATACCTCTGAAACAATGAGCCAAAATAAATCTTTCCTCCCCTATGTGGTTTCTTTCAGGTAGTATTTGGTCACAGCAATATAAAAGTAATTAATATTCTCCCTTATCTCCACGGCAGCCTAGTTCAATCTTCCCTGGGTAATCTAGAATACTCAGGAAAACCATCACTAGAGTCTTTACCACCTATTGCCTTGGAGTCATAAGAAGCAAAGCGCTTTGGATAAAATCACTCCCTCTAGCTGAACAGAGTCACAGTGGTGGCCTTTGGTAGAAGCATTGTTCCTTATCAATATAAGACAGGTAGGCCAGTAGGGCATGTGGCTATGGGAACAGAAACAAAAATGGTCCTAGTAGTGGAGTGTGATGTGTACCTTTGAGGCCAGCACTTGGAAAGCAGAGGCAGGAGGTCTGTGAGTTCAAGACCAGCATGGTTTTCAAAGCAAGATCCAGGCCAACTAAGGTCACATAGTGGGACCTTGTCTTCAAAGCTCCTAGTGCTAAGCACTTTACTAGTTAAGTCTTCTGCTGAGGTCATTTCTGATGAGCTTTGATAGGAGACACAAACACCTTTATCTCTTTCTACCTTCCAGACAGTAAGCATGTCAACACTCCTGTTGTCCAAATATGCTTGACCTCAATTTTTGAATCCAGTGTTCTTTCTAAGCTATTGACCACGAACCCGCGCCACTGTGTAGGTCAGTGAAGGTAAGAGTGCACAGTACACTTCTCACCTTTACCTGCGGATTCCCACACTCTGGCTTCTGTCTATGGCTAATGTCAGGCAAGCTGCTGAACCTGACCCAGAGTACTTATGGCCTTTGTAGAGAATCCAGCCCCAACCCTGTAGGGACTGCAATCTAGCTGGTCCTGTTTCCTGTGTTTAAAATTAAGTCAAGACATTTTTGAGCAAGGAATATATTTTGTATGATCTACAAACTAGATGGAAGTATTGATACAATATATATAAGTAAGATATGTACATTATTCAGATCTGTGCTCCTGTTTTTACTCGTGCTCCACATGCCTTTCTCATGACTCGTACACAAATGGTATCCACTAACTTTTGATTTTCCCATTTGCTCTCAAGGCCTTCACCACACCTGCCTGCTAGCTGTACAGCTTGCCAGCACTCAGGCACTACCCCTGAGGAACAGACCCTTCCAGTCTAGCACGTAGCAGAGACGGACAGTTACAGTGTGACAAGAAAGGATATACTTGTCTCTAGGCAACCACGCTTCCTCACCATCTACAGCATCACATGCTGCCACTGGAGCAGAATGAACAACAACAGAGCTGGCAGGAATTGTAACTCCTAACGTTAGACCTCAGGGAGCACAGCGGGGGTGGGGAGGGTGGAGGGAATAAAAAGAAGGGTCCAGAAAAAAAAAAAACTCCTTTCAGAGTACTCACCAAAGCCACAAGGTAGATTGACATCAATACTATATACAAGGAAAAAAATGGAGGATACGACTTCCATTCTGACAAGGGGAGCTTGATGCGCCTCTTCCTATCAACACAGGAGTTAAACTTATGATCTGAATGCTACACAAGAAACAGTCACTAAACTCACACCAAAGGACTGGATCACAGAAGTCCTCTAATGTGGAATGAGTGGGGAACTGAGCAGAAGAAAAGGATAAGTTACGATCAGGAGAAAAAGAACTCAGAAAATAAGCTAAGAAAGCAGCAGCAGCAGCAGCAGCAGCATCGGGACTGGAATGAAGACCTTCCCGGTAAAGAGGATGGGTAGAACTTTGCATCATGGCAGAAGACGGAAGTAAGGCAGCTGGCAGAGAACAGTGTTTCCACTTGACTGTGATGAGATGCTGAGAATCTGAACCAAGACTACAGTGATTAGGAGAAAAAATGCAAACAGTAAAGACAAATTATTACTAGAAACCATGTTTGGACATTGCTATGCTCTACATACACGCATGAGCAGAGAAACACATAGGGAGAGAAATGAAGGGCCTGCAGTACGTTGTCTTCCTACATTGCAGGTCTCATCTGACAATAGTGGAGTCTTCCAAAAGCTGTCTGGAACTTTACAACCTTAGTAAAGAGAAGCCCTGTGACTCCATCTGAGTCTGAGCACTTGTGAACACTGTGGAATGCTGTGTTCATTTCCAGCCTGGGAATGAAGCTCTGTTCACAACATACTTGTATCTATGAAGCCTGTTTAGACTTCACAGGACATGAGAGGTTGGCACTTTCTGAGTCAATCCAAACCCTACAACAAACAGACCATGTCAGGAAAACCTGAGACTGGGTTGCATGTGACCCTATAACGTGGCTCCGTCAACACATCCGGTGCTATCATCTGCATATATTTATCTTACATTAAGTTTATTCTTCCATTTCCATTTTCAAAAGTCCTAAAATACAATATAAGACAAGGCAAGGCTAACTATACTACTTACCTCAGATGTGTCCATTGTCTTAAGGCTTTCAGACATGAGAGGACCGTGCAATCACAGCTAGAAGAGAAAGCCAACAGAAATTAACTTACCAGATACGCCCTGCTTTCAGATCTCAATCTGCAAACACAGGAAGAAAGCTACAAGACCAACAAAAATGCCTCCCTGTGTGGGAATGATGTGTTATACTTGACAACTGCCACAACTGATCTTGTTGAAGGAGCACCAGACACTTTATTAAACGGTGGAGATTCATCATTCCATTATACACAGGTTAATGGAAATATCTGCTGCTGGCTTAGTAACTATGTTCTTCTGAAATGATTCAATGTTTTAAGGATGGGAATTTAATGAACATCATTGAGTTACAGCGATTATAGAAAGCTACTTAGGCAATATTACTTAGTTTCCTGTTAGTTTAGTACAGCTCAATACAAACGCATCACACAGAACTGTCCTATTGGCACATCTCTTGTCTTACATACTGATATTTCATACAAAACATGTCTCCTCCGATCTAGATGGTTTATTCTCAAGACTTCCCTGGCGAAACTGAACACTGAGTGTATTCACTGCAAGACTGGCAGTGATATTTCCCAATGGCTGGTCTCCTGCACTCAGGCCTTGGCATATAGCTCCCTCCCACAAAGTCACTTGCTCTAGCCAGTGAAGCTACGATAAATGTGACCTGTACAACTTTTAAAATGAGTTTTCCCAGGGGAACGAGCCGAGATGGCAACTTGTGTTCCTATACACCGCTTCTACGCCGTCTTTAAAAAGAGTATTAAGGTTCTTCAGAACACTAGAGGTAAAAGTAGCACAGGCTGCAGGGAGCCACAAGTCTGAGTGTACGTCCAAAGGCGCTGAAACCATAATAAGACAGCTGCGCTCTATTGCTGTGCCATAGCTTTTCCCTCCAGACACAACAGGTCCCCACTGCCACCGTGAAGCAGAGATGCCCTTGGCAATGAAGCGAGAACACAGTGATGGCTAAGTCTCTGGTAACTGGTCCAGCTGATTAACACTCCAAAGTCACAGGCCCCTCACCTAGGATTCCAGCCATCGCTTCCCTCTCAACATCCTCCAGACCAGCTCTTCCCTCACTAATCGGTCAAGGGACCGACTCCTTCCTCCCAGTGAAGTCCTCACAATGAAACATTACAGGGACAGTCTGCGAAGTCCTTCTGAACCGCAGGGTGGGGACACACGCTAGACAACCTGGTGGAGGGAGGGCTAAGCTCAGGAGCCCGCAGGAGATGGAGTCAGGAGCAGGGCCAGGCTGAGCACAGCTTCCGGAACGGAGCGAGATAGGCGGTGAGCTCAGCCCGGCACAGGTACCCAGCCCAGCGCCGTCTGCACCCGGAACAGCCGAAGAGATGAGGACCGATACCGG
>LOEQ01001652.1:0-11808 GCA_001685075.1 Bramus lutescens | reverse complement strand
AAGAGAAGGCAGGTTCAGATGTGTGTATGCAGCTCCATGTTGTCTACAGAGTCATGGCTTCTATCAGAAAACTATCACCATGAAGCAGCTTATCTAAAGGGCATTTCAAAGAACTCATGAGGAGGAGGAGGGAGAGTGGGGAGAAGAATTGAGCAGGGAGGAGTTAGAGGAGGGGAGAGAGAGGGTATACCTGCCAATTGTCAATTGCTCTTAAATTCTCCATGGAATCAAGTGGGAAGCAGTCCTGGGTGTTTGCTCTCTGTGTATTGAAGCAAATCAGCTCATAAACATTTCAATGTTGTTTTAAAGGACAGTGTTTTTTAAAATTTTACTCTCATTAATATAACACATTTCCTTCTTAAAAGTCTATAGATTTTCTGAATCTCCTCATTTTCTTTCTATTGCTGATTCACCTCTCTCTCTTTCTCACACACACGCACACACACTTTTTTACTAGCAATTTTATTATTAATTTTTCTTAAGAGACTTTTTTAAACTAAAAATATCATTCCACCATGGCGGTTGGGGAAACATCCTTAATTGAGGAACACATGTAATGTGAAATCCTTGAGTTCTATGTTTCTTTAAATCCTTGTTCCTGGAAGACTTGATTTTGTTTAATTTTTTCTCTTGCTTTTATTCTTTTCCTCTGTGGTGTGTGATGCAGGAACATGCTGCATTCTTTCTCTGCCTGTAGAGATGCTCAGTGTCTGACGACGAGCCCTCAGTGGACATTAATGAAGGGACAAGCCAAAGCAAGCTTCCATGGTCTCCCTCAAACATCAGCCTGGATTACTCACTCTGAAGCAGAGCTCTATGTGCTCTCAGCTGTGAGTGAGCTCACGTGTGTGGACAAACATAACCCCTCCCCCAGACACTCACTGTCTTCAAATGTGTAGGCTACTGGTTAGGTTTTAAAGAATATGCTATTTCTATGGAAGTATCTTTTTACTCTGGACCCCTTTTTTTTTGGTTCATCATCAGCTCCAGAGAAGACATCTGCCACAGGTGCTAACAAGGGGAGCCGAGGTTCCCAATTTTGTCACATATTCCCAACCCTCCTGACTGCACTACTATTTGGCTAAGAATTTGCAAAAACCTCTATGCCAGCATGGGGGGAACAATGTAGGCATGGGGCCCAGTGAAGGCACTGGCGGCAGCCTGGGTGCTGGACTAGATTCTGGGTAGCTGGAGGGAGCAGTGTGGGGATTTCCCTTAGAAGAGGCAAATGTGCACAGCTCTTGGGAAAGGGCAAAGTTTGTAGAAAGCACAAGAGTACGGGTACTCTGGTGGAACAGAAGTGGCCTTGGTCTCACCTGTAATTCCTGATCTAGCTTATCAGATATGTCCCATCAAATGGAAGGAGAAATAGTTGAAGGAGCTGAGGGTGGATGAGTGGGTGTAGAGCTCCTGGTAAAAACCCCCAAGTTTTCTGAGACTGGAGCTAAGCAATTAAGTGCAGTGACTGTTCTTCCACAGAATCCAGGTTCAATTCCCAGCACCCACATGGCAGTTCACAACTATCTGTAACTCCAGTTCCAGAGGATCTGATACCCTTATACAGATATATATGCAGACAACCCCCCAATGTTCATTAAATAAATAAATATTTTAAAAACCCTATTTTTTCAGCTTTGTAAAATCCACGGAAATACAAGCAATATAATTATTTTTCTAGAAGACAGAGCTGAGAAAGAGTCTTCTCCTGTGGAAGAGGATTAGCCTTGGGTGGTACTGACCCTGAGGGGTCAGCAAGCTGCAGCCAGAAAGACTCTTGGTTCACTGGTCAGGTGACTATAATTGTCACCTTGACTGAGACAAGATCATGGTGACTGTGGGCCAGGTGCTGCCTCCCCCTTCACTCCCTCCAATCTTTCCAGTTTACCCTTCCTAAATAGGCATACTAAACCTTGGCACAAGTAGTACCTCACGTTTTAGAAGAAATCAATTCTAGATCCTGGTTTGGCTAGCTGAATGACTGTTAGAATCTGATGTGACTGGGATATAGATTTTGCTAGAAAGCGGTATGAAAATTGAAGATATTTGCTAATGTCATTTGTGAAAATGAGGGGCATTTACAACATTTTCTTTGGCCCTGTGGAAACTTGTAACTTCCAAGCTTTGAAACACGGTTCCTCTAAGAATGTCCTTGTTAATGTAGCAAGCACTAAATACCAAGACATCTGTGATAATATCTTTACATTGTATACTTACATTAAAAGTCTCCCCATTTGTCTACAAATGATCATAACATGCAGTTTCTGTCTCTGAAAAGCACGTTTTTATTACTCAAACTGTAACTTGGGTAGGAGCCTAAAAGCAACTTTCCAATAAAGGTGTGTGTAAGAAAGTGATGTGATATTACTAACTTGCATAAACTGTGGAGGATTTCTGTTTTGAACTGTTCTCCTTATTTGCACTAGCCAGAATGATTGTTCTCTATTATTAAAAGAAATTTTCCTTTATTAGTCTCTAAGGGCACGGGGTGATTTCTCAGTGAATAACAGCAGAATTGTCTTTTTATCTTATTGTAGTAGTATGATGTCCAGGCTTGCCCTCCTTGTTGACATTCTCCGTGTTGACAGAGGAAGGACTTCCCTCTTTCCTATAGACCGTGTTCCCTGTGAGGATGTCACCACTTTTTATCCATTCCTGCATTGGTGGGCACTTTGGTTGTTTCTGTAGCTCAGCTACTTCCAGGAGTGCTTCAGCAGACACAGCAATGCAAACATCTCTGCAGTGTATGGATTTAAATCCCTTTGGGTATGTACTCAGAGTTGGGTTTGGTAGACCCTGGGACCATTCTCTTCCTAGCTTTCTGAGGATTCTTAATTTAGCTTTTGGTAAGTGGTAAGAAAATGAGGTGATGAATGAATTAGCTTATTTTGTGGTGCTCAGGCACTGAAATATCACATAAAACTTAATAAAATATCACTAGTCAAAAGCTGAATAGAGGCCTATAATCACAGGCTTTAGTTGATGGAAGAAGTACAATCAGAATCTTAAGAACATTCTTGGTTGTCTAGAGATTTTGAATGTAACTTGGGATACTTGAGGATCTATTTAAAAAAATTTAAGTACACCAATAAAAATATATTGGGTACATAATTCAGTTCAGAATAAATAATGAAGTTGACCATATTGTGTCTTCAGTGAGGAAGAGAGAAACCAATGCTTGTACTCAGCCTGCTGTCTACTTTTTACAGAGTCCAGGTCCCTGCCCACATGGTTCTGCTTCACACATCAGTTAATCCAAGCCAGACAGTCCCTCATAGACATTCTCATATGGTAGCCTTAGTGTGAGCAATCCCTCAAAGTGTGCCTTGAGGTTTATCTTTTAGATGACTCTAGATCTGATCAAGTTGGCCTATGAGATTAAATATTTTAATAGTTCCTTAGCAGATATCAGGACTTACTCTTTCTCTCAGTTGATGGAGTTGAGTCATGACACCTGACATGAACTGAGGACAAACACCCCCTGCTATGTTTTCTATTGCAGCCTCAGTCCCTAGCTCACAGGGACATGAATTTCCTGAGTCAACTTCATTATTCAGATCTCTGGTGATTTCGGATCCTGGTTTCTCTCAGATTAGCTGGTTAACTGAATTTAGATACAGTTTAAAAGGCAGATTTTTGATTGTGTTTATTATTTTCAATTTTTAAGAGTTTGTAATTTTATTTCCTAGACACTGTAAGAGAAGAACCAGCTTAGACTCAGATCAAAAAATAAAAAAGACAAAAGATTACAACATTGGGTCATAGAGCCAGTCCTTGTTAACTCAGATGCTGCTCTGCATTCCATCCTCAGCGGGCATTTCTCTAGATCTGGAATCTGTCATCTTCCACCCCAGTGACTTAATTGTCTTCTTTGAATTACACAAATGTTGCATGGCTTCATTTATTGCAATTCTGTTATCAGCCATTTTTACAGATGTTGCTTGGAGAATGTGGAATTCTGGTCATTGGTGGTCCTGACTGACTGGGAGAGACGCAGGCAGGCTTCATGCTGGTGCTGGCAGAAGACAAGCGAAGGAGGCTGAAGCTATCTCGATGGGGGAAGTGTGCTCAAGAGCAATGAAGGATGGCTTTGAGACACTTGTGAAATGGGAGAACTCACTCTATATAACCTTTGCATTTCTTCCAATCAGATCTTTCAATGAGAATGTAAACTTTTTACGTTATTAAAAACGGTCTTAGTTTCTGTACCATTTCTATCATCAAAATACTTGATTTGAGTATGAAATTTTAGAAGCTAGAATCCAACATCATCTGCCAGGCATGGCAAGGTAGAGTAGCTAACAACGCAGATCCAGAAGCAAAGAAAAGTGGAATGATAGGATTCTTGGCATTGGTCTCCTAGGTGACTCTAAAACAGTCAAGCTGACAGCAAGGGTCAGTCTTCACATATGCATGTATGAGAATCTGCTCAGGACCATGCCTTGAGTTAAGAATTGCATTTTCTGAGATGCACAGTATTTGCCTCCAGCAAGTTACTGTTCAGTTTCCTATAAATTGTTTATATAGAGCCTACATCCTTTTGAAAATATATAGGTAGGTAGCAAAAGATGCCCCCAGTATAGGATGAGGTACCTGTATGCATACTTAAATCAAAGTGTTTTCTCAGTAGAGTCTGGAGCTAAGGTTTGAAAACCAAGGCCTTTTCTGGTCAAGTCTAAATCTGCATTGGCCTTAACCCCATTTCCTCACACTTTCCCTGATGTCTTCCTAGCTGATGCTATTTGTCCATGAATGTATGCATCCAAAGCTAAATACCAGACTCATTTATATTTGTACTTTGATGTGAATATAATTTCAAAAGAGAATATGGTGCTTCAGCAACCCCCAAATCATAAAGTCATGCATCAAAATATAACTTGACCTTCAAAATAGAATATAGTCAAGCCAGAGGTGAAGAGGTTACACTTTGGCAACAAGTATCTTTGTGCCTTTTGATTAGGGTATTTCTAGATGTTGCAGAGGGTCAGGAGAGATGCCTGAATACAAGCAGCTCAGAGTGACCCTGAGAAATGGTGTGTTTGTCTTATGGGGGGGGCTCTTTTTGGAGTTGTGTACAACTGCCATGCCTGTGTTCTTCCTCCTGTCTCCTGCTTTGCTTCCTGCTCTTCAGACACTAGGGCTGTGTTTTCATTCTGTTGCCATCTCAGCCTTCCACATAAAGATGCACTGTTTACTCTTTCATTCTTTCATCACCTCCACAAAGGCCAAATGCTGACCTGACCTCAGGGATGCTGAGCCAACAACCTCAGGGATGCTGACCCCATCTCAGTGAGGCACTCTATGTACAGTCCACCAACAGTTACTCAATGACTCCAAACTTCAGGAATCTAATGTCTAACAAGGATGGAAAACGTCCTTCTTAAACAGAATTCTGTGAGGCCCTGACAGTAACTAAAAGCAACTGGTACACTGGACCTTCTCAATAAATTTGGCTTCTGTTTGATCTTTCCTATTTGGTTCATTTTGGAGACAACTTCACGCTATGCTGGCAGAGTTACTTCCAGTGCTGCTTGGGTTGTAAGAGCTGCAGGAGGCAAGGCTCTACTTCTGAGTGTCAGGCATCAGAGAAAGTAATTCATGATTCCTGCCAACTCAGATAGCTAACCACAGATACATGTGGATATAGTTGAGAAGATGGTTTTAAGTCAAGTTTATTAGTTAATTGGCCTTGAATTCTCTCCCTTTTCATGAATGCCTTAAACTTGCAGCATTCCCATTAGTATTCTGAGTTGTACTGAATACTTGAACAATTTAGAAACCATAATTTACAACAGTTTCTCTCCCAATATATAAATAAGTCCAATAAGCAAAACCATATATTCTGTCTTGTGCCCAGTTGAAGACATACGAAGAACCAGTGGTGAAATCATACTCAGAGAAGTTGTGCTATAAAAATGCTGAGCTCTTTCATAAAAAGTTTTATCTAATTTATAGCCCTTCAATTTTCCTAAAAGAAGAACAAGCTGATGGATACACGATGAGCACATCACTTAAAATTATGCAAAAGAGGATATTTTTCATTTTTATTTATCTCAATTTTACCTGGTGAAATGATGCTCACTTTCTGTGTCCAAATGTCATCAATGGTGAAATGGACATTAGGAATGTCTCAGGTGGTAGGTAAGTCAGCTGCCTTGACAAGGAATTTCTGGAAGTGTGGATGCATGGAGCTGTCTGATTCCACTTCCATGTCTCAAATATTTTGAAGTGATTCACCTTCCAGTTCATCTGGGAAGGCAAATAGCATGATTCCAGATGTCTGGGGAGCTTGCTCTGGGAATACGTTTGGTTCCTGTTAGGAAACTTTGACTAAGACTTCTCAGGGTCCCTATGGGTTATCTTAGAGAAATTAAAAAAAGTTTCCAGGGCCTACATGAAAATGCCAAATGCTTTAACAATACTATGGTTTGATTTTTCAGAAATCTCAGACTTGAGGCTCTATGAAGCAGATATGTATTGTAAGACAAAAATATCTGTATTCTATTTAGACCACAAATATGAAATTATGGAACATTAAATCATCATTTTCTTGTCCAAGTTCTCAGGGTATGTAGGAGCATCAACCAACTCCACTGTGCTCTTATATCTGCTGCTGTGATCTGTGACACTAAACATGTGATTCCCCCAAAGCTTTGCTTTGCCTTCCAGATATTCAGGGATGATGTCATTTAAGTGACAGGCTTACTGCTGCATGCCATAAATGACCCATTGCAGCTTCCAGCTAATTCTTTATCTGTCACATACAACAGGATCTTTTATTCTTTTAAATACATCTAGATTGGTGGACAGAAATCCAAACTCAGCACTGATGGGGCTGGGGAGGAGGACTATGAACCTGAGGCCATCCTGGGCTATGATACACAGTCCTGTCTAAAAACAAACAAAGCAAAGAAAATGTGTGTGTGTTTGTGTGTACCTACACTATTGGCGTTTTCTCTACTATACCTAATCTAATACAGTTTGTTTCTGGAGATTTGTCAAGGTCCTTGTGGAAACATAAATACAAAAGGAAACAGATGCAAATCTGAAGTCTATAAGTCTATTTGATTTTGTTGTGTGAAGAAGTTCATGTAAACAAAGCTCTGGACAAGCAAAACACGAGCATCAACTTGGGTGTCTTTTATACTTCCTCCAATCAACATATCTCCATGCATAGTTGGAGGGAATCTAATGAGTAGGCACCCATGTTTATCAATATGCTCTGAGTGATATTTGTATCTGACTTCTTTTTTTTATTAAAAATTTCCCCCTCCTCCCCTCCTTCCATTTCCCTCCCACTCCCCCAGTTCCCCCTCACCCTCCCTCTCCAGTCCAAAGAGCAGTCAGGGTTCCCTGCCCTGNGAGAGAATGGCGCCTTTAGCTTTTAAAGGTTTCCCAGCACCTGCTGGTGATGCAAATAGCCAGCGACTTCCACAGTGCACCTGGGAAATGTATGCTGGCCTCTGAGCCCGGAAGTGCAGCCTTAGGGATGGCTAAAGGAATTACAGTAGTTCCATCCATTTGCCTACAAATTTAAAGATGTCATTTTTTTTTGCCGTTGAGCAGTACTCCGTTATGTAAATGCATCATGTATTCCTTATCCTTTCTTTGGTTGAGGGACATCTAGTTTGTTTCCAGGTTCTGGCTATTACAAATAATGCTGATATGAACATAGTTGAGCTAATGTCCTTCGGTGTGAGTATGAATCCTTTGGGTATATGCTCAAAAGTGGTATTGCTGGGTCTTGACGTAGATTGATTCCCAATTTTCTGAGCCATACTGATACACAAAGCAGCTGTACAAGTTTGCACTCTCACCAGTAATAGAGGAGTGTTCCCTTTACTCCACATCTTCTCCAGCATAAGCTGTCATCAGAGTTTTTGATCTTGGTCATTCTGAGAGGTGTCATATGGCATCTCAGAGCTGTTTTATTTGCATTTTTTGTTGATTTTGGGCATTTCCTTAAGTGTCTTTGGGTATTTGAGATTCCTCTGTTGAGAGATCTCTGTTTAGATCTGTACCCATCTTTTAATTTTATTATTTGTTCTTTTGATGTATAATTTCTTGTGTTCTTTGTATATTTTGAAGATTAGTCCTTTGTCAAATGCGGGGTTGGCAAAGGTTTTTCTCATTCTGTATGCTGTCATTTTGTCTTGTTAAACATGTCCTTTGATCCACAGAAGCTTCTCAGTTTTAGGAGGACCCATTTATTAATTGTTGTTCTCAGTGTCTGTGTTATTGGTGTTATAGTTAGGAAGTGGTCTCCTGTCCTAATGTATTCAAGGGTACTTCCCACTTTTTCTTCTATTTGGTTCAGTGTAGTTGGTTTTATGTTGAGGTCTTTGATCCATCTGGACTTGAGTTTTTTTGCATAGCAATAGATATGGATCCATTTGCATTTTTCTACATACTGACACAAAATTATGTCAGCACCATTTGTTGAAGATGCTTTACTTTTTTCCATTTTATAATTATAGCTTCTTGTTAAAAATCAGGTGTTCATATGTGTGTGGATTGATATCAGTTTCTTCAGGTAGATTCCATTGATCCACATGTCAGTTTTTATGGCAATACCAAGCCAGTTTCATTACTGTAGCTCTGTAATAGAGTCTGAAGTTAAGAATTTTGCCTGTAGAAGTTTCTTAATTGTAAATGATAGTTTAGGGTAAGGGTTAAGGTTAGGGGTAGGCTATCCTTGTTTTTTTTTTTCATATGAAATTGATTATTGTCCTTTTGAGATCTGTGAAGAATTTTCCTTGTATTTTAACAGGTATTGCATTGAATCTGTAGATCGCTTTTGGCATGATTGCCATTTTTACTGTATTAATCCTACTTATCCAAGAGAATGGGGGATCTTCCATTTTCTGATATCTTCTTTAATTTCATTCTTCAAAGATTTAAAGTTTTTGTCATACAAGTTTTTCAGTTGTTTGGTTAGAGTTATGTCAAGATATTTTATTTTATTTGTGGCTATTGTAAAAGGTGATGTTTCTCTGATTATTTTCTCAGCCCATTTATCATCTGTATATTGGAGGGCTACTGAATTTTTGAGTTAATCTTGTATTCTACTACATTACCGAAGGTGTTTATCAGTTGTAGTAATTCCCTGGTAGAATGTTTGGGGTCACTTTTGTATAGTGTCATATTATTAGGAAATATGTAAAAGTTTGATTTCTCCTTTTCCAGTTTGTATCCCCTTGATCTCCTTTTATTGTCTTATTGCTCTGGCTAGGACTTTGAGTACTATGTTGAATAGATATGGAGAGAGTGGACAGCTCATCTTGTTCCTGATTTTAGTGGGATTGCTTTGAGTTTCTTTCCATTTAGTTTGATGTTAGTTGTTGGTTTGCTGCATATTGCCTTTATTATGTTTAGGTATGTTCCTTGTATCCTTGCTCCGTCCAATACCTTAATCTTGAAGGGGTGTTGAATTTTGTCAAAAGTTTTCAACATGTAATGAGATGAATATTTGTTTTTTTTTCTTTCTGTTCGCTATTATGGTGGATTACATTGATGGATATTCGTATGTTGTACCATCCTTGTATCTCTGGGATAAAGCCTACATGGTCATTGTGGATGAGTTTTCTGATGAGTTCTTGTATTCAGTTGCCAGTATTTTATTGAGTATTTGTGCATTGATGTTCATGTTCAATTACATTAGTCTGTAATTCTCTAAGTTGTGTCCTTGTGTTGTTTAAGTTGTGTACTTGTGTGGTTTGGGTATCAGAGTGACTGTAGACTTGTAAAAAGAGGTTGGCAATGTTCCTTTTGTTTCTATTGTGTGGAATAATTTGAGGAGTATTGGTATTAATCTCCTTTGAAGTTCTGGTAGAGTTCTGCACTGAAGACATCTGGTCCAGGCCTTTTTTTTGGTTGGGAGATTTTTGATGACTGTTTCAATTTACATAAGGATTATAGGTCTGTTGGATTATTGGTCTGTTGGTGGAGGCCACTCATTTGTTCTCAGATGCCCAGACCTAAAATAATCACAAAGAAATTGTATTTTTTGCAATACTGTTTGGCCAATAACTTAAGCGTCTTTCTAGCTTGCTCTTCTATCTTACATTTACCCATTTCTATTAATCTGTGTATCATCACATGACTGTGGTTTACTGGCAAGGTTCAGGCATGTCTGTCTCCTGTGGCGGCTACATGGCATCTCTCTGACTCCACCTACTAACTCCTCTTCTATCTGCTTGGAATTTCTGCCTTGCCCTATTTTGTGCTGCAATAGGCCCAAAGCAGCATCTTTATTAATTAATGGTATTCATAGCATACAGAGGGGAATCCCACATCACCTCCCCTTTTCTCTCTAAATAAAAGAAAGGTTTTAATTTTAACATGCAAGATTACATACAACAAAATAGTTACCAAGCAAGAATTATAGTCACAATATTTATATCTACTTTATATTTTATTATAAGGAAAACTATAATTATGACTATTCTTCAAGTTTATCAAAGACCCCAAAAGAATATAATGTTACCAAAGTTAACAGGAAGGGCTTTGTTAGCAACTTCTAAAACTCTAGAATTGGCAGAGACTTCTTGCTGCCAGCACAGTCACCCAAAGTTTTTCTGTATCATTGGAACATCCATCTTCAGCCTACAGGCCTATAGTATCCAGCAGACTTTTCCATGAAGCAGGAAATTTGAAGCTCTCTTATACTTTGTCCTGGCAAAGTTTATCAGTTTCATTCTTGTTTATCAAAGTTTGTTAGTTTCATTCCTGCAGAATGTCTGGCAGACTCTTTCTTGAAGCAGGAACCCTGAAAGACTGTCCCACCTTTAGGCAAGCTTAGCAGTCATTTTTCTGTGGGTCCTGCATGTCCAGTTCATACAGCATACCATCAAGTAGTCCAGGAAAGAGCAGCTTCTTGTCCAAATGGCTAACAAACTCCATAAGGAGTCCTTTCGATGCCCATCTTCCTCTTGAAGTAGTTGGTGCACGCAGGAGCAGATTTGTCTCATTGTCATAACAAGTCCTAAGTTCTTAAAACATTTTAAATGCCATATTTTGTTAGTTTTGGAAAGGTTTGAAGAATAAGTATCCATCTGAAATATATCTCTGTATATCAAGAAAACGTAACTAACATGATTACAAATTTGACTATTATAGATGATTATTGGCCTATATTTCTTAATTATAGGTTACATTTTTAAATGAGCTGCACAAACACAATACCTTAATCAAGAGTAGAAATATACATATAACAAAATTGGCCTTAAATTTGAATCAATATACCAAGATCCATACCAATGCAAAGTATTCATTTCTATAGCATATCCCCTTTAAATGTAAACAGATATTGTCTTGGTCCATTAAACTACATTAGTCTGGAAGGAATTCACAGATTCTTATCTTTTGGGAAACAAATGCAGAACCTCTTTTCTAAAGCAACATATCTTCAAACCTAAACTTTAAAATTAAGATACATTTAAAAAATATATGTTGGTTTAGCTTAGCAGCATGTACAATGACATGTCTCTCTGTACTTAGCTCATTCACAGTCAGAAAATTCAAAGAAAACACAATAAAATACTCTAGACTCTCTGTGTATTTTCCATCTTTACATGGCTTATTTTTTACTCTATTACTTTTTATACAAGTTTAATATTTATTTTGTTTTCTTTCCTTCTTAAACCTATGACTGTCTGTATTCTTTTTTAAAAATTTTAAATCATTTATTATTATTATTATTATTATTAAAATTTCCATCTCCTCGCCTCCTCCCAATTCCCTCCCCTTCCTCCCTTTCCCCTCCCCCTCCATTTCTAGTCCAAAGAGCAGTCAGGGTTCCCTGCCCTGTGG
>LOEQ01001651.1:200257-219125 GCA_001685075.1 Bramus lutescens | reverse complement strand
CAGGACAGGCTCCAAAGCTACAGAGAAACCCTGCCTCGGAAAACCAAAAAAAAGAATCATTCTGTGTTTTCTCATTCTTGTCTGTTTTGCTTACTTTTTTTTATTCATTATCCAAATGCACATTTAGGGATTTAGGGAGGCTAGCTAGCTTCCTTCCCTTCTTTTGTTTTAAACTTTTTTTTTTTTTGCCAAGAGTTCAGCCGTTTTGCCTTTTTCGAGGTTGCAAACTTCATTTAATGCCTGACTAGAGTTTGTTTTTCTCAGTTTATGTTTTGTAGTACTGGGGGTTGAGTGTAGGGCCTTGCACATGGTAAGTATTTCAGTACTGAACTACAATCCAGCCCTATTTTATTTTTCATTTTGAGACAATAGTTTCACTGATTGACTAAGATGACCTTGAACTTACTCTGTAGCTCAGGCTGGCCTTGAACTCACAATTCCTTAGTTGTCAGAGTATTTTGGAGTACAGACCTGTGCTACTGGGACCAACCTGAACTGTATTTTAATATTCTTTACTGTGCTCTGAAAACTTTACTGTTTAATTTATTCTTTTATTTTGTTTGAGGCAGGGTCTTATCATGGGCCTCCTGCTTCAGTCTCTTATGTATTGTGGTTATAGGCATGTGACTACATGCCAGGATATTTTCTGTATTCATTTATAAGTTAAAGCCTTTGGAATCCCTAGGCAGAGAGGGATCTCAATTTATTGGTAATTTGAATACTATGCAGTTTTGTTTGAATACAAATAAATTTTTATATATCGACCTTGGTGGAGTTGTTAAATAAATGATTGGGTTAAGAATATAGTTCAATAGTGAGGTAAGTGCTGGAGAAATTTTCTGTTTAGAAATGGAGTGTGTGCTGGCTACTGTTTATCAATCGAACACAAACTAGAGTCACCTAGGAAGAGAGACCCTCCTCTGAGGATTTTCCTCCTTTAGACTGGTCCATGGGCATACCTGTGGGGGCATTTTCTTGATTAATTATTGATGGGGGAGGGGTCCAGCCCACTGTGGGTGATGCCCCCTCTGAAAGCAGGGTGAGCAGACCGCGGAGAGCAAGCCACAGCCTCGAGTTCCTGTCTTAGCTTTCTCTGAGGTTGGGCTGTAAAGCGTAAGATGAAATGAACCCTTTTCTCCTCAGGTTGGTTTCAGTCATGATGTTTATCACAACAGAAAGCAAACTGAGACAGTGCATGTTAAAGAGATCCATTCTGAGGATCGGAAATGGTTAGGGAAGGCTGCACGTTTTAGTTGGATGTTATTACCATCTGAAGGAAAGCATACACGTAAACATGGTTGTCACTAACTTACTGCTTTCTGAAGATGTAATAGACTATTAGCTGTGTTCTCCCCATTTAGTCAATTGAGAAATAACTTTCAGAAAGCCTCTTGATAAAATTGAGGTAGTTTATGGAGTGCCCGTGTAAGCCGTTACTTTAAACTGTTTTAGAGTTGAAGGTCAGAGAGGCTGTTGTGAGAACACGAGATACAGACTGCAGGGAGGGCTACAGCACACACCCTTTTAAGAAGGGTGGTAGGCAAGCGCTGCAGGTAGAATACAGGCTGTACAGCCTTTGCTTCTTGCTGTGCTTTTGACTTGGTCACTCCACTTCGTTAGACCTCTGGTTTCCCATAGTGGCTGTAAGCATAGAGACCTCAAGTCTTGGAAGAAAGCAGCTAGTATATTTGTTCACTCAGCAAAGTCCTGACTCTTTAATTAGTATAGTTAACAGGAAGCAAAGGGCTTCAAACAGCTTATAATTGTGAGCACATGTGTCTTTGTGGATGACTGCAGTGCTCTTGTCATCTTCATCGAGAAATTCCATGTATGAAAAACACAGCAGCCCCCTATGACCCAGGGTGAAACCTTCTGATTTTATTGATAACTGAATCACTAAGAATAATCAGATGTTGGCTCAGACTTTGAGAGGTTGTGGCACTGATGACTGTGGACTACTAAAGGTAGCCTTTTTGCCGTTTGTTAACCGTTAGCCGTCACTGGAATGTTTGGGCAGTTGCGTTGTAATTTGGCAGATGTCTCTAAATTTCCAAAGTAAATATATAAGAAAGTCTAAGACATTCTGTAGCATTTGAATCCTATTCAGAGCCCTGTGGAGGAAAAATGGACTTTTAACTTCTGTAGTTAACTTGGCAATTTTTAAAATTAGAACAGTAAGAGCTCAAGCCTTTCTGCATGTTTAAAGACTCACTTCTGTAGATTGAGATTGCAAAGTGTAAATTTAACCTTTGATAGACCGTGACTGATGTGTTATTTACTCCTATGATTTGTAGAATTTACTGTAGTTGATCATTTGTAAATGCTTAAGTGGAATGATTTAAAAAAAAACCCTGAACTTTTTATGTTTAGTTTTAAGCTGAATAAAGTCTTCTCATTTTGCTAGATGCTAATGGAGAAAATTAATGAAAATGTGTTTTGTTTCCAGATTTTGGAAACGAGGTATGAGGGATGAAAATACTGTGTGAGTATGCAGTGTTTTAAGAAAGTATTGGTTCTCTGTTGGGATCGTTCATGTGTTAGACTGAGTGGGAGATGAGAGTTTGAAATGTTTACTAGCCAAGCCCTAAAGTCTCAAATTCAAACATTACATACTGAGAAGCATTGCTTTAAGTAGTTCTTTGCAGCCCTTGAGTCATAATGATAATTGGAGGAGGTCAATGATGAAAAAATATATGGTATGTACTTATTTATAGTAACTGGTCTGCCCTAGGTGGCATCTCATAGAACTGGTATAATTTGTTAATTGTAATTTGGAATATGATTCAGAGAGTTGGGATATTTTCTTATAAATGTGAGACAAAGATTTGTGGTGGCTCTATAAGCATTATAGCACATTACTGTTTAAAGTCTGAACCAGTTTAATGGTTTGATTATGAATTTGTATTAGCATTTTCTACTTTGTAATTTTGAACTAGTTAGAATCAGCTTTTAATGAAGTATGGTATGTCCTGAGCACCACACAGTGGAGTGTTTTTGCTCTTAGGGAGTAAAGTTATCACACCTCAGAATGATTCAGGATGACCTACCTCATCCATGAGTGACCAAGGCGGCACCAGCCAGTTAGTCTCAGAGTGGTAAAGTACTCCTGTACACAGGAACAAAACTACTTGATGTGCCCATGTCATGAAAGACCTGTTTGGAGTATACTTTCCAAAGGGATCTAAGTGTAGTGTTGAGGCGAGCAGGCCTGCTTTTCGTCCCACCCGGCTCTTGCACGGCTAGCTTTACACCCAAAATAACAACACACAAATTATATTCATTTAATCACTGTCTGGCCCATTAGCTCTAGCCTCTTACTGGCTAACTCTCACATCTTGTTTTAACCCATATCTAGTAATCTGTGTATCACCACAGATTCGTGGCTTACTGGGAAGATTCTAACCTATGTCCATCTCTGGCCAGAGCTTCATGGCGTCTGCTTGACTCTGCTTTCTTTCTCCCAGAATTCTGTTCCGTCTACTCCACCCACCCAAGGGCTGGCCTATCAAAAGGCCAAGGCAGTTTCTTTATTTGACCAATGAAAGTAACATATAGAGAGAAGGCCCTCCTACTCCATCTAAGGATTAATTTGTAGTATTAATTCCTGGAAGGTGTCAGCAATTCTGATGTTTTAGGTGATTGGTAATGTTAATTTGTTTTCCATGATCTTTTTGTATAAAGCAGCAATGAAAGACAAATCTACTTCATGAATTATACATGTTCCTCTTGTTAGTGTCTAATTCTACACTGTAGTGATGTTGACATTTCTTTACTGCTGATCTGCTGATGCCCTTTTCTTTGTCAGTCCTGTTGATATTGGGCTCACGGAGTCATTAGTAAACAATAGCTGTATTCAATACTGGCCTTGTACCTTTTTGGCAAATGTTTGATTCGTTGTAGGCTTGTGATGTAATGGTTAGTTGTTTGTCTTCCTAGGCAACAGCCTGATGAGACACAGTCAATTGTGTTCCAGGGGGGAGCTAAACAGGTATATAGGGACATGGCCCTATGGAGAGAAAGCGTTGTGGCCTTGCCATCATCTTTTGCTGTATTAAAATACATGCTTGCATATGAGTGATGAACCTTAAGTATGAGACTAAGTTATAGCCTTACTATCATGACCTAAGTATATTTCAGATTTGAAGCCAATGATTATATCTAATGATTCTGACTTGTAGATAGTTGGGAAAATAAGCTTTGAAGCAACTGGAAGTCCAACCTTGAAATAGGTAGAAAACTTAACTTTACTATAGAGTTTTTATCTGCTTAGCCCCTTCCATAATATGTGGTTGGCATGAGGGATATAGAAGAATTCTTGTAACTAAGCTATTTAAAGAGTTCTGAACCTACTAGATTAAAATATGATAGTAACTTTATGGCCTATAATGGCTATTACTGAGTTTCTAAAGGAATACAAGAGAAGATGGGGAAGAGTCAGTGAGGAGAGTTGAGAGGGTAGAAAAAGGAGGTGGTGAAATGATGTGTCTAGCCTCAAGAGTGGGGTGGGTGCTGAGGACTGCATTTGGAGAGCTGACTGGCTGCCCTAACCAGAATAATTAAAATTTTATCAGAATAGGGATCCCATGTAGTTGCCAACTTGTAGGAAGGTGAGCACATTTGGACCAGACACAGAAAAGGTAGAATTGGAAAGCCAAAGGGTTAGAGCGCTCTAGTCAGTGGAAAGTGCAGGTTAAACCAGCAGCTTAAACATAGCTGTCATAAACCTAAACATGCCAAGTAGGTACTGAGGGAGACCTAGATAAATGGTTGCAGCCTTATGCTGGTGCTGAAGAGTTGGCACAGCCATCCAGCCCTGTTGGAGAGCAGTCTGGGACTATGAGGATAGCCAACCATGCCATTCTTGGAGCATGCTTTTGATGTAGTCCTGGGTATCAGGGAAGATATTGAAGAAGTGGTCACTGAGCCATTTACAACAGCAAAGATATAAGAACAACCCATCTTTCAATTAGGAAACATAAAGAATGCCTTATTTATAATGTAGTACTATGTAGGAATTAAAAAAAAAGAACATTGACCTGATTAGAGCTACATACATGAACATAGAAACCCCCAATATTGAACTAAAATCAAGGACTATGATATAGTGCTGTTTATAAAAAATATGAAGGCAGTGTTGACCTATGAAAAGTGCCAGCTGCACTGCTGAGAAACGTGCTAACTTGGGAGATAGATCTTTTCTACTGCTGTGTGACTGTTCTGAGAGACTAATGCTGAGTTAGAGCACAGCCAATGTGACTCAGTGCCTATGTTATGCCCGAAATGGTTTTATCTGCTTATTCAAACAGCTGAGCTGCTCTGAATCCACTGATACAATGGAAAAGTTATAAAGTATTTTGTAAACTAGGTTTTCATCTGTGATGAGTCTTATTTGTGTGAATTAAGCAGTTTCATTCTGGTTCTCAGTTTAGTTTTTTTTTTTTTAATAGTAACCACCCCCCTCCCCCCACAGGTTATCTCTGTAGCTTTGGATCCTGTCCTGGAATTCATTCTTTAGACCAGACTGTCCTCGAACTCTGACCTGCCTCTGACCTTCAAGTGCTGGGATTAAAGGCGTGCAGTCACCACTGCCTGGCAAGGTATACTTTGTTAATGTGGCAGACTTATTCGTTAATACGCGATGTAAGTTTTAGAGGCAATGGTGCTAGCTACAGTGAGTTTTTATTGAAAAGATCCAGGCATGAGTTTTCTTACCAATGACAGCTAATTGATAGAGTGCCATTTTTCTCTTGACTCAGTGTGCTTTTACAAAACTATGGGCCGAGTTAGGATTACCCTCAGAATTCTTTTCTTCCTGTTTTATCAATTCCCCCATGACTTGATGTGTCTCTTTAAGAATTTTGCTTCCCATCTGCTTCTTTTCAGACAGTTTCACTGTGTAACCTAGGCTAGTCTGGACTTCACTGTATAGACCAAATATGCATTGTTATTCTCATGAGTGAATAACCTGATGTGGTTTCCATATTTATGTTTGGTTTTAGTTTCTTCTTCCCTCTCTAATTAAATGCTTTAATAAGCATTTTCAGGATGAATTTAGGAAGAACTTGTCAGAAATCTGGAGTATACTCAGAATAATTGGCTATAACCTGTATTAATAGCTATGGACAACACTCAAAAGAATCAAATGCTCACAAGTTGCACATTTGTGAAATAGGCATTATCATTACTCCTTTGGATTTGTTTATAAATGCGATTATAAAATTATGTGGAGTTTACAGGAAAATGAAGAAGAGAAGAAGAAAGCATCCACATTATTCTGTTAGCTGCCACACCAGAGCAGCTTAGAAACTTCAGTTTTCTCCTTATGGAACTTCTCTAGCACAAGCTACTACCAATGGTTCAACCATTGGCAGCAACACAGAAGACTGTTCTTTTTATCCTTTCCAGTTGACAAATGTAGACAATTCATACTGGAAACCATCTTCAAGAAAGTGCTGGCTCTGTGGAAGCCAAGTGTTCATAGCTTGCTTTCTAGGTACCCTAATGGGTATTCAGTACTTTAGCTGTGAATAAACTAGACAGAGGTTCTTATAAAACATGACACACAAACAAGCATACACAGCACCTCTAACTTCCGTGTGTAAATACAGTTGTAAACACCATGCTTTGCTTTGGAACTAAATACAGCTCTCTGCTTCATTGTATTGCTTGTCATTGTTGGCTGCAGGCTTTTTAATATAACTACAGTGTTAACTGGATTTAGGGTCAAAGTAGGATGACCACCAATACATGACTTATTTTTACTGTTCAGAAAGCGTTTTTTTTTATATGAGAAATTGAAAAATGTAACAGTGGAAAAGAATTTCTAATTGTCCATTTAGCTCAATTCTGAAGTACATTTTCCCCAAGCTGATGTTTTCCAACATGGGCCAGAAAACCCATGTGTTTGAAAATTGAACTTAGCACTCTGTTTTCTTATGCCAGACCTCTGCATGACCTCGGGCAGTTGCTTTTCAGCTATTTTGCTGAAAGATGTGTAATATTGTGGACAGTCACATGAAGAATTGTATGTTTGGCTTTATTTTTTTTTTTTAGTGATTTTTGTCTAATGCTGCTGTTAAACAGCACACAGAGGTATTTAGAACCAGCAGAGTAACTCTCCAATGCAGAGTAATTCCTCTTTTCCACACAAACTTCCTCATAAATACCAACAATATGCAGACTGATAAGCTAGTAAAATCACCTGCTCTGTTCATAGAGGTGATAGTCTGATTTAGTAACAGTAGTGAAACAGTGAATTAAAATAGAATTATTCTTTGCTCCATTGTGAAGCATATCTATTATAATTGGAAATTTACCTAAAATACCAGTGTTGCATGAATAATAAAAACCCAGAGACAGATTCTGGGGTCCAAGGTGAAGATCAGAAAAGCAAAGCAGCCAACCACTAGAGAGACCTTTTACTTCTACCAAATCTTCATACCAAAAGGGTGATATCCTGTCTCCACAAATTTTCAGACTCCACACTCCACAGACTTCCTGCCCCTTCCCCCTTTATAATCCTCTTTCTGCCCAGCCATATTGCTCCCGTCTCCACCTCCCTAGTACTGGGATTAAAGGTGTGTGACTCTACCACCTGGATCTGTTTCTGGATCTGTCTTGTGCATCTCAGGGTAGTCTTGAACTCAGAGATCTGTCTGCCCCTGTCCTGAGATGTAAAGGTCTGTGCCATCACGCCCTGGCCTATATGTGTCTGCTTTGCCCTCTGATCTTCAAGCAAGCTTTATTTATTAAATCACAAATAATAAATATACCACTATATACCAGGTCTTTTCACTTGCTTGCTCTCTATTTTTCTAGTTGGAATTTTATGGTATGCTTTCAAGATCTTTTTCTTATGTCATCTATAGTGCTTGTTTTGTTTGTTTTAATGATTGAAAGTTCCTTTGACAAGGAGTTTTGAATGTCAGCCTAACTTAAATTCATACATTTATTGAACTCTGACTGAAAGTATTCTTTTGATTGTCCTTTATTAGCCCAGGAGTCCTATGTGTCAGGCTAGGGATGTAGCTCTGTAGGTAGAGTGCTTGCCTAGTGTACTTGAAACCATGGCTGCTGTATCCAACCTTGTGTAAAACTGGGTGTGGCAATGCTTGTCTTGTAAGCCCAGTGCTTGGAAGGTGGAGGCAGGAGGATCAGGAATTGAGATCATCATTGGCTACATAGTGAGCTCAAGTTTGGTCTTCAAAAAGAAAATAAAAGGCACAGTAGATCTTGTATAACCAAATCAGTTACATATCGTATGTGTTGTGTGCACATGCTCGCCCATGCTCACACAGTTTATTGTATGCACTTTTGGAGAAGCTGCGTTTGTGTTATTGTTGGAAGTGGTTTGCAGTTATAAGTCATCTTTGGACACAAAAGACATTGCTTGGAAGATTCTGGCCAGATACTCGTTTTTCTTTAAGATTCATGAATTTTGTTCACAGATTGGATTTTGGCCCTTGATTCAGTCCTATTGAACTTATTTTTTTTAGTGCCTTTTTACTATTTTGGCTTTTTTCTTTTTGATAAATGATCAGTCTGTACTATTGTAAACTAAAAGGAAACAAAGGAATTCCTGCTTTTCAAAGTGGTGGCTTTAATTTTCTATTAGAGGGACAATGTTGGCTTTATTTTTAGAAATTAAATGTTTTATAGCTATTGAGTTATTTACCACCTTCTGCTTTCACCTCTCCTTAAGTAAATGGAGGGATCTGTGCGTTGTTGGTATCCTTGGATAAAAAGCTGACAAGGACCTTCAGTTTCATCCTTGTGATTTGTCCAAATGCCTATATGTTATGTATAAGATTGTAACAAAACTTGAGATCAAAATAAAAGAAACAGTGTGTGAGTTGCTTGACTTAAAAAGTCCACTCAACTTATTTTAATAATATAAAACATGACAGATTGAGAATAATGGGGCTCTCATGATAATTAAGTGCAGGAAATAGCTCCACGAACTGCCTATCACATCCTTGATGATTTGTAGAAAATAGAAACAGCTGTGATTCCAACTGCCCTATAAATTTCAAATGTTGGCATAGCACACTTTTTGAACTCATTCAATAAAGAACTTTGCCCATATGTCTTTGATGACTTGCTTTCAATTTTTTCACAAAAATGCAAAATATTTGGGGTGCTCATTGCTAAATGAAAAGCTGTGTACATGCTTCACAAAGCATAGTACCCTCCGGAGAAGGATTTGCTTAGAAATTGACTACATTTTTGTGGGAGAGTGGATGAAAGGGCAGTCTCTTGTGTTGCTGCCAAAGGGTCTGAATAATTTGTAGTAGCTTGTGGCTGGAAAACAACTGTGAGGCAAACCAGCAACTCCACACTGCCCTTGGGTGTGCAAGAAGTGCTTTCCTTACTCAAGCATTAGCCCCTTTCAGGATTTATAAAGTGAATTTTTATCTCAATGACTAGAAATGATGCCTTGGCTGATTTTAGACAGAAATCTGGACAAATGCTGCTTTAGCTGAAGAGGAAAGTGATGCAGTCTTAAAGGGGCATTTCTATTTTGCTTTTCCTCTAATGTGCATTGGAGAGAATTCGTTTTCTTTCAGTCTGCATATGAAGAAGGCATGCGTTTTTACAGGAATAGGTTTTCTCCCCCCCCGTTAACTAATTAGAAGAACTGCCTCTTTTTGACTTATCAAGTATGTTTCATTCTGCATTAGAATCATGTATAAAACGAGTATTTAACTATTGGAACTTGCCACCTGCTTGTACTTAGTATACCAAGCACACTGCTGATGTCTTTATGGTAATTACGTCGCCTAAATGGCTCCTGATGCGGGAAACAGATTAAAGAGGGTGTCCTGTAGCAAATTGTTTGGAGCTGGGATGTGGAACCTTATGAATAGTTCTAATTATTTCAGGTGGTTACTATTCCAGATACTCACCTTTTAGAATAAAAATCTTGTAAAGCTTATTCTTGCAGGATGTGCTTAGACATGTGGAATGGCAGTCTGGAAGGGTTAGTGTTTCACCAAGGTTCTGACTTAGGTTAGCTGTGGCCATACCTGTGCATTGAATCATTTCATAAACTTCGCTGGTCTGAAGAGGGCAGGTGTGTCAGTCACAGTGGTCTTAAAAGCTCTGGATGTTGTTATGCTTTCTTGGCCTTACTTATGACATTACTCTTTGTTGAGGGCATCTAAGCATTTCACTAAGGTACAGAAGTAGCTGGTTAAGGCAAAATCTTTCTTTTAATGTTTTGTGATATTCTGCAGTATTGTTTTTCATAATTGTATTTCGTCTAATCAGTCTTTTGTTCCTAGTGTTTTGCACAGTGGTTTTCAGTCCCACTGGAGGGCAATCTATTATTGGTATGCAAGGCAGAAAGACTGCATCCTATAATAGGCAGGGATGCTCTTCATAGCAAAATGTTAAAACTTTTGTAGAGCAGTCCAGTTCTAGCAAGCTCAGATTCTTCAGAAACCCCAACTTTATGAAGTTTTCTCAGAACAAAATGATCTAGTTCTGGGCACATTTTTTTCTTGTTTTGGAGGTGGAGGAAGAGGCTATCTATTCATTTGTTCATCCAGCTCTAAGCTAAATGACACAAGTTGTCCTTGCGTTGAACTCTTTCTTACCTGTTCCTACCTTCACCCAATACCTCCACCTGTTACATCTCTTCTATGAATAGAATTGATTTTTTTGTGTGTGTGTGTTTTATTTTCATCTTGTGGATTTTGCAGCATAGCATTTAATATTTTTGTCATGTTTAAAAAGATGAAAGGGGCAATCTGTAGTTGATTGTGAAATTTTTCTTTATTTTTGAGATTATAATATGATCACATCATTTCTCCCTTTCCTTTCTCCCAAAGCCTCTTGCTCTCTTTTGCATTTGTGATCTTTCTTTATTAATTGTTGTTAAATGCATGTATTTATAGGTATATACCTGCACATTCCTAAATATAACCTTTGTGCAGTCTGTATAAGGTTACTTGTATGTATATTTTTCAGGGCTGCCCATTTGGTATTGGATAACTAATCTGTGTGGTCTTCGGGGAGAAGGTTTCTTCCACTCTTACTCAGCATTCTGTAGTTGCCTTAGTTCTTTGTGTAGGGTTGAGGCCTCCTGGGCTTTCGCTTTTCTGTTTTTGGCATGTTTTTTGTTGTTCTTGTACAGTACGTTTCTGCAGCCATGCCGGTGAGACTTTATGGTGTAGCATCTGATGTTACTAGGAGACAACCGCACAGCAAACTCCCTGATCCTCTGGCTCACAGCCTTTCTCACCCCCGTCTTCAGTGTTCCCTGAGCCTTAGGTGCAGGAGTGTCATTATAGATGTATCCCTTACAGCTGGGCTCCACAATGCTGCATTTTGATTGGTTGTGGCTTTTGAAATAGGCTCTGCCTGTTGAGATGTGAAGTTTGGTGTCCCTTTCTCCCTTCTTATTCCAGTCACAGCCTCATTTTGGCTTGCTGTCCTTTCTACTCTCACATGTCTGTTGCTTTTCACGTTTCTTCTTTTAGTAGGTATTTCTCAAAATGGATTGAAATCCTGGGCTCCTCCCTTCCTCCTTCCTATCTCTATCTTCTATCAGGAAGAACTGGGTCTCACAGTGACAGAAATAGCCCTTAGGTTCTGTAGAGATTCGATCATACAGCTCGTGCAGCCCTTGAGTTCTGAGCTGGGTGGTTTCCTGTCACTTTGGGCCGGTATACTTCTTCGCCTTCACTTGTACTGTCCTGAATTTCAGAGAGACAGCTTCATTCCTCTTCAGGGTCTAAACATAGTAAATAGCAATTGTGTGTTATTTTGATTGTGTTTTGAATGATGTAGCATTTATTAGATATTTGGATTCAAGTGAGATAATTGTGGGAAAATTGTTCCTTTCATTGAAAGGCCCACTAGTTGGGCATTGTCTTTATCGCTTGTGACCACGCTGTTTGTCTTGACTCTTTCTTGCAAATTGACCATGCCTGATTGCACAAGTGTTTGCATGGTTAGACAAATTACACTTGGACAATAAACTGTTGTGCTTGGGAGTGATTGGAGAAGCAAGGCATGGTTGCACATGGACTACTTTGGAAGAGAATTATAATAAATATTACACATTTTTACTGTGGAGGAGAAAATTGAACCACTTTTTAGAGTAAAAGATTGCCTTTTTGCTAAGCAGGTATGCACCCTTGAACTTGGTGATATTAGAACTCAGCCTTCCACCAAAGGGCGAATTTCCCTTCCCCTCACTTCCTACTGCCTTCCTTTCCTCAAGAGTCTGGCTTTGTTTGTTGGTTGTAGAATTTGCTAAACAGAATATTAGATTTTTCTCCATTGAAAGACAGCTTAGTTTGATTTATGGATGAGAAAAAAAGAGCATCCAGCTTACAGTTTCAAATTTATGTTTGGAGGGCCTAACATTTTTCTTTTCTGTATGTAAAGATGGGAAACTGATGTCTATGATTGTGGAAATGTGTATTGACTAAAACACTTGGTGGGATTTTTGGGATCATCAAAGGTCTTCTTAAGGTTTGTAACTGTAACTGTTATTTGTATAAAAAAGTAATTTATTTTTATTTTATCTTTGAGATAGGGTCTTCCTTTGTAGCTCAGGCTGGCCTTGAATTTATGGCAGTTTGGTTTCAGTGTCCTGAAGTCCGAGACTAATGTTTGAATTACATGCCTGAAAAGTGAGGTTGAGAAATGTTACTATGATAGTTTAAAGAAATTAGTAGAAAACACATTTTTCATTATTTGAGAATTTCATATGTGAGTGTAAGTGGGTTTTGTTAGCCTACTTGGGTGCGAGCAACCCTAAAGCAGGGTGCTGGAAGATTGGGCGAAGGAGTTAAGGTGCTATACGGGTGGCTTTAGGGATTCAAGCTGCTTCAGGTGGACGGGTAGGAACCTAGGCTCTTGATAGTCAAATAAGTGTTGAAATTGGTGTTTAAGAGGTTTTGAGTTGAAAAGATAGATGATAATTAGAAGTTGAGGTTGTGGTAAGGTTGTAGGTGTTAGGCTGGGCTTTCAAGAGAGTTGTTTTAGAGGGTCATGACCAGCATTTAAGAGGGAAACAATAAATTAAGCGAGATTCAGCCTCACATCATGTATAAGAAACTTCATGAGTGAGGGAGAGTAGGGAAAGGGCTGAGTCTGTCAGAGGGCAGTGAGATTGGTTGAGCAGCAAGGTGGGGGCTGGACTTTCTAGACTGTCCAGGTTTAGCCTTTGGCCTCGATCAGAGTTACACAAGGTCATTCACTTGAAAACATGATTTCCATTAACACTGGATTATTTGCTATGTTTTTGTGAGTTGCTTAGGCAGTAAATATTCCTGGGTCACAGTTGGAAAAACTTGGAAGGTAGGGTGTGACTATGGGAATGGAAAATGGAGATGGTGAGAAAAATATCACTGGAGGTTTGATTTCTAAGTAGGAACACATGGTTATCCTGAGCTGTGGAGAAAACACTAATGGGGGTAGTGAATAAGCTGTGTGTGTACATTTAGAATGCTTTATGTATGGTGAGGTTTGGGGTTCACTCAGACCTCTCTGGAAAATCCTCACAGACACACAGACATACTCAGAGGTGTCTCGGGTAACTCTAATCCAGTTGAATTGGTGATGAAGATAAACCATTAGAGATAGACAGATATGTATTTCCTTAGTCCACTTCTACAGATTGAGGCTCACATCCTGCATGTTCCCTAAGGTACTACCTAACAACCCATTACTGTCTGGTTTTGGTGAAAAGAAGTTTAAGGATATGCATGGTTTTTTACTCAAAAGTCCCCAAATTAGTTCTTAGTCTCAGGAACTAACTGTAGACAGGAATGCAGAAAACCAGTCCCTCTCAGACCTGCCACCCAATAAAAAGAGCTGTGAATGGTCAGTCATCCTAAGATTATCTTGACAGGAGTGATGCCACGTTCGAAAGAGAGTTTAAAGCTTGTGAATGCAGGGCTTACCAAGCAAAGTCCAGTAACCATGAGGTTCTCTAGGGCTTGGAGAGGAGCTCCTCAGGCAGCATTGGGTGGGCTGAGAGTCAAGCTGCAGCTGCGTTCCAGAGATGGTTCAGAGCCATGCCTGATAATGACATCTCCACAGGTGCCAAATCCTTTCTCTTCCCTACGTGGTCTGTCCTTGCTTAAAAGAAAGATCAGGCAGTGTGTTTAAGAACTATCGTGAGGTGTGGTTAGGGATCCAGTTCTGGGTGTGTGCAGGGTAACGAGATGACAGTACAAGGACTTGAAAGCTGCAGTATGAGAAACTCCAGGTTTAGATACTCCAGTCACTTGCAAGAAGGTTTGTGAGGAGAGGTGGGGGTCCGCTATGGATTTCAGACTCTTAAGAGAAAAGAAACTGGGAAAAAGACTTGGCGATTGCATTTTCAGTGTTTTTCTGAGAGCTTTTGGTTTCCAGCCTGTTTTGTAAAGGTTGAAGAACTTTGTTAAATGCCAAAACTTGATTAAAGCAATTGGATTTCTTTAATTGAGAATCCACATGGATATCAGATAGACTTCATAATGCAAGCATCATAAATAATAGGCCAGTCTTATTCTTACCTTCAGATGTAATTGGTATGAATGTCACGTTCAGTTTATGGAGTAAATACTCTGTAAATACAGATTTGTGTATATTTAATGAAGTGGGTCTCAAACTGTATGTGTGGTTTTTCTTCACTCTTACTTTTTGTATAACTTGCCATGTCAGATTCTTTAAAAAAAATATACTTCTGGAATTAAGGCATACGTTAGATCGTGAGTAATTCTCTTCCCTTTAGAGATTAAGAAAGTAGACGTCAGTTCAATAACTTGCTCATGACTACTGCTATTTTCAGAGCTGAGTGTATAATGAGCCCCATATAGTCATGCACTTTTTACAACACACAGCAATCTGTTTTGCTTCATTGTACGTGAGAATTTGTGAAGTGTTTGTGTGTTCTAGAATAATAAAGACCACTGACCTCAGAGAGTTAAATCCATCTGGCTGTAAATTTGAATATGGAAAAATGAATAATTGAGACCACCCAAACACAACTATTCAGGAATTTGACCCAAGTGACTGGGACAAGTTTGAGAAACATTATGATATAGCTGGTTTGTTGCTCTTTTAAGTTATTTGATACGGACTTGAAAGATGAATTTCAAACGTGGTTCACCTTAGCATATGAATATTGGAAGTTTTGCTTTTCACCTCTGTTATAAACCTGTAAGTCTCTTGAAAGCTTTGCATGCTCTGGGATTACAAGGGAAGGCTCTACTCTGTGTTACTCTTCCTCCCCCCTTCTTCTCCCCCTTTTTCCTCTTCCCTTCCTCTCTTCCTTCTTTGTCCTCTCCCCATCCCCAGGGTGGCGGGTACTGAGGATCAAATTCAGGTTGATACATCAAGCATTTTATTGACAGATATCTCCCCAGCACACTTTAGAGCTTTTCAAAAATATTTTGATGAAGTAATTCACATCTCACTTATGTTTTACTGTCTACTGAATTTGCCCTTATTTTGCTGAATTCCTAAAAGAATTTGTAGCTTTCTAATTCCTTTGACAGTTGTTGACACATAGTCTTATGGTACTTATTCTGCTCTTACCTTGAAATTTGAATCATGACTTGTTACCTACACAAGGTTTTGTCCTCAAGAACAAGGATGTTCTCTTACTCCCCTCTTCTGTTTATTCCTCTCCCTTCTTCCTAGCAGAGGACCTCACAAGTCATCTTTCCATGGCTTATTAAAGATGTTCTGAGTGCTCTGGGATTACATGAGGAAACATGGTCTCTTGGGTTTATAGTCATGCTGGCCTTGCTGAGTATCTGTGAAATAAACATGTCTGGCATGTTTGACACACGTTATGGTTTCAAACTCACTGACATCTCTGAACTTACTGTAAATCTGAAGGAACTACATACACGCTGAGTGACATTGGTGAGATGTGGAGGAATATCTGAAAATAGATGGAGAAACATCCAGTTTCTTGCTTTGTTTTTAAAAGAGCCTGTATCACTGTGGCCTGGAACTCACATGGCACAGGCCAGCCTGAATTCTGGGTAGTCCATCCTACGTTAGGCTCCCTGAGTACTGGTCCTGTAGGAAGGAGCCATCAAGCATGGCTAGCATTCTCTGAGAGCTGTTGCAGAAAGGTGGAAAGGATGCAGGTACTCAATTCTGAAACTCTTCAGAGTAGGGAATGAGGAAGGGGACTCGCTGCATCCATTTGTAGCTAGGGAGAGAAAGGAAGAGCAGAAAGTGATGGAAAAATAAGCAAGACAGCCAGATAGTGGGATGGAGTCTTAAGTCCAAATGTCAGTTGGCAAAGTTGATTTTTTTTTTTTGTCCACAAGATTTAAAAAATGTTTGGAATGGGCGGTAAAACTCAACTAGAGATGACAGTATTAGAGAAATGTAACAGGAATTGGCCAAGTGATGGGATATAATAGGAAAAAACAATTAAAAAATAATTTTCCCCCTCCGGCAGCACTCTGTATGTACTTAAGTTCTTTGGTTTTCCTAAAGGGAGGAGTTTTTGCCCTTTTTTTTTTGCTTATTAATTAATTATATATAGGTGATAGTAGATGTGTATATCCTCTAAGCCAAAAGTTTTCTTCCAGTGTAATATAAAAGAATCTTCCTTTTGATTGACTGTGACACCCCACATTGCTTCTTGTTAGAGAAGATACTGGAGCCACCCATACCCTACTTGCTCTCCATGAGGTGTCAGGATGTGTAGAGGATGTGACAGATTCCATAAGCTGCTCTGTCACTTAATGACTAGAGCCATTTGTGTGATGTGTGTATAAGCATACATGTTCGCTGTCTTCCTTTAAAAAAGAAAGGATAGCTAGGAGCTTTTTTTTGTGCAAAATGTTTATTTTGTTGCTAGGATGATCTCATCTCTTAGTCTTTGTTTAGTCATTCATTATATTTATTGTTTTTTTAAATTTTTATATGTATTTGTGTTTTGTCTGTGTGAGGGTGTTGGATATCTGGAACTGGAGTTACAGACAGCTGTGAGTTGCCATGTGGGTGCTGGGAATTGAATCCTGGCCCTTTGGAAGAGCAGCCAGTGCTCTTAAACACTGAGCCATCTTTCCAGCCCTCAGTTCATTATACTTAACAGTTGTGCATACTCTCTAAGACTTTTGGGATTACTTTCTGACTGGCTGGAAAAAAGATAAGCTAATTCAGGAGTTTATTTTATAATTGGAAAAAACACTTCTTGAGATGTTTGTGTTTATCTTTGGGTTCTAGTGTCAGTAGCATTATTTCCTGACCTGGAGCTGTGCCAACTCTGATTTAAGCTCTAGGAATAAATTGTGTCAGCACTGCTACTTAACTGGTTTATCCTAATCCAGGCGTCCTTGGATTGTGCAGTACTAGTGAGCAAGGTGGTAGCAGTGATTGCAGACCTGGACGGCAGGTGTGGGTCCTGAGAACTCTTAGTACTTCATTACTGTTAAATGTGAGTGGGATGCTGCGTTTTGATGGCTTGATGGGTAGTAGCATTTGTTTTTGATGGTATTCTTCTAGAACAGAATGCATATCTGAATTTGGTCACAAATGGTTCTATTGTGTTACAGCATCAGAAGGTGTCTAGCTAATGAGGAACCAGCTCTACAGTTTGGTTTTCCGGTTGTTAGGCTGACTAGGCTGCCTAGAAGACAAATTGTATTTTATTTAGCATTATCCTGAAGGCTGTATGTGGCCATTGCAAATTATATTTGAGGGAAGAATCGCATGATGAAGATTTCTTGTCTTATGGCTCAGTTGTGTTAGCTGTAACAAGTATCCTAGCCTTCCTATATCAAAGACCTTCGATATGGCTTTGTTATCAGGGAAATTGGGGTCCCTTCTGTGGGCTCTTAGTCATGTTAATCAAATAGTTTAAGAACAAACTATGCAGTTTGAAGGCAACTTTAATAGAGTTTAGAAAGAACCCCAGGGCAGCAAGCTGTAAACCTGGACAGCTGCTGGGAGGAGAAGATCCATGCTGTTTGAGTAAGGATGTCATGGAATTTGATTATATGGCAGACAAAGAGCCACACTAGTGAAGGGGAGCCTAGAGAAGGAATAAAACCTAGTGTTAGGGAAGCATATTTAGGAACGAGATCTAGAAGAAAAGTGAAGGTTGGCTTTTCTGAGTAATGCAGAAAAGCAGGCTGACTTGCCAAGCTATATGGCTTTGACTCTCTACCCACCCTGGGAGTGCGGGGAAGGAAAAGTGCATCAACTTAGAGAAAGTCTAATTATTCCCCCATCTCTTTAGCATGGCTTAAGGTGAAGCTACTTTCTTGAAGTGGGTCTCATGTCTAGGTGATTGGCAGGCCCAAAGGGATTTCACTTTTATATTTGGGATAGCTTACAATGTTTGGTCTTCACCTCCCGCCCAGAAAGACAGCTTTCTGTTAAGTGCTTCCATAGAACCTTATCAAGGTCCTGTAGCAGTTAGGTACTAACCTAACCTGTAAGGAATAAGCCTCTATCCTCTGATAAATGATGCTACACATTGTTGAGAGAGTCTCATTATTCCTGTAGTTTTGAAAAGCACCCACTATCTTATGTTCATTCGTTCGTTCGTTCATTCATTCATTCATTCATTCATTCATTCATCTATTAATAAGTTAATTCATTTATTTGTTGAAAAATAGCCCTGCTTTGTAGTTGGTCAATCTTGCCCCCAGTTTCCTGAGTTCTGGGCTTACACGTGGGTACTACCACACCAGGCACTGTCCCATATTTTCCTTTTTGTTGGCTTTTCTAAGAAATGGGAAGCTCGGCAGTGAAGTGTACTAGGGAAGTAGGCGGGCAAACAGCTTCATTTGAGGTGAGGGTGGGGTAAGTTTATTCAGAAACACAGTTTAGCACCACTGTTTAACACGTGTCATGCAAATAAGAGATCCACTGATTGGTGTGTGTGTGTGTG
>LOEQ01001651.1:182288-197027 GCA_001685075.1 Bramus lutescens | reverse complement strand
CTTCTCTCTCAGCAGTGGGACTCCTCACACACTGCTCATGAGTTAAACTATTTCTACCAATAACTGATTCATTTTGAAGTTTTTGGTTTTCTTTTTAAGTTTTATATTTGCGGTTGCAGTTTTTTAAACTTTGTTCCATGTTGTAATGAGGGAAATTTAATTTTTCTCTGTAGACTGTCGTTCTGCATTTTTAGTTCTGCTTTGTAAATTTTTACTGTTTTTCCTCTCCAAAAGGCAACAACCCTGTTGTATTTTAGTGGAAACATTGTTCTTTGTTAGGATAACTGCTTTTTTGACTGCTTTGAGACATTTTACAGATGCCGTTTTGCAATTCTGAAGAGCTTGTGGTCTTTCTGTGTGTGTTAAATTATGCATGTATTGTGGTTGGTATTTTAGTGAAGTTATAGAGAAAATTAGATAACTTGTCATATACTAACAAAACTAAGAATGACTCTTGATGTCTCTTGATGTATGTTATGTGTTCTTGTGTGTTCCCAAAGCAGGAGATCCCTCCTGTACTTAAATGTGACCACAGATGGTTAATGCTCTGTGACAAACTTCATGGTTAAAATGACTTCTCATATTGATATATGTTGTTCCTCAAACATCTCTGAATTTATGTGCTCTTTACAGAATTTTAGTTGGGAAATACACTTTAATTTGCTAAGTGGTCTCTTAACCCTTGTATTCTAAAGATTTGGAAGCAAAAATTTGTTGGGGAATTGCCTTGATAAAATGCAGGAAATTCCTTTCATTCTTTTGAATCCAGCTGAAATTAAAATCCTCTGGTGTACCAGTGTCTGAAATCCTTGGGTCTTCAGAGTCCTACAGATTGCTTGCCTGCTCTGCACACAGTACAGGGCCAGTTTAGTATAACTTGCTGAAACTTTAATTTTATTTTTACTGTCTCTAAAACTCTTAGGAGGAGGAAAATAAAGGGAGAAAACCCTGTATATCTTCAAGGACTTTATATTTTTATTACAATTATTTTATTTATTTTTGTGTGTGTCTGTGGGAGTTGCATCTCTTCTATCACATTGCACCTGGGTATTGAACTTGGATCATCAGGTTTAGTCACAAACACCCCTACCTGTGGATCTATGTCGATGGGCCTACGTTTTTTTCTTATTGGAGTAACAACACATACTATGTATAAAAAAAGTTGAACAAAAATACACAAATAAAACAAGATTTCCCGGTGCCCGTATTTTTGGAATTACCAGTTAGTGTTTTGGTTAAGCATTTCTAGTCTTTTGTTTGTAGGCATGCATATGTGGATTAATGCACAGCATTTTCTTTTTAAACTTACTTTCCTTTAACAGAATAAAAGAATAGGTTTTATTAGAACAGTGAAACTCTGCACAGGTTTCTTCATTACTCTTTTTTTCTAGTTCTTCAGAAAATATGGAACAGACATCATAGTTTTTTTCTAAGCCAGTCCCTTCCTCCAAAATTAAGGTTGAATATCTCCTATGTTTGTTTATTATGATTTTGAAATACTTTGAGTTTATGATTTATCATTTCCCATCCCCATTCATTCCTCCAACCCCTCACATGTACCTCCTCTTTATTTTAAAATTCATAACCTCTTTTTCCTTAATTGCTGATACACACGTATATATTTGTAAATATATAAATAAACCGGTTTAGTCCATAAAGTTATTTGTATGTGTGATTTCAGTACTGACCGTTTGATATAGAATAATCCGTTGGTGTGCTCTTCCCTGGGGAGGACTAGTTCTTCTGCTTTCAGTATTACTTAGTTGCCAGTAGTTCTCAGCCTAAGGTTTAGACCTGAATTTTCCACTTAAATGTTAGCATGTCTGTTGGTGTTGTCCCTGTTCAGGTCATGTTTAGCAGCCATGTTGGTGAGACTTCATGAATATAGCATCTCTGGCATTTCTTGGAGACACAGTCTTATAAGCAGACTTCCTGTTCCTTTACTTTTTACACTCTTTCCACTTCTCTTTTTTATTCAATGATCCCTGAACCTTAGTTACAGGAGTTATGTTTTAGATGTCTCACTTGGGACTGGACTCCACAACTCTGCATGCATTTCGATCAGTTGTGGCTTTTTTGAAATGGTCTCAGCCTCTTGTCTATTGGAAAGACAGTTCTCTCTTTCCTTTTCTTCTTTTTTCTTTTTTTTTGGTTTCTTGAGACAGGATTTCTCTGTGTAGCTTTGGTACCTGTCCTGGAACTAGCTCTTGTAGACCAGGCTGACTTCGTACTCATAGAGATTCCCCTGCCTCTCCCTCCTGTGTGCTGCAATTTAAGGTGTGTACCACCACCGCCGAGCATGACAATTTTCTTGATTAAGGATGAGAACCCATATCTGCAGATTTCATTTTCTTTATATCTGAATAATACTCCTAAACCCTAGTTAATGTCCATGGCCACATTTGACATTTAGGTTATTTCCACTTTCTAGCTATTGTGACTAGAACTGTATTAAGCACAGCTGAGCAGGTATCTTTGGAGTAGTGTTGGGATCCTAGTCTTGGGTCAGCATATGACTACCTGTCTAGCAGGTTTCCTTGGGGCAAAGCACTCGTCGAAACAGGGTCTCTTGGCAAAGGCCTGTAGACCATGGGACAGTGTAGAAATTTGCAAAATTTGTGCAGTTTGCAGGCTCTTGTCTCATTATATTGTTAATTCTTTGGGTGTTTTTTAGTTTTGTCAGTCACATAATGCAACAACTTTAATTTTCCCTGGAAATTCTATTCTTTCTCAAATATTTTCCCCTAAGAAAATAAGGGGGCTAATGTTTCTCAAATTGCTTGCCTAGAATCACTGCCACTCCTAATCCTGGGAACATTTCTGACTCAATAGAGCTAGTTAGGTACATATGCGAAAACAACACATTGAACATTTGCCATGTCTCACAGTTCTGGAAAGGAGAGTAGGGCACACATACACAGGATAGGGAAAAAGCCTTAGGAATACCCATAGTGCCAACTGTTGAGAGTAAGTTCCTTGACTACCAAGGATATAGAATCAATGATAGGATCTAATAAGATCCAATGGGAAAAATGCAGTATAAAATATGGGATGGATAGATCCATGTCTACCCTACTAGGAGCTTATATTGGTCGAAGAAGTGTGATACAGTGGGTTGGGAATAGAGTGCCTTATCCAAAGTCTGCCTTTTATAGAGAGATCAAGACGTGGACAGTCTTGTAGAAAAGAGAACTGTATCAAAGCATATCTTGCAGACATGGAAGAACTGTTTGGATTTAGTGAATATTGTTGGCCTTAAAACATTTTGCCCATGCCTATTACTTTTTCACTTTGCTACTGTAAATAGCTGCCAGCCGACACAAGTGCTGCAAGTCCAGGATATGTCTGGCTTGATATTTAGTTACACATGCAAAAATGCTGAACTCTGTCTAGAATAAGGCTGTGTCGGGGATGGCAAGCTGTATTTGGGGAAGCATAAAGGGGAACAGTGGGAGATTTTTATAATGATTATGATGTATTTCTTAAAAGTCAAAAATAGGAGCCAATAATAAAGCTGTTCATGTAAGCCTGGTAGAAAAAAACACTTGTTAAAATATAAATAAAGATGGCTTGAGCTATTCCAGGCCACTTGAGTGCAGTCTACTTGGTGGTCAGATTTCTTCCTTGTGCCAATGTCCCTTTCTGATCTCAGGACCTGAACCGAGCTAAGGCTGAACCCTGACAGTTTAAGATGTCGAATCCTTTGCCAAGGAGTGGTATATTCTGGGTCATATGGTAATTTATTTTTAGCCTTTTAAGGATTCTTCACACTGGTTTTTAGAGTGTTTGGGGTAGTTTGCAACCCCTCCAGCACTGAGTTAGGGCTTCCTTTTCTCTGCATCTTCTCTAGCATTTCCTGTCAATTGTTTTGTTGATCTTTGCCATTTTGACTAGGGTAAGGTAAAAATCTCAAAATTATTTTTAATATGCATTTCTTTAATTGCTAGGGATGATGAACTTTTTTGTTATTTCTTAGCCATTTTTATCATTTGTTTGAGGACTGCTGTTGTTCTTAACAAAATCTCAATCATTCGATTTTAGCAGTAAAAACCTGGAAGTCAGATGCCTGGGTGAAAGCCTGCTAGCTCAGAGAGGCAGACAAAGTACCCAGCTGACCCTCCTCCTCCATCAAAGTCCCAGCAGCCTCTCCCCTCTCCTACAATCTCAAATAACTCTCCTCAGACTCAATGTCCCCCACTTCCTGTACATCTCTCTACCAGTCCCCCTGATTCCTTCTTATTCTCCGGTTTTTTTTTCTTCTTAATCTTACATTCACTTACTATCTACTGATTGTTTAGGTTGCTTCTTGACTTATGGTTGATTTTATTTAATATTGTTTATAATAAAAGTTCTTTGATTAAAGGTGTGTGCTAGGGTTGACCCACACCACAACTAGAAAACAGATTTTTCCAGTAAATAACAGTCTCGGGGGGCACAGTGTGATCAAATATCCTGCAGCACTGTTCAGATCCCAAGTCTGTTTTTGAATGGGTCATTTGTCTTCTGTTATGTATATGTGTGTGTATCTATGTATATATACATTCTGGATATTAACTCCCTGTCAGATGTGTAGCTAGCAAAAATTCTCCTATTCTGTGAGCTTCCTCCTTATCACTTGGTCGATTATTTCTTTAGCTGTACAGAAGTGTTTTAGTTTCACGAAGTCCCACTTGTCAGTTGTTGGCCTTAATTCTTGGGCCAATGGAGCCTTACTCAGAAAGTCCTTTTCTACACTGATATCAAGGAGGATACTGCCTGCATTTTCTTCTAGTACTTTCAGTGTTTCACATTTAGGTCTTTGATCATTTGGTGTAGTTTTTGTAAAAGCAAGGAGATAAATGGGGGTCTAATTTCACTATTGTATGTGTAGACACCCTGTTTTCCCAGAGCCATTTGTTGAAGATGCTTTCTTTTCTCTAGCATATGTTTTGGCATCTTTACTGAATAGCTAAGGCTGTAGTTATGTGTACTAATGTTTGGGTCTTCAACCTTTTCCATTGGTCTACGTGTCTGTTTTTGTTCTCTACCAGATTGCTTTTCATTGTTTTGTTCCTGTTATATATCTTGAAATATGGAATGGTAAGCCTTGCAGTATTGTTCTTTTTGTTTAGGATTATTTGGCTACCCAGGGTCTTTGTAGTTCCATATGAATTTTAGCATAGTTTTTTTTTCTATTTCTTCTCTTCTTTCCAGTCCCTTTACATACCATTCATGGATATTCTGAGGCATTGGAAGGGCTCTGGCCTATGTGTAGATAATTTTGGGGAAACTCTAAGGGCTGGCCCTAGGCTCTGCTTCTCTGTGGAAGAGTGGATCATCTTCCTCGAGTCCCAATGTGTACATTTTTGCACAGTCATTCCCACTCTTCCTAATGCCTGAGCCTGGTTTGCCATTTTACATTCCATCAGCAGAGAATTCAGACTTGAATTTTTCCAGATCTTTAAGAACACTTTGTGTGTATGTTCTCGTGTGCAAGCATGTACACACATGCGCCTTTCTTTTTCAGACAGTTTTACTATGTATTTCAGTCTGGTCATCAGCTCCTGACCCAGCATTCCAAGTGCTGGGCTTCCACGCACATGTGATCATATCCATCTCGTAACACCATTTTTATTCTTCTTTTTTTTTTCTGATAGCAGTAAACCCAGTGGGTTGAAGAACTGCCATAATATGATTTTGGTTTTATAATGAGTAATGTCAAACATTTTTTCATATCATGATTGGTCATTTGTAAATATGTTGAGAAATGTCTGTTCAAGACTTGCCCAGCTTTTGAGCTTATTTTCAAGTTGCTTTATATGTTCTGTATAGAAGACCCTTATCGCATACATGACTTGTAAATATTTCTGATTATTGAATCTTTATTTTGTCCATGGTGGTTTCCTTTAGCTATAGTTATTTACATCATTTTGGTGAGGTCTAGTTCATCTGTTTGCTTTTCTTTTTTCCTTCCTTTTCATATGTTGCCTTTGGAAAAGGCAGTGTTCAATATTTAAGCCAGAAAAATAATGAAGATTTACACTTGTTTCTTTCTAAAAGCTTCATAGATTTTACTCCTACCTTTAGGTGTTTATGTATTTAATTTTGTTCATAGTGTGAGATAAGAATTCAAATGTATTCTTTGTCATATACATACCCATGTAGTAGGAGGCCACTTGTTAATTCCAGGCTACCCAGACCACGAAATAATCACTCAGAAACTATATTAATTACAATACTGCTTGGCCAATGGCTTAAGCATATTGCTAGCTAGCTCTTATATCTTAAATTAACCCATTCTTATTAATCTGTGTATCGCCACATGGTTGTGACTTTACCAGCAGAGTTCCAGCGCATCTGTATTCTGCTGCATCTACATGGCTTCTCCCTGACTCTGCCTACTCTCTCCTCCTCTATCTGCTTGGAACTCTCTCCTTACCCTATTCTGCTAAGTTACTGGCCAAAACAGCTTTATTCATTAACCAATAGAAGCAAAACAAACAGAAGGACCTCCCACACCATAGTCAGTTGTTCTATTACCATTTGTTTAAAGAATTTGTTCCTCATTAATAGACTTGTCATTCTTGCTTCTGGATTATCAGTTCTCTTCCATTGTTCTGTATGTTTCTTTTTATTCCAGTGTTTAATATTTAGATTAACACAGTGGTATTTTAAAATGGGACTCACTTTTGTCTTCTGTTTCAATATTAGTTTAGCTATTTGCATTCTCTTACAATTCTACATGAATTTTAGGATCACCTTATCATGTTGACAAAAACTAGCTTGCTTTTTGATCTATTTACTTTATCTATAGATGAGTATGGAGGGAAGCGACTGCCATTTCAGCACCGGTGAGTCTTTGAATCTGCTAACATGTCTTCTTTCAGTGTTTCCTAGTTTTTTTAGTGTACGAATCTTCTGCTTCATCAGTTAAGTTGATTCCTTTACGTTTTATTCTTTTTGAAGCTGAGTGGAAACATTTTCATTTTTGGTTGTTCATTGTGTAGAAATACAACTGATATGTATTTTAACCATTGTTGAACTGATTGGTTCAACATCTTAAAAATGTTCTTTAGAATTTTCCTAAAATAAAAAATTGTAGCATCTATCAATGGAGATAATTTACTCCTTTCCTATTATTTTTATTTTTAATTGAGTGATTTTTATTTTTCTTAAAAGCATAATGCCCCCCTTGCCTAATTACTCTGGATACAATGTGGAGTATAAGTGGCAAGGCAAAGCCTCTTTTTCCTGATACCAAGAGAAAAGCTTTCTGTCTTTCCGTTGAGTACTTGTCGAAGGGTAGACTCTGGTAGTTGTTTTTCCCTATGCTGAGCTGTCTCTGTGTGCCTATTCTCTGTTTATGATGGAAAGGTTTTGACTCCCTCCCTCCNCCCCTCCACTCCTACCCCTTTCTTTCTCTTTCTCTGTTTTTCTTTCTTCTTTCCCTTTTCTCTTATTCCTCCTCCTCTTCTCCTCTTTCTTCTTCTTTTTTTTATTTTCTTTTTCTTCCCAGACAGGGGCTCTCTCTACAGCCCTGGCTTTTCTTTTCCTGGGACGCACAGGTCTCAAACTCAAAGAGATCTTCTACCTGCCTTTGTTTCCCAAGTGCTGGAATTAAACATGTGGGCCACCATGCCTAATTCAAGGTGTTGAACTTCTCAAGTATTTGTTTGTTACCTGTCTTGAAATGATCCTGCATGTTCCCTCCCTTCATTTCTATTAATATGATTTATTTATCGGTTGGCCTTTATTGAACTGGCCTTGGAAACAGTGTTACTGCTAACTTATCTTTGTGTGTAACTCAGATCTAGTGACTGTTCAAGTCCGTTTTGCTTGCCACCATTCACTCCCCAATTCTCCCAGAATATCTCGTGCATCTTGATTTTCACTTTGCAATGCCATTTCCATAGTTCTTAAATGCTACAGTGACAATCCAACCTTTGTTTTTTCAAAGTTGCATTCAGATTTCTTCCATTCACAGCTCAAATCTTCAATACTTTTTCTCCCCAAACTCTTAAAATCTGGTGATTATATCCATTGAAAAATGTGATCTGGACCATGAGTTCACCCCAGGAGACAGTGGATAGAATAGTGGAACCCATAATCTCTGGGGATATTTGCTATATGTGTTTGTAGTGTCTGTAGACAAACCTTTTTGTTCTTCCTAAACAGAGGATTTTAATGCCTTTCCTCTGGGGCAGGTGGGGGGTCATCTTTTATAGTGTCCCACTTTTGTATAGAAGGTATGATCCAATCTTGTGCTGGCTTAGGATACAAAAAGACATAAAGCTGGGGCTTAAACTCACTTGGGTTAGAGTGGGGGGAAAAGGTGGTTTGGGTGATAGGAAGGATGTGTTCTTGTTGACACTGCAGTTCAAACCCTTAGGCTAGGGGGCAGGTCCTGTTCTTCCTACTGGCTGCTCATTGAACCACTTTTCTGCCTCAGAGCCATGGCTGGATCTTCTTCTGGCCCTTCTACTAGCTAGCATGGATGATGTAAACAGTGAAGTCTTCCTCATCCCCCACTTCAACCCCTGGTTGTCATAGTTGAATCAGTGTGTCCTGTTGTGGCTATAGAGGTGTGGGAACATTCTGTATCCTTCCCAGACGATGGCCACCACAGGTCCAGAGCTCAAATAGTCCATAAAGCTATCCATAGAAGGCCTTTCTCTGTAGGTACCAGTAGTGCTTAGTAAGAATATTCTGTAGTTCCTGCAGCATTTTTCTTTCTATCTGCTTGACAGCTGTATCTTGCAAAACACTGCACCCAGGGTTCATTCACTCCCAGAGCTAGGAGGGTTCTCTTAAACGGTGGCACAGGATCAGCTGTGGACCAGCATAGGCCAAACAACAGCAGCTGCAGTGATGTGTGCCTGAACAGGCTGCCTGTGGTTCAGGCTGGTCAAGCATAGAGCAGGTAGCACAAGTACTGCTTACAAACTCACTGTATTTAACAAGCTGTATCTCAGCAATATCATGGGTTATACTTATCTCCCCCACCCCCTGGCTGGCCTGGAATGTGTTATGTAGACCAGACTGGCCTGGAAGTCACAGAGACCTGTGTGCCTTTGTGACCTCAGTGTTGGGATTCAAAATATGTGCCACCATGCCTTGTATGTGGACATACATTCTTTAAGTGACTTTTTAGCTTTTGTACATGTGTACAGGGAAAACCTTTTGTTTAACTTTTGGTGTCACTAATTCATTGTCACTGCTCTAACATGAAATGCCAGAGTGTATTATGTATGTGTTTGTCTGGAAGATAGATCCAGGTGGTGGTTTTTTCCTCCATATTTTATAATTTATTGTATATATTTTAAAATGCTTTTGAGAAAAATTATTAGAGTAGAAATAATTCAGTTGCTCCGTCTATGTGTAGAAAAGTCTGTGTGCAAGTGTGAGTGGTAGCGATGTGGCTGTGCATGGTTTAGACTGTTGGAGGCTGAGGTCTGCTGCAGCTATGCAAGGATCACAGTGCAGTGTTAAAGGGCCTACACGGAATAGACTGATTCTACTCTGCACACAGTTGTCAGGATGCTGAAGTAGAAGCTGGAACACCATTTGTGGAGTTCCAGGACTGATGAAGGATTTGTATTCTATGCTGTTAAGAGAAATTATTTAGTTTCTGAGTCTCATTTTATTTTAATATAAATTGAATTTTATAATACTTGCTTTGTAGAAATTTTGAATAGAAATGAGAATGCCTGTCATTTTGAGGATTTTGCTTCCAAAGTTGACAGGGTTACTGCCATGAGAAAAATGTTTTATTTACTTTAAAACAATAGCACCAGCACAGATTTGCAAGCGGGTTTGAAACAGACTAAGATTCACTTATCTCTTGACTTTGGAACCAGAATTTGCATGTATGTTTGGCACGGGCTTTAGTTTAATGTTTTAATAGTTGCAGGTAACATTCCAAGCTCGTTTGTTGATAATTGCTTATTTCCTTCTATTGTGGTTTTTTATTGTTGTTCAGAATGAATATTGAGAAGTTAGAGTTTTGTGTTCTCTATCTTTAACTTCCTGAAGCCCTGAAGTGGGAGATGCTGACGCTCTTGGTTAATAGCACTTGGTGCTTATCTAAGTCATAGGTTTTGAAGTTTGTGCAGTGAAATTTGGGAAGGCTGATTTCTTTGTATTTACGTTTTCATTTATTGTTGGTTGCTGATAAGCAGTTGTTGGTTTTCCTGTTGTCTGCAGATGAAGTATTCCAACAGGAGAGGAGCTATTGGGTGGGAGTGAAAGTCTCAGGAGGCGTCCACTGGGCTGCCTGAGCTGTCTCCAACCTGGGCTTGCTACAGTGACTTTAAGATACCGTTTTCTTCTTCTTCATGAAATTGCCACATATCATAAATACAAGTTCAAAATAAATATTCTTAATGAGTACAAATTATCTAGTTGTTATTATTACTACTTAGAAATTTGAAAAAGTTTTGCCACTATAGATTCAAATTTCCTGTTTGTCATGATGGTGGTGGTGGGCTGTAATTTCCAAACGTATATTTATGTGTTTAAGCTTAGTTTTGGTTCAGATGGGGATTTTCTTCAAGTTTTCACATTTTCCATTATAAGTTAAAATAAATGTAGAGTGTGTGTTGCTTTTTTCCCTAAAGTTTGAATCAGGCGAGCACAGCTCCACTAAACAGTTTGTAGGGGAAAATAGCTCTGCTTCTCTGTTTTATAGACTCTCTCCTAAAAGGCAGAGCTGCAATTGAGTCGGTTATTACGGTAGTGGAAGATATCTTGCAGCTGTGCCGTTTGGGTCTGTTCCAGAGATAGTATTTGTGTGCACTGTCAGAGTGTCCTAAAGCCCACCCTGAACAGGCTTCAGCTCTATAAAAGGAGTGTTGTTTTATAACCTCTCGGGCTCTTATGGGGTGCTGGTGGTGCTGGTGGTCTTCATTGGTTTGTCTTTTGAACTGACCTTTTATTAGACACAGGCCTCACAGTTTCAGAATAGGAACTACACTTGTAGTTTTTCTGTCTTGTGAAAAAAAATAGCCCTTTGGCACTCACTCGGTTGAAATCAAATCCTCCTTCCTCAGACTTCACAGTTTCAGTTCCAGTTCTCTGCCTTTACGCAGATAAAAAGGCCATGGACGCTCATTTGCTTATATTCTTCTTTGTAGTTTAGTAAGTACTGATTCACAAGTCAAGCTTGTATATCAGAAGATGGAAGATTACACAGGAAATTCCAAACATTAAAAATTTCAAAAGCAGAACAAAAACAATGTGTTCTCATTGGAAATTGTTTAACTTAATAGGTTTTGAGCCTCTTCTTTATTTGCATACATTCTGAGAGACTTGTGATTGGTTAGAAGACATTGATTAGAAGACATATATTCCCATTTCTAAGACTTAAAGTTTTCCTTTTCTTCATGTACTTTAAAGTTTCCCCAGTAATGCAGTGTTCTGTAGTTCCTCTTTCCCTACCTTTCTTTGTTGCTAGCCTTTAGAGGGTGCATGGCCGGCTTACCTCTCTCTGCCTCACCACAGTCTCCTAACACTCGTTAACCCTTGTGGGTCCCGGTGCATGTTTGGACACTCTCCCAGCTGGGTGATCCCCTCTTGTCATCTCTCATGCCATGGCTTTCAGGTTCTTTGCTGTTGTACTTTTGTTGCCCCTGTTTTAGTCTCTTGGATCATTGGGTAATCATTTCATCCAGTTTCCTCTCCTTGTAGCACTGGTTCTCAAATGACTGCCAAAGTAGTCCAGAAACACAAACTTAATATTATTTTCCATTGCCTACAGGATTGAGTGAAAACATCTGAGTTCAATACTGATCATACATTGTTTGGCTGTTGCTTCCTTTTCCCCATCTCTACTCCCCGCCCTGTGTTCCAGGCAGATGAGGTACTCACCATTCTCTACAGCACATTTATCTTTAATGGTTCTGTGCCCTTCCCTACTGTTCTCACAGTCTGGAATGTACTTACACCCACTTATCTGTCCACGAAGCTCCTTCTTATTTATCCTTCAAGGTCACTTTGGGAATCATTCTTCCCTCATAAGTCACTTATTGTTAAATTGTTTCTGCCTCCATTATAGGTCATATTCTTTCCTTAATGCAGTACATATTCAAGCACCCTCTGCTCACACTGCTGACAGGCATTTTCATAAAGGTCTGTAGCCTTAGAAGCCTTCAGCAGAGAATTACGCAGAGTTATTCCTCCTGGAATGAACTGATTTGAGCCAACCTCAATATACAAAACAAAAATCAAGATCTCATAGCAGTAGGATGCTTAAGATTGGGGCAGGATGGGAAGTGCTTTAGATTTGTAATTCTTATATCGGAGTTGGGTTCTGCTTTTGTTTTTGGCATTATGTGACAGTGAAAAGACTCGTTTCCATTCTCTTTCCTTAATTGTGTCTCCCTTTTTCTTCTTCAGCCTGGCATGGCATGCTGTAGGGCTGGGAACTGGGAGTATGATTCAGGATCTAATACCTAGCTTGGTTAGATTTGCTGTTGATTGGCTGTGTAATCCAGACAATTACACTAGAGGGAGGAGTTCAGATTCCATGGTGAGGTCCATGAACACTGAGACCATTTGTTGCTTTCACTTTGATTCTCTAGAACTCTCATTTTGCTGCATCACACTGTATTATACAGTGGCCCTTTGTGGTAGTCTTAGTGATAGGTAGTTTAATTTTATTTTATTTGTTCATCCATAGTTCAGCATGGACGTTGTTACTGCCCAACAGTAGTACCTGTTTGCTGCAGAATGTGTGAAGAGTGAGCTTTGTCTTGACATTGTAAGCTTGTAACTCCTTTCTTGACTTCCCAAGAGAGTTGGCCACTTCTGCTGCATCCTTCCTGTACCTCTCTTGCATCTCTTATCACTTGTGGCCTAATATCTTGTTTATGTGTCTGTCCTCTCTACTGTACTCCGAATTCCCTGTGTACGACCATTGTCCGACACCAAGGAAGAATGCAGCAGTGCTTCTTAGGCATGGTTGGTTTGGAGAACTTCCACTGGGCAAAACTGAGCGGAGCTTCCTTAGGTGTCCTGTAGTTACACTGAACTCTCAAAAGGGCCAGATTTCAAAGCCAAAGCAAGCAGAAAGCCACTATCCCCCAGGAGATTTCCAGTAACTAATAGGTTTACCTGAATCTACAGCTTCTACTTTCACCAGCCTCCTCTCTCAGCTCATTATCACCTTCATTCTATGGCTGAGGTGTTGTCCTCTTCTAGATTCTTCTCACATTGCCCTCAATGAAGCAGATTAAGATCATTGACAGTTGTTCTTTTAGTCACAAGGTTGAATGGAAAGCAGACCCTTCCACTGGATTACTACATTAGTCCAGTTGTGTATGCTCTCATGCTTTGCTCTTTTACAGGTTTTCAGTTTTGGTTGGTGTTGTTGTCTTGTTTTGTTTTTTTAAGATAGGATTTCTCATTGTAAACAGCTCTGACTGTCCTGGAACTCATTTTTGTAGACCAGGATGGCCTTGAACTCAGAGTTCAGCCTGACTACAGTTGATTTTTAAAATAGTATGTGTTAATAGTTTTGTCAGAATACTTTTTGAACCACCATCATTTTATTTTGTTCGTGTGTGTGTGTGTTTGTGTTTGTGTGTTTGTTAGTGCTTGAGAACTGAATGTAACTAACTCCCTATGCAGGTTCAGAAAGCTTTCTTCCTCAGCCCCTTTATTGATTTTTTTTCTTTCCCTGCAATTTTTCTACACTTGCTTCCCACTTTGTCCCTATATCTTTTGTGTCTATTGCTGTAAGAGAGACTCCATGAGCATGGAAGCCCTTATAAAGAAAATATTTAATTAATTGGGCGACTTAGAGTTTCAGAGATTTAGTTCATTATCATCATTGGTGGGACATGGCGGCTTGCGGGCAGACATGGCCATCGAAGTGGAGCTGAGAGTTCTCCATCTCATCTGCAGGCTGCAGCAGGAGCCTGTGATCACAGTGAGCATAGCTTGTGCATAGGAGTTCTCAAAACCTGCCTTTATAGTGACACACTTCCTCCAACAAGATCCCACCTAATAGTGCCACTCCATATGAGATTATGTGGGCCAATTATCCAAACTATCACACCTTTTAGAAATGATCATATTCTAGAGTCCTACAGATCTGTGAAATGCTGCATTTTAAGAAACATAGTTGAACATGTGAGTATGATATTACCAAGGCATCTGGTTAAGGATGAAATTTTGCAGATGACTCATCTGCAGATTATTCTGCATTTAGAGCCTGAAAGAAATGAAATGATGGTGTGTGGTCCAAAGACAACTTGTATTTGCAGCCCAGGTACTTGTGGAGCACTGGTCCTCTTCCTTCCTTGTGTCTACCTTCTGTTGACCCTGGGTGGATGTACCAATAGCAGTTATTGTAAGACATGCAGGGTTTTAGAAAATGAACATCTATTTGAAGAGTTAGGAAAGAGTTCTCCACAGTGGTGGTGATGGGTGTATAGTCTTGTATGATGATTGGTGAATGGGAATGTTGGATCCCAGTCAGGTCAATTGTATTAGAAAAGAGAGAGAAAGAGGCTTATTTCTGAGAACTTCCCATGTGGTTTTAGGGCTCTGCTAGAAAATTGTGTTGTCAGAATTCCTCCTGGTTTGGCAGGTGATGATCACTTCTTAGAGGAAGGCTGACAAAATAGAGATGTGACAGCTAAAGAACTTGGCCGCCCCTCTGTCTTTTCTGTGACACTGAGAACTGGTTTTGTCTGGAGTTTGTGTTCTTCATGGTTTGGAGCCATGAGCTGACTGCCACTGTCAGGATATTAAGTCACC
>LOEQ01001651.1:166578-182277 GCA_001685075.1 Bramus lutescens | reverse complement strand
GGGACAGTCTTGCTACAAGCTCTGGCTGGTCTCAGATTCACAGCAGTCCTGCTGGACCCTCAGGACTACTGGGATTGTAGGTGTTACCATAGTACTTTCCTCTACATCTACATCATATATCTTTCCTTTTACTGCCCTCTCTCCTCTTCTCCCTTTCCTTTCTTTCTTTTTCTTTTTTTTCTCTCTTTTTTTGTGGTGAGAGACAGAAAAGTCATGTTACTCTGGGTTTAAGATTAAAATCTGCCAAAACTCTTGTACAGTAATAAATGAAAATTTTTTCCACTCTTAATTTTTTTGACTATACAGACTACATTTTAAGAATAAACTTTCCTATTTTTATTTTATGATAATGATGATATAATATAAAAATAAAGTTTAAAAATGTTTTTCCCAAGATTCATGTAGCATATACAAGTCCCTGTTAACAAAATACAAGCTGTGTCTCAGCTTATATTCTTTGAATTGTTCAAAATCTTTTCAAAAACAAATAATGCAACTGGACATATTTGTAGACTTCTCTGCTGGTAACCTGTTGGGTAAGCTTCTAAAGTTATTTCACTTCTGGGTTTCATTTACTAATCTGGAAAGCAAGGGTGGTAAAATAGAGATAGAAAATTGACTGTTTTGAAGCAGACTGAAGTGTAAATAAATGTTGGCCCTACAGCCTTACTACATGTATGAGTGTAGGAACATATTTAACATCTAATACCACAGAGCTTGCTGTGCTATTCAGGTCTCTTAGTCCCTTCAGATAACGAGATTCATGTGTCTGATATGTGGGGTCTTTAGTTTTGAAGCCAGCAAGAGCTGAGTGGTGGCACTGAGTGCCATAGCTATGAGGAGTCAGGCTGCCATAATAAAACCGCACAGACTGGGTTGCTGAAACAACAGAAATTTGTTTTCACACAGTTCTGGGGGTTAGAAGTCCAAATTGGAGTTGCCAGTATCATTTCCAGTAAGGCCTTTTCTTGGATTTAGTTAGGTAGCTGTGATGTAAGCTGTCTGGTGTTTGTTTCTAACAGGGTTATTCATTTTTATCATCAGAACCTCCCCTTCCCAGCCTCATTCTAAATTTCTAATCTCCTAAACCCTCCACCTCCATATATAAAGCACAGAATTTTAGGGGGTCACATTTCTGGCCCTACAGATAGGATATGGGTCAAGAAAAACAATACACATAGGCATGGTAGGAGGTGTCTGAGCTAGAGCTTGGATACCTGTCTTCTAAAGTGTAGTTCACTGGCATTACTGCTGTAGTTCAGTGGCTGCCAGGTTTCTGTATCCCAGAGAGTAGATGGTTTCAGAAAAGGGCTTGTGAGGTGCTCAGTGGGGAAGGTGCCTTTTGGCGAGTCTGAAGGTGAGTTCAGCTTGAGGAACTCATGTAGTAGAGAGAGCACACTAACCTCTGTAAGTTGTCCACATTCTCCATGGTGTACACACTTGTGCATGTGTCTAATTTACAAAGTAAATGTAAACAATGTTTAAAATAGGTTTTTAATTTAAAATGGCACAAACTTAATATGAATACAGGATACTTTGAATAAGTAAAATGGGTTCTATTGAAAATCTCACCAAATTGCTCTTCTGTCATGCGGTGAGAACTCTATGAGAATAGCCAGCTTTCATTATTATAGAGTTTTAAAGTTTTGTATTTGCATAATTTGACAGAGGATCCTTTTTGGACCTATTACAGAAACTTACCTTCAGTAAATCTTCATGGAGGAAAACCTTACCCTTTCCTGACCATTTGGTACAGGTGACATGTTTATTGAGATACCTAAAATATTTCTCTTATGGTTGAAAAACACTCTTTCCAACCCCTTGAGACCTTCCTATATCCTATATCCTAAGTCCTCTGGAATGTGTGTCTCAAGTGCATGGTGTCTTTATTAATACAGATTTACCTTTCACTTTTGGGGGTCAGCCAAAGGCAGTAACCTATAATATTTTGGGAATTTCTTGGACAACCCTAATTCAGCTCAAACGAGAGCTTCTCATGCCTGCTGTTAGAGTCTTTGGCTCTTGAGGGGAACAGAAATTATTACCAGTAAGAACTGGTAGGGCCTATGCGATGACTCAGTGGGTAAAGATGCCTGTTGCCAAGCCTGATCACCCAAGTTTGATCTCCAGAACCACATAGTGAATGAGTGAATGAAGAGAACCAACTTCCAGAAAATGTTTTCTGACTTGTCAGAGAACACACACACACGCAAAAAAAAAAAACAAAAAAAAAACCAACCCAACTAAGTTAAAAAGGAATTTTTAATAGTGGTTTAATCATAAAAATTGCAATTGCAAGATTGGAGCTTTGTCACCAAAACAGCCTTTATGTAGTTGCTGCATAGAATAGGCAGCAGGAAGCTCTTCTTTGGCTCACATGGATTTTCTAGCTGAGGAATGAAGTGACTTGGAAGCAAGCTGGACTTTTCTACTGAGCATGTTCTTCTCCAGCAGGGTCCAGCTTGGGTGGGGCCTGGTTTGCTCATTAAGCTTTTGGAGCTGGATTTCCATCAGCTTCCCACAGTCTCCCCATGACAGGAAACAGGAGACAGCTGGCTGAATGTGCCTAGATGTTGCCTGCGTATGTACATCCAGGGGGGAGTTCTGTCAGAGCTGTTGGGTTTTATGGTACATGCTTGCTTGCTTCTGCTTGTGAAAGAAGTTTGTTGTTTAGAATGCGATTGAGAGTCAAGGGGGGCTGAAAATGTGGAATATGCTAGTGTACCGAGTAGATGGAATCTGGTGTATATACTCTTTGGGTAAGGAATGTTCTGTTGTATTTGCTATAAGCCCTATTAAATAATGTATGAATGTGTGTATTTACATGTGTGTGACTACTACATGCATGTGTGTATGTATTTTAGTGGCAAAATTTTTGTTTCAGACTAGTTATTTGCATTTTTAGGCAAATGTTGAATTTGTGTGGGTTATCTTTAGTACAAATAGCCTTTTCAGATATGGCCTCTAAGAACAATGGAACTAGTTTATTTTATACACTTACTTGTCTCACTGCCTTACCATTGTCTTTCGCATCTCCAGTGTGAGAAACCATATTAAAGTAAATTTTTTTTAAAAAAATAATTTATTCATTTTTTTCATGTGCATTTGTATTTATGTATGTCTGTGTGAAGATGTTGGGTCCCCTGAAACTGGAGTTACAGGCAGTTATGAGGTGCCATATGGTTGCTGAGAATTGAACTTAAGTCCTCTGGAAGAACAGCCAGTGTGCTCTTAACCACTGAGCCATCTCTCCAGCCCCAGAAACTAAATTATTTTCTAATGCACTGTGAAACCAATGTTGCATAGTTATTTTTTATCACATTGAAAGGTGAAAAATCTCAATGTAGTGATTTATAGAATTTGTTTTCACACCAATGTATCTGATTAAAAGGAAGTTGTTCTGTAGCTCTTAGAGATGTGAATTCCAACTGTTTTAGCATCTACAGAGTCCTATGTATGCAGTTGTCAAGAGCTGTATGCTGTTTTCATAATGTGCTTTATCTTTCATTTCTAAATATCTAATCTTGTCATACTGAGGAAGTGTAAAAATTTATTCTGTTGCTTAGATTCTAACATTCATATGGGATTAAAAAATTCTCATGGTTTTTCTTTATAGAATTTACTCATCTAGTAATCGTTCTTTAAAAATGAAGGAGAAAAAGCAAAGCTGGTTTTATTGCTCGTTAACAAAATAACAGTGACTGCGATGATCTCTGTGACTCTGGTTAACACTAGTGGGTCTACTCTGCTGTAATGAGGGTATTCGGGGGCAGGGCGCATGTGTGTTTATGCTGCAGTATTCCCGAGTTTACAGAGAAGAGGATTTGAAAGCAGGCCCCAGCTTGGTGGACTTGTCACAGTCTAGGACATTGATTGACTTTGACAAGCTTTTGTCTTATGACCCATTAAAATGCAGCGTCTGCAGCCTATGTGTTTATCCCATGCAGTTAACCTTGGTGGATTTGTCTTCGCCTGATTTGGGAAGAGCCTCTGGAAATACTGTTGTTATTTTGTAGCCACAGGACTTAAGAGTTTATTTACATAGAAGTAGGTAACTGGTTGTTGGTTACCACTCATTATAAGTAGGTATGCCTATTAGGGTTGGTTGAGCCTCCTATGCATGAACTCAGAAAAAATAAATTTCAAGTTATCTGTTAGGATCAAGAGAGATGATGGTTTATCTCTGTTCTGCTTGAGCCTGCTTTTGGTGTCACTCTGAGAAACAGTTGGTATATTTTTCTTTTTGACAGAGCGTTATAGGGCGATGATCTAATAAATGATCCCTAGATACCAGGAACAACATAAGAGTATCATAGCAGATGTGGGCCAGGGAGGAGGTGTGGACAGGAAGCACATGACATATCATGTCAGTTTGTTGCTTCTCCCTGTAAGCCAAGAGGAAGCTGCTGAAAGCGATCGGGAGTGTTTATATGTGGCCATCTTACACACATACCTTTCTCTCCATTTTATCTTCCCTTTAAAAATGTTCTCACCTTTGAGAGACCTGTTAAGGGCTACAGTTTCCTTTCTTCAGCAGATAATAGCAACAATCTTCTGTGGCTTCCCTGCACTTTACCAGAGTACAGGATGTTGTTTCAGCTCTGCACTGAGGTTGGGACGGTGGTTAAAGGACCATGCAAGGCTTTCTCAGGAGCTCGAGCCTTCTCAGCTTTCTCTCCTTTTAAATACACACTCAAAAGACATTTTTATTTTTTATTGCATTTATTTAAGTGTGTGTGTCACACATGCTTGTATGCATACACAGACATGTGCATACACACACACACACACACACACACACACACACACACACATTATGCCAGAGTGCATGAGTGGAAGTTAGAGTTATTTCTCTCTCTGAGCATGTGAGTCCTAGGACCAAACTCATATTGCAGGCTTGGGGCAGGGTCTTTTACCGACTGAACATTCTTGAAGGCCCATGGAAATACTTCTTTAAAGGTACTGCTAAACATGAGGTTTTAAGCTTAGACTAGGTAAGCAGTCTATGTGTCATGAGGTTGCTTTGTGAAATATTTGAGATAGATTAGCAAAACTCAGTTACGTTGAGCATATGTAGTATTAAATTTCATTCTCTAGGAAATCAGTTTGATGCTTCTGAATTGGAGTAAGTAGCCTGGGAGGTTTCTGAGCTCATGCTGCTCATTGTGGCTGGAGCTGTGTGACAGGACAATATGGCACTGCTGCTCCCATTACCCTAGTTTTCCCCTGGTATACAAGTGATACATATGTGCATACAAACTTTTATTTCTTCCACAAACCATGCTTTCAGCCTATTAGTTAGCATATCATATGTAACATGTGGGTCCAGTTTTTTATTCTTAACAGTTTTCATAACTATGTGTTTTTCTCTTCACTAGTTGAATCATCTTGCATGTAATTATTTCATACATGTGCATATATGTCAGCAGGATTCTTTACTAGAAGTGAGACTGTTAGTTTAAAATATGTATTTGGGATTATGATAGCTTTCTGTTTTTTAAAATAGTATCTCACTGTGTAGCTCTGCCTTCCTTAGAACTCACTTTGTAGACCAGGCTGGTCTGAAACTGACAAAGACATGACTGCATCTATGTCTCAAGTGCCGGGGTCAAAGGCACGTGCCACCATATTTGGCCCCATGATGTAGCTATTAACTAATTGACTTCTATGGTGTCTGTACCAGATACTCTTCAGTAACAGCTGTATGCAAGTGCTTCTGTATCAATAGCCTTGATTAGTGTTCATGTGATTAAGATGGAGTTTCTCCATTCTAAAGTTGTAGCTGTATATCCCTTTTCTTTTTGAATAGTTTTATTCTTTTTTATATTCATTCATTCATTCATTCATTCATTCATTCATTCATTCATTCATTCATTCATTCATTATGTATATAGTATTCTGTCTGAGTGTATACCTACAGGCCAGAAGAGGGCACCAGACCTCATTACAGATGGTTGTGAGCCACCATGTGGTTGATGGGAGTTGAACTCAGGACCTTTGGAAGAGTAGGCAATGCTCTTAACCACTGATCCATCTCTCCAGCCCAATAGTTTTATTCTTTAACCCAGATGTACGTTTACCAGGCTTCTTGCCTTAACTTCCTAACTTCTGAGACCTTAGACACACACCTGTCTGGCCTTTGGATGCATTTCTTTATCTAGGAATGCACATGACTTTTTTTTTCCATTTCAGTTTTATGAGCATCATTTAGCCATGCCACCTTTTCTTCCTGTTATATTAGGCTGATTTAAATTAGCCTAGCCAATTTGTATTTTTGATGTTGAGTCAGTTGTATTATTGGGCTTATTATTCAAACAATTTCATTTCAGCTAAGTAACAAAAGATTATGCCTTTATTCATATATCCCCCTGCAACATGTAAAGGAACTATAATACAATTTTTTACTTCATTTATATTTAGAGTTGTTCAACAACGAATGCTATATTTCACTACTATTAAGCTAAAATTAATCAAACACAGAAAAACTCCTAGCATTTTACCACCATGGCTTTTAGTCATGAAACTTACCGGGTGATGATGAAGTCTATATGTGTTCTGTTTCTTTTTTCTTACCTTATTGTATTTTAGAGACATTCTTATGTAGTCCAGGCTTGCCTTGAGCTCACGGTGAGCCAAAGATGCCCTCGAACACCTTCCCAGTCTTCCTGTCTCCATCTCCCAAACTGGCCCTTTTTTGTTTATTAAGTCTTCATTTCTTTGTTTTCTTTAGACTTCAGAAGCTGTTTGAATGCCCTTGGTAATCATTTCAGCCCTAAGAGCGCATGTTATTTATATTACAGAAAATGGGGCCTGACTGGGTCTGGCCTGATCGGGGATGGTTCTCTTTTCTATAACTGTGTCCATGTTCTGTATCCTGTGCCAAGTAGTCTTTAGACTTCCTCCTTCGGTGGATTCAAGATGATTCTAACATTTCTATAGTGTCCAGAGGCAGGAAAGCCAAGTATCCTTGTAGAGGGAAAACTTTTTTGCTGGAAACTCATCAGCTGATGAATGCCTTCTTTAACAAAGAAAGGAAAACTTCAGGATTGTTCTAGGCCAACAAAACCTACATTGGACCCCTCCTGGAAGTGACTCTGAGCTTGCATGAGTAAGGGGAGAAAAACTGAACAAAAAGAGGATTTTGTTAAAAAAGAGAACAATCAGAAGAAATATATTCCCTGAATAAAATGTGATCTTGCCTATCCTGGAACTAGCAAAGGACTACTTTGTAGGTTCATATCTTTTCCATGTGTGGGCTTAATTTCAAGCAAATGTGAGTTTACATCTTTAGAAATAGTATGCCACGAGTTTTTAAATTGCCCTTTAAAAATAAACAAGCGTGGCCTGGTACGTGGCTGGTAGGGTGGGCAGCACTGATTATTTAAAAAAAAAATTAGTTGCTTATCTTTACCGAATACATTGTCATACACTTACCATTTCTTTCTTTGAAATGTGTTTGCATTTAGTGAATAGAGAGCATAACATTTCTAGACTATCTCATCCTTAAGGGACACAAACCTACAAAGACGCCCTCCTCCCCCACCCATGCTCTCTATCACTGAACTGTATACATTCGTTCCTGCAGTCCATTTTGTCTACTTGTTTTTATTACTCCTTCCTCTTCAGGCTCTTTATCTCTCCCTTCCCTTTTCCTCCCATCTAATTTCCTCTAAAATGTTTTATATATATTTGAGAAGCATCACACTCTAATTCCCCAGTAGAATTAGGTAGCTGCTGACTCATTCCTGAATTTGGTTTTCTCACATTTGATGCTTTCATGGAAGATAGTGGATATTAAAACAACCTTCCCTTTGGTTGTGGGCAGGTCACTGTGTGGGTATCAGCAAGGTCTTTTACTTACTTACCTCTCTTACCCTGTCACAAGCATGGCAAATAAACTCTAATTTTGTTAGTTTTAGATAGAAAACAGCTGAATTAGAATTGTCCACACATTGTCAGTATGTTTTTATATTCATGATTATTTGTAGAACAGTTTTGTTTCTGTGTTTTTCAGAGTTGAAGGAAAAATCTTTTATCCTCTTACCACCAGTTTTGAAGTTTAAAATGTATACTTTCCCTTTTGTTAATCTTGACTCCTTAAGTAACTCTTTATGTTCTGCTGGGGGAGCAAGGTTGCTTGTGATCTCAGCACAGGAAGGGAGCCAGTCAGCTGGCAGTTTCCATTCAGTTTCTTGCTTAAGGGTTGGGTGAACCAGATGGGCAACAGCCCAGACCTTGAGGTTTTAAAGAAACACCGGGATCTCCTCTTATCACAGGCCCTTTACTTGAAGTTCTTCCAGAGTGTGTGACTATCTCTTTTGCGTAGTATTTACTAAAGAGACTGTGTTTTAAACAGCAGAATGGATAGAAGGTGGCTTAAGCTCCTGTAGTGACAGCACCTTGACATTTATCTCCTTTTTTTTTAAATTCCCACAAGGATATAAAGTGGTTTTCTTTAATATCACATTCTGCTGAACATTACTGATCCTCTGTTGATGGTTTTCTGCTTGATTGCTTGTTCAGTGATGCGTATTTTTTCTCCTGAAGCTGTCACAATGATAAGTACTTTTTTCAGCCCTAGTTGTAGAATGCCAGCATGATAATTGTGTCAGAACCACATGCTCATCTGATAGGCAGTTTTTCACCATAGTGGTTGTTTTGTTTGTTTGTTTTTGGTTGTTGATAAGCAGAAACAATTTTTACTTAGTATATTTTAATGATGGAGTTGGGCAATTCTAATTAAAGATTAATGAGCATTGCTATAGTTTGAGAAACATTAGTTTTGGTTTTGGCTTTGCCCGTTTAGCTTGTTACCTTAGGCAAATATAGCTTGCTAAATCTTTTCCCTTCCTGATAAAATAAATATATTAAACTAGATAATTTAAGAATACCCAGAAAATAGTACTTACTGAATAGTGTTTACAACCATTTGACGACAAGTCTGGGTGCTTCTGCTGTAAATGAAAGAAAGAACTCAGCCTCTGTGGGCTTCCCATTTTAGTGGGAAATGGAACCCTGAATTTTTGGAACTACAGCACTAAGTTTCCATGTTTCTGGGTGGTGCAGTAAGGGCCTGCCCAGGTCTGAGATACTAAGAGTTATGAGCGTGGTAAGTATGGCGAATGCATGTGTTGTAGTTGTCTTCTCTTGATGGTAGTGATTTGTTTAAGAAACCATCTTACAAATAAGGGAGGTGGTGTTAGGTTCAAGCTCTTGGAGCTATTTTAAGAATATGGTTATTTACATAGAGCCACGCCTACCTTTATGGTTGACTATTCACTATTAATTATTTCCATTGTCTTATGTCAGTTTGAATGAGAGACACTGTCAGCTCCAGGGTTGTAAATACAGTGGTCACTGATATAGTTTGTAAGGCTCACCCTGTGCTTGGTTCATCTGTGTTCTTTATTTCCTTATTAGCAGTTTGTCTTCAGCTTGTCTTTTGCTTGTGATCATATGGCCAAGTAATGACTTTCAAATATTATATGATAATATGTTTGGGTGGGGCAGAGGTATTTATGGTGAGTTATAGGATATGTTCCATAATGTGTTCTGTAATTTTTTACACAAACTGACATGAATCTTTTTTAGGGGTAGACCAGGAATTTTATGATTCAATAGGTAATTCATGAATGTTTTGTAGAACAGAAATTGCATGCCACCTGACACAGTGAACTCCTGCGTATCACCTGATATAGTGGTCTCTTCCATGATTAAAATATGAACAGCTACTAATTTGTTTAACCTAACAGTGGCAACTTTAGTTTTATGTTTCACTGCTTTTCTAAATATTTTGGCTAAAACCCAGCTTCCGTTGATTGTTTCCGTTTCTCACAACCAGAGTAATTAGAGAGCTGCCTGTTTATTTCGGTTGGCTTATACAGCTGTGGGGCATTTTTCCTTTAACTTTACCTAGATAGTTATTGAGATCTCAGAATGTAATTAGAAAGTATATACTAGAAATCAGCTTTGTGTTATACATGACTAATGTCCATAATATTCTTAAATAGGTTTGTGAAAAAAGACACGATAAAGGAAAAAATGTTTTCTGTGTAGTATAGATCCAGTTGTGTTCATGTTGATAGACATTTTGAATTATAAATACACAAGAATAGGAAATCATGTGTGTCTGGTAGTTAACTATTCCCTCCTTTGTAATTCTGCTTTCAGACATATTACTGTCCTTTATCTTGCCATTTACTGTATGTTTCTTCTGGCTGACATGCCTTTTACCTGTTTCTTCCTTGTGTGAGGTGGTAGTAAGGGTTCTTTGTGGTATTTAATAATATTGAACAAAACTGGTTTCCAAGCTAATATTGTTACTATTCTTGCTTGTAGCTATCCATCCATGTGACCATAGCTCCCAGATAGCATCTCTAGTACATATCTAGTCTCTTTCAAAGCCTGTTTTCTCTATTGGCTAGCTAGACATTTCCACAAACCTGTCAACCACAGCAAATTTCAAATGAAGTTATATATCTTTACTAGCTCCTCCTTTCCTGAATATTGTCATGTTTCCATGGGTAACCTTCCCCACTCCCTCATTAAGTCCTGAGATTTGTTTTCTCTTTTTCCATATTCAGGTCTTCTGCTTTTCCCATAAGATTCAGTTCTTATCTCCTCCGTGATTGCTTTGGCCTTAGTAAAGAAGCATGCCTGGATTACTACAACCATTTCCCAGATAGCTTGTACATTATAGTCAGGTTGGGCTGTTGAAACACGAATCTTATCACAATCTTAGTTCAAGTTCTTGACCTCTAGAACCACCTAATTTCAGGCTGTGTCCATGTGAAAGCATGTATTGGGGCTTTCTTGTTAAACTAAACAGCATTCTACTATATTGAATACATAATGTGTTTTATAGGGGGTCCCTTGTGTGGTATGTAAATCTGCCTTAAAGCAGTTTATTGTACTTTAGTTTTCCTTTTAAAACCCTCTTAATGCCTGTACTGTTTAGAAAGCTAGCAGTGACATTACCCATTGGCTAGCGCCAGCACTGAGAACACTTTCTGGAGGAACTATGCTGGGAAAGGGAGCAGACGAGCTTGAGCTGGCCTCACCCATCCCCGGCCTGCTGTCTATGTGGACTAAGTTTGCTATACTTGAGAAGTCTGTCTTTGCTTGTGTAAAATTTAAACTAGCAATTACTTTTAGATTTAACTAAATTTTCTTTTATTAGTTGTGATGGAATAAATCATTAGTATATTTTTTCATTCTATAATATCTTTATTTAGTTTGGATTAGAACCTTTAAATGTTTTGCATGTGTACATGTGTGCACGTGTGTGTGTGTGTGTACACACACGCACACACACTGAGTGTTTCAGCCTGAGTAGGGTAGAGACTTAGAGTTTTGATTTTTGGCTTTGTTTCCTCAGAAGCTGAGCTTTTGGAAGGAATGGTGCTGGTGCATCACAGGATTTAACACCAGACAGCAAAGCAATCATACAGTTTTGTTTCAACAAGTTTTTTTTATTGCAGCTAAGCACCCAGCATTTAAAGTTAGATCTTACAATACTTAACATTTCTGTAGAGTTTGGTTTTAATGTGTGAAGTTGTAGTGAAATGTATCTCAATACTTGCTAATACTGCTGACAACATTTCCTTAATAAAGAATAAAGGCTGAGAATAAAAACAATCCTTAAACATTGGATTTTGTGTTAGTTGCTATATAACTAGTTCAAATCAAGTAAAAGTAATCACTATCTTGAGTCTGGGTGATTTTGTGTTCCAGCGTTCAGTTACTCCACTGTGATGTGTGATTTGAGAGTTCTAATAGAGCAGCCTTCGGTTTGTCTTGTGCTTCTGAGCCATCCTCCTTAACAATGCCCTCGTCCTTTGCTCTGTCATTCCTCTCCCCACCCTGTCTCACCCCTTTTGGCCCTTTGCCACCAGACTGCAAGTGGGAAAGTTTCTAACATACTATTTTGTGTTTTTATGTTGTTGCAGTGTAAGCTGTAATCATGACTACTGAAGTTGGCTCTGCATCCGAAGTGAAGAAGGGCTCTGACCAGGCAGGAGCAGATGCACCTAAGGAGAAAGCTAAAGAAGTCACAGAAAATGAGCAGAATCGGTTATCTGAGCCAGAGGAGGAGAAAGGTTCCCTGCCAGGTCCTGCAGTTGAAAGCCAAAGTAGTCCCCGCCGCCGGAAAAGAGAGAAGGATCCTTCTGAGAGCAGGGGTATTTCTCGGTTCATACCCCCGTGGCTTAAGAAGCAGAAGTCTTATAACTTAGTAGTAGCCAAAGATGGAGGAGATAAAAAAGAGCCTACCCAAGCTGATGTGGAAGAACAGATCTTGAATAAAGAGGATTCCCTTCCTGAAGAAGAGAGTCGGGCCAAGGGTGATGCAGAAGAAATGGCTCAGAGGAAACACCTTGAGGTTAAGGTGGAGGTCAAGGAAGAAAAGTCTTCCTTAAAAAGCAGTGCTGAGACCCAGGTGTGTTTGAGAAATCTAGGAATGAGAACATAGCTGCACAGGGGAAGGGTCGACTTGTTTTAGTTTGTTTCCCATTCCTGTGTCCAGATACTGCCTCGACCTAGTGTATCTGGAATATAGAACTTGGATTATTGTATTGTAGTCTTCCCAGTGAATCTTTTTTAAATTATTCCCCAGACAGCAAAGCAAAAGAACACCAACCCAGCAACAGAGCACAGACTCTCTCTTACGTGCCCGTGTTTCTTATTGAGCAGTCTGTCAGACCCTCCCACCTCTTCAGTGGGATGCTCTTTTATTTATCTTTATTTATATATTTAGTTGAGAGTAAGAAGCGGATTGTAAAATAAAAAGAAGTGGATTGTATATGTTTTGTTTGCCTGCGGAAGCTTAGGTTTTCCTGAGTTTTAAGCTTTTAGAAATTTTGTTATCTCAGTGCTACTTGTAGTATAATACTGGGATATAGCTTCTTTTATTTATTCATTTAATGCCCGAATAACTAACCTGGCAAAATGAAGGATAAAAAGTACCCTTTCTTGCATAAATTTTGAGTCTTAAAAGGCTTAAATTTAAAGTATGATCATAATTCCCATTAAAGATTCTCCTTGAGGCCAAGGATGTATCTAGAGCGATTGCCTACCACATTCAGAACCCTGAATAAGTTACCAGCACTGAAGAGGAAAGTGAATTTTGATTCTTTTTCCTATGTTGTCTTCTACAAGTCGATTAACTTTAATGTGGACTTAATTTTTTCTCGGTAGCCTGCTGAAGAAGTAAGGAAGGACAGAGAAGAGGAAAAGATAAAGGAAACCCAGGAAGACAAACTGGAAGGAGAGGCAGCAAAGAGGGAGACCAAGGAAGTACAGACCAGTGAGCTGAAAGTAGAGGTGGCTTCTCAGAAAGCTGCCAAGAAGACCAAAGCTGTCCTGGCCAAAGTGACCCTCCTAGATGGCACCCAATACAGCTGTGACCTTGAGGTGAGGCAGAAACTGAGCTGAGAGTCCTCTCCATAGGCAGAATGAAGGTATTCTGCTCTGTGGTGTCATGGCACAGGGAACATGTTTCTTGTTCCATCAAGTACCTACAGGCCAGTATGTTTACTTCCTTTTAAACACAATAACGACTATGTAGAAGAGTCATCGTTTGCATTTTGCACAGTGCTTCTTGACCAGGGTGGAGTGGGAATGAGGTTGTGCTGTGTGCTCACTGCTTGTGTGGTGTGTGTCTGTTCTGAATGACCAGCTCTGACTGTTACCTTGATAGGATGTCTTACTGGAGAAAGGATAGTTGTAGGTTGATTTTTAGAATAATGAAATTTTAGCAGTAAACTCTTATTCTGAGAAAGAGAATGATGTAAACTTAGGTCATTTTGTTTATGATTTGTAAAACAGATAATTTATTAGCACCGGGTTCTTAGGATTTGTCTTAGCTTATTTATTTTCAGAGTAACATTTACTCACATTGCATACACTAATATGTCCACTGAAATACTTTGAATGGATCGTCATGTTTCATGTACGACGCCATTCTCAGTGTTACTGTGGGCATGTAAAAGCTTAGACTCAATAACCTCCAGGTGGTGGAGGAGCCAGCTTGCAGCTTTGCTACCTTGATCCTGGAGTTGTTGAACAGGCCTGCAGAGTTGCAGTTTTGTCTGTCCCACAGGTGTCTATCTTTCTTACTCCCTTTAGTCTTCTGTAGATGATTTAAAAAATACACCAATTTCTCGGCATTCGTAGTTTTTAACAGCTTGATAAAAACATCTGTGGCTATCTACTTGAACAACGGTTTTATTATATTTGAGTATATTATATTGCCAAGCAAAAAAAGATTTTCTTTATCTTTCTGTATTCTGTCTAGACCTTCTAGTCACCAAGTGTGTAATTGTTCTGATAATTGAGACATTTCAAAAATAGAGTAGCAAAGAATTAAAAATCCGTGTCTTAGTTGGTTCTTGGTGTTATAGCAAAAATCTTTAGGAAAGATAATTTTTTGTTTTGGTTTTTCGAGACAGGGTTTCTCCATAGCTTTAGAACCTGTCCTGGAACTAGCTCTTGTGGACCAGGCTGGTCTTGAACTCACAGAGATCTACCTGCCTCTGCCTCCTGAGTACTGGGACTAAAGGTGTGCGCTACCACCTCCCCGGCCAGGAAAAGTAATTTTTAAAGAATAGATTCCAGTGGTTCTCAACCTGTAGGTTATGACCCCATTGGGGTTGCACTACCACATATCCTGCATATCCGATATTTATGTAATGATTCATAACAGTAGCAAAATTACAGTTATAAAGTAGCAGTGAAATGATTTTATGGGTGTGGGTCATTACAACACGAGATACTGTATTAAAAGGTCACAGCATTAGGAAGGTTGAGAACCACTGAGAAATACATGATCAAGGTGTCAATAGAGCAGTATGTGAGGAGGAGCTGCTTTCTGTTTCCATGATGGCACCATTATAATAATCTCTCATGTGCTGCAAGGAGTGCAGCTGTGTTCCTGCATGGTAGAAGGAATCTAGCAGCTCCTTTAACCTTTGTGTGAGGGCACTAAGGTCGTTCATGAAGATGGAACCATCATGACTTCAGAGGCTCTACCTCTTACTATCACAACTCAGACTGCCGACATCAGCTTAAACAGAGAGAACCTCAAGCATGTCCACTAAAACTAGGAATAAGACAAGGGTGTCCGCTCTCTCCATCGTGCTTGAAGTCTTAGCTAGAGCAGTAAGACAACTGAAGGAGATCAAGGTACAAATAGGAAAGGAAGAAGTTGAAGTATTTTTTTTGTGTGTGTGTAGATGATAAGATTTTATGTACATAAACAATCCTAAAAACTCCACCAGGATACTCGTATAACAAACAGCTTCAGTAAAGTTATTAGGATACAGAAGCAACACAAAGAATATTCTTTCTTTTTTCTTGATTGTATATTGTTGCAAATTTACTGTTTTAACCTTTTTTTCTCCAAACCAACAAAGTTTATTTACCATTTCTCTTTATTTTCTGTTTTGAAACATTTTATTTTTCTTTGAAGTTTTTCATAGTTATGATTTAAAATTTTAAATGTGAGTATACACATGGATGAGTTATGGATACAATCTTTTCTTCTTTTCAGATCCTAGTTTTTTGTTACATTGTGCTCAGTGTGTGGTCTACAGTGGAGGTTCTGTTGTATTAAGAGTTCCTTTGAAGCAGAGTGTCCAATCAGTATGGTTCTTTCTGAGTTTGCTAAGCTTGGCATCCTTCTTTTTCCTTTTTTTTTTTTTT
>LOEQ01001651.1:138140-156528 GCA_001685075.1 Bramus lutescens | reverse complement strand
TGCTTTCTTTCTCCCAGCATTCTGTTCTGTCTACTTCACCCACCTAAGGGCTGGTCTATCAAACAAAAGGCCAAGGCAGTTTCTTTATTAACTAATGAAAGTAACACATAGACAGATGAGCCTCCTACATCAACCCAGTTAACTTGTCTGTATAAATGGGGGTGTAGCCTGCTCTTAGGACAAGTGTGGAGTGGTTTTTTGCTTGTGTAGTTCTCCAAAGGTATCTATCTGGAAATGCTCTCATTTACTAAGGACAAGCTTTTGTAGGTTTGTGGCTGATCTTCTCCAAAACTCTTATTGGCAGTGAGTATTTGCTTTGGTTCTTGAATATCTGTAGGCTGATAGTCATGAATGAGGACCCAGGAGATTGTGTATGACTGCCAGCCAGAAAGTCTGAACTTTAGACTCAACTCTGCCAGACTTTTGGCCTGCATTAATGTTGTGATCCATTCTGCCCAATATTGTCCTACTGGTTTATAACTCAGCAAAGTGCTGCTATAGAGGCATTGAGGCAAGATATGCTTTTTCTTAAAGAACCCAGTCACTGAAATTCAAAAGTGTGGAAGGGCCTAGAAGAGTGAGTGCCAGAGGTATGAAATAAAGTTCTTAAGGAAGTAACCAGAACGAGTGCCAGGACAGCCAGAAAAACCCTGTCTCGGGGGAAAAAGTTGTAAAGAAAGAGAGTCGAACTATTAGGATACTGGATTAGATTTTATAGGAGAGGAAAATTTAGGAACTTGTTTAGAAGCAGAAGCACAGTTTTGACATTTGAAAACAAGTTGAAAAGGCTGATAAAATGGCTCAGTGCATTAGGGAACCTACAACTTGACCTCTGACCTCTGAGTGCCCTGTGGCACACACAAAACCCTTTTCTTTAAAATGAAGATAAAGGATTTGAGGGTCTTCTTTATGTGGGACAATTCCCCTAAACTGTAATGATAACCCACAAACCAATTATATAGACTTAAAAAATTTTTTTTCTCACTTCTATCTCCTTCCTGCAATGTTTCCCATGTTCCATCCTCCAACCCTTCTGATACCCACAGACATTTTAAAAGTTACAGTCTCTCTTTTTTTATTGTTGGTATATATCTTCTCCACACAGAGGAGATAATTAGTCTTTTGTAAGGATAAGCCCAATTGATTATAGAGTACCAAGTGGTCAGCCCTGAAATCATATGTGCAAGCAATTCAGAAAGATGTATCTCTATATACAAATACACACAAACTGCTATTTTTGGGAGAAGTTGTTGCACGCCTTTAATCCCAGCACCTGCAGAGGCAGGTGGATCTCCGTGAGTTCGAGGCCAGCCTGGTCTACAAGAGCTAGTTCCAGGGCAGGCTCCAAAAGCTACAGAGAAACCCTGTCTTGAAAAGAAAAAAAAATCTTCCAATTTCTTGGTTGGCAAGTGTTCCTTTGTGGTCCTTCCATGCAACAGAGCTATAATTATGTATAAGGAAGCAAACTGATGTGTGGACATAGTTTAGCATGAATATAATCCAGTACTCAGGAAGCCAAGGCAAGAGGATTTCAAAACCGAGGCTAGCCTGGACTACATTCTGATTCCCTAACTCAAACAAAGAAGCTAAGTTACCTCCCTAGACAGAAGTGTGTTACACTTTACAGATAACATTAATTTTAAGCAGGCAGGAAAGCTGGATCATTTCAATTTTCTATAACTTCAGAGGATGTTGAAATAAATAACTAAAGCTTTTGAATAATTTTTAATACCAGCTTATTTTTGTTAAAACAGCTCACAATAAGTCCTATATGGGCCTTCTGTGAATCTATGAACTACCTCAAACATTTTATTAAACAGTCACAAACTTGATTTAATTCTCTCATTACCATCTTCAAGTGCTGATCAATATTTTCTGTCCTTGACAGTTAGAATAAAAAAATTTTTGAGACCATTTATATTTTATTCCTGTCTTAACACAGGAACTGACACCTACTGTTGCTGGATCGGTATATATTAGCTCTCTAGCTCAGCAAGCTCTGATGTCATTCGTCAGTGGGGCAGTAGCTGTCAGTCACAATGAATGGCCTGTTCATTGTGAGATTTTTTTCCGTTTTCTTCTTACTGTATCCCACAGTATCTTTGAGCAGAAATTCACTCTGTCAGGCTTTAATAGTGAAAAATAATAACTCTTAAATATTTGTATTCTCTACTTCCCAAAGTCATTTCCTTCTTTAAGATTCACGAGATATCATATTCTTGTTTTCTTAGATACAGTTATTGGTTCTTAGTGTTCCTTGGAGAGTAGAGATTCTGAATGGGAGTTTGGGTTACAACTGTGCACAGTCAGCCAGCCTCTTAATGGTTAATGATATCTGCAGCTTAGGATAGAACCCTAGAACAGCCTGTACATCAGACAATATTTTGATAATTGTGAGATGTGGGCTAAGTCAAAGAGCAGCTAGAAGTAGAATTCAACTATGGTTGATTCAGACAGTGTGACGTATCCTATTTTGATACTTACAGAGAGCTGTTAGGTTTTTCCCATCATCACACTGTCTAGTAACAGAAAAGATGTTCACTAAATGTTGAACTAGGTCTGACTCCTGTGCCCATGGTGGGGCTCAGCATACTACCACCAGACTGCTGGGGTGACTTTGTGGATGTGTTCTTTCTAGTCTTTTAGGATAATACTGTCCAGTAGTGCATGTCTCTGAGAGAGAAACTAGTGAAAAAAGTTTATAAAAACTGACTTTAAGTCAATGTTGGAATGCGTTTGCTCTGTGATGTATGTATTTATAGATATTGTCTTAGATATCCCTTTTAAATATTACTAATTTCAAGAACTATAACCAGTAGCTACACATTTTAATTTATTCATGCTTGCCACACACTTGTATGTTCTATTTTCCTCACTCACAACTCTGAAAACGTCAGTCATATATCTTGTTAAAACTACTCATTATGAATCCATAGTGATGATATATAGCACTTTCCTATGATAATATAAATTTAAGTGAATTTCCCTTTTATTTTTTGTGATAACCGTATTTTAGAAATCTTATGAAACATTTAGTAGAAATATCAGATTTTACTCCCCAAGATTGACCATTATCCCCCCTTCTCTCTCTCTGTGTAATTTCTATGTACTGTATGAACAGACAGGTGCATATTTTGATATTGGGGTGTCCACTGAGCCGTCTATTTTTATTGGCCCTGTCCTAATTTCACTGGCCATCTAGTTGTGGCGTCTCTACATGCCTGTGTGCGGGAGGTACATGTCTGACAACTCACCGTTGGGATATTCCAAGCATATGTGTCTAAATTGGAAATGAGTATACTTTGTTACTGGTTTAATGATGATCATGTTTTCTGTATGTAAACAGAGACTGCCTTTTCATTTCCTATCCACTGAGACCTGAATAATCACGCAGAAACTATATTGATTATAACACTGTATGGCCAATGGCTCAGGAGTGTTTCTAGGTAGCTCTTATATTTTACATTAACCCATTTCTGTTAATCTGTGTATTGCCACGAAGCTGTGGCTTACAGGTAAGTTTTTGGCATCTTTTTCTTGGCAACTACATGGTGTCTACACCTGACTCAGCCTTCTTTCTTCCTCTATATCTGCTTGGATTCCCCACGTTGTTATATTTTGCCCTGCCATGGGCCAAAACAGCTTCTTTATTAAGCAATGGTAATAAAACACATTCACAGCCCACAGAGGGGAAACCCACATCATGTATGGCTTTCTGGGACTTTTAAATCTCTGAAGAATGAATACTATATTCTCTAGAAAATGAGAAAATAAAAGTGTCATTTAAATGGAAAAGGCTGGTGTTCTACAAATACCAGTGATGACAATAAACAAAGAAACAAACAAAACCTTAGTGCTGATAGTATAAGTTGTGTGAAGTTCCATCAGGCAGTTTTCATAGAACAGCACTCTGTTAGGAATTTGTTGTGAGTCGTCTTCAGGTTTTGATGGAAACACTTTAAAAATGTCTTTAATGTTGTTCATATGACTAGATTAATAGTGTTTTGCTTTTTTAATCTTAGTAATTAACGAGACTAGCAATAGAGCAGAATGCATTTAGTTATTTTAGAATATTTTGCAGTTAGAACATTCAAAAACAAATACTTTATATGAATTTGTAATAATTAGTGGTGCTTTTTAAAATCTTTTAATATATTAGTATGAAAACATTTTATTATGACATTTTTGATACAAAATTAATTTTTGTTGCCCCTGCCTGCTCTTCATTTTCTTGTAAGCTTCCAACCCCAATATTTTCCTTCTTTCATGTCACATATGTCCTTTGCCCCTTTCCTGGTCAGCATCTCTTGTTTCCTTTTTGTGATCTCCTTTAGAAACGTGAAGATTTGCTCTATTTTTCTGCAGAAACGTGCTAAGGGGCAAGTGTTGTTTGACAGAGTGTGTGAACACCTCAATCTTCTGGAGAAGGACTACTTTGGGCTTCTATTTCCAGAAAATGCTGAGCACAAAGTAAGTGACTTCAATTTTATCCTTTTAGGAATTAAGTACTCTATCTTTCTAATCAGTTAATTTCAGAATAAATTTAACTTTAATTTATATGTTTATCATGAGATTTTGGCAAATATTTAAAAATGATTATGTGAGAGAGTCATGCTTTTTGTAATTTTGGGTGTATAATGCTTTCTCATCATGAACAGGTGGAATTGAATGTTTTCCTATCTTAATTGAGACTGAAAAACATGAATTTAAATTATATGAAAGCGTTAGCTCTAAAATTCACAGTAGAATCAACTTATGTAATGAATTGTTGAGGGGAAAGTACTTCAAATTAAATGATTTAGCAGTGGGAAAATTGACTGACTAACATGAAGATTATCTTCCAAATTAATATTATCAAGTCATGTCCCAGTTTTGCCTTATGGTGCCAAATACAGAGGCCAGCCAAGTAGACTCATTTTGCCGACATACAGATGTGCAGTCATCTGTATTGAATAAGCTTGAGCAGCAGGGGCGTGGGTGGGTGAACAGACGTGTTGGGAGTAAAAGGACCCTTGAGTACTTTGTGTGGCAAAGTTACTCCTACCTCAGTTAGTTGTTGGGGGCAGAAAAGGTGGTTGGTCAGCTCTCAGGTGGTTTGTTTGACCAACCACTGCTGGATTGGTCCTGGTAGTACTTTTACCTGATGTCAAAGAGTGTGCTGAGAACGTGTCTAATCTAAGATTTTTTCAAGACATTAAGCAAGAGCATAGGGTGATCTGATCTGAACTTCATAATAATTTTATAGAACTTAGAGCATAAGGTTGTCTGTGATCTGAAGCTCATATTAATTTTATTGAACTTCAGAGATTTTCAGTTTCACAGGTCAATTAAGGATGGAAACATTAACCCTTCGTGACAGAAGTAGGGCTAATCTGTAGCTATCAGCATTAATAGGAAAAGAGCTTTCCTCTTCTGCTTCACTTTCTGAGTGTCTAGGTTTGGTGTGGGTGAAAAGATGCTGATTATAGGAGTGAAGAATGTAAGTTTGTCCTTCCCTACAGAGGAAGCCTGTTTAGTCTGTTAGATTGTTGCTGTGGAACGTCTGCCTTAGGGTGTACAGAGCTCTCAGTTACAGTGAAAGAGGCTTCTGTCTAACATTAGGCGTGCATATCCTAGTCAGTGGAGCACAGTAGTCGTTAGAGGAAGCATAGTGTGCATTGTTACGTGCCTGCACAGTATCATTGTTTGTGTTTACATATCCCAGTAATGAAATAAAGGGTTTTGGTTTTAAGCATGATAATTAAATGCAAATTAAATATTTTCAACTTTCTCAGCTTTAAATCCCTGGTAGTAATTTGTAGTTTAATTCTACCTTTACACTAAAGACAAATTACATGTCTGCTTGTTGACTATTATGTATTTTTATTAGTATTTAGAATATTCTCCTCAGAAGTAATAATACACTTCACTAAATATACTAAGTGCCTTTTAAGGCAGTAAATTACAAGTTGGTCTTAATAATGGTTCCAATCATGTGCTTGTCCATTGCTCCTGAAAACTCCAAAAGAGCAAGTGCTGGGAACTTGGCAATTGTATCTTTTTCTGAGATTGTCTATTGGCAAATTCATAAGAAAGTTTAATTTTTGTAAAATATAAAGACATATGTTGTAAATGCTTTGTTAGTACAAACAAAATAAATAGCATTAGGACATTAGATATTTCTGGAATATTCCTTTTGATTAAGGTAGTATTTAGACACTAGGATTTACTATTTTTTAAATTTAAACTTGGAATACACGTGTCTAGTTCATATCTTACAGCTGAACCTTTGATCCATTTACTCAACTGTCTTTTGAACACTCCTGCTCAAACAGCAAACTGTATCTTCCCCTTAATGGCACCTGTCCCTGAAGAGTAGCCAGGTGTCTGAGCTTACCTGACTTAGAAACATTGAATACTCACAGATTAATTCCCTGCAGCCGGCTTGAGCTTTACTCCTCATATGTACTGCTGCATTGGCAGTTTTTCCCTTATTATTTGAATACCTGCCTTTTCTAAAGAGTATTTCTAAAGAGCCCTGTGAGGGCGCCCCGCTCGCCCCCACCCTGGGCAGGCCGTCTCCTACCATCCTTCTCTCCACAGCTCAAGGGAGGTGAGTTAACAGAAGCCCCTGTTACCAACACATGCAGTACAAACCTTATTTATGTGCTGTTTTGTCTCCTCATTACTCTGACTGTATCTGAAAGCAGGATGATGAAGTCTAGTGTGAGGTGGAGAGTTGTGTGATGACAAGAGCCAAGATTGGGCTGTGGAAGGGGATAGCCAAAGTCTGTTACTGCAGACACTAAGATCAGAAAGAAGGGGCTGGGAATACAGCTCAGGTACATAGTTGGACCTCTTTGCTGTAAGAATATGTAAGACTAGACTGTGGTGGGCTTACTAGCATTCTCATTGAAAGAAAGATGCCAGTGCTTGAAGGGAGGAATCTAGCATTCTTCATTTAAGTTGATAGTGTTTGCCTATGAAATGTCAGATAAAGATGCTTGTAAAATTAGATGAACACTTTCAGTACTAAAGTTTTAACTAAAGCTTCAAGAGCATACAAAGAGGTGTCCTTCGTGAGGCATCTTTTCAAGAGATAAATGCTCAATTATAGTTGAGTATATAAATTATATGTTTATGTGACTGTAATGTTGATATTGCTTAGATTTTGATACCTTACTGTTTATATATAACAAATATGTATAGGCAAAATCCAGTCCTCAAATTCATTTAGGTGAGAGAACTTTCCTTCTTCCCAGTATAACTGTGTACAGTCTTTTTTATTTTTTCTGCAGAAAGTTATTGTCATACCAATTTAGCTTCATCAGTCCAACTTGGAAGTTCTTGACGTTTCCAATGTAGGAGATAGGGACTTGTCTTTCTTTGTTGTGTGTGTGCCAAGCACATGCGCGGCCACTTTGCTAGATTCCCAGCTTTCTGGTTCTTTTTCTTGATAAATACCATATGTTTTTAAAGACCTTTCAGGTAGTTACTTCAGCCTTTTGTAATGTGGAAGTCAGGCAGAGCTGTGTGTGTGGGGAGAACGGGGGAGTAGGAGCTGGGATCGATATGTAAAATGAGAAAAGATTTTTTAAAAAAAATATCTAAATTTAATAATAAAAACCCCCAAATAAATAAAATTTAAAAAAAGATACTGAACTCTCTTTAAAGAGAAAAATAGTCTTAAATTTTTATTCTTAATAGTGTTTGACATTTGGCCCAGGCATTATATGTCATTGTGCTGTAAGTCATATTGCAAGAAGTACTTTTTAGAAGTATAGTTGATATCTAGGCTTACTTTATGTAGATTAAAGCAGTTGTCTAGTAGCCAGAGTTTATCTTCCCAGAAGCAGAACTAAAAGCTCATAGTAAACTCTTTGCACATATAAACTAACTTTAAGCAAGAGTCTTTTATTTATTTCATTTAAACTTTATAATCCTCCATTCTCCAGGTGTATATAGTAAGTTTCGCTGTGATGTGGAAAGCTCGTACCTTTCCTCTTGATGCCATCATTAGACTCCTATTAGACATGTATGGTTAAATGTGCATAGTAAAGGGAATCTCGTTTAGCACTATATATTTTTGTAGACAAATGGAGATTTAAGACAGAACTACTCTCATCCTTTCAGCATTTGCTGCTATAAGGTGAATTAGTTTGAAATTGTTAAATAATCATACCTGGCCAATCTGAGGCTTCTTGAACATAAATGAAGACATCGGCAAACTTTGGTTGGGAGTGAGGGAATCAAACTTTGAAATCTTAAGATCTAGCCTGAAGAGTAATGTGAAATTATCAAGTAGTAGAATTTTGTTTTAGTCAGATAAATATTGTGATTTCTATTTTGTTGTTGAGGAAATTGAGGCATAATGGGGACCGGAAATGTTTTTAAGACATAGATTGATGGTAAATGAGAGTTTGATTCCACTTATTTCTAAACCCAAAGCCTGTGTTCGTGGTTCTGTTAGCCAATACTTTCTTGTAGGAAGGCTACATCCTAATGTTTCCTGAGGGGAAGGTGTACGTGTTTACACTAGTGTACTTCAATGTGTCCACTTGCTGCCATCTTTAATCATCTTATCTTATTATCTCCTTTGTTCACTGATGCCATTTTCCATTTTTTGATGTGTCTTAGGTGTCATTCATCCTTTCCTTAAGTGTCAACCCAGAGAAGTTGATTTTTATTATTTCATTTTTTTTTATGTTTGCTAAGTATGGTGGTGCACACATGTACTTTCCCAGCACTTGGGAAAGTGAGACCAGAGGGTTGGGAGTTCCAAGACCAACTTGAAACTGTACAGTGAGGCCCTGTCTTAAGAATCAAAACACAACAGAAAAAGTAGTTTATACTTGTTTATGTGTAATTAGTAATCCAGAGAAATACTTAGATTTCATAGTAAATATATAATTTCATATTACGTTAGGATGTACAAGAATATTTTATTTTTTGCTTGAGAATTTATGATCAGACAAATTATATACCAGTCATAATATAATTCAGATAAAAATAATTCAAATAAAGATAAATTTAGTAAAATAATGTGTAATCATTTAAGATGACTACATCATGGAGAGGAAGGAAGCGGAGATGGAGAGATGCCAGTAAACAGGTATTGATTTTTAATACTTAATGTTAAGTTCCTAAAAGTGCTAAGTAACCTAGAGAATATGAATTATATAGCCTAGCCATCTTTGCACAGCTGTAGTCTCAGAGTGTGCAGGACCGCCTGCTTCCTTGGGAGGACTGGAGCTCGCAGTGTGCAAGTCAGTGTGGTTAGGAAAGGAAACCAGGTAGGCACATGGAAAGAGTGACTTCTGCTGCTTAGTCCTGTTGTGGAAGCAGCCCTGTGGTCTCTGGGTAAGGATCTTGTGCTGCGTGGTTTTTATTGGGAAGAGAAACCTCAGTTGAACTGCCATGATCGGAATGGCCCATTACCATTAATTAGTCTTGTCTTTTAGTCTTTATTGAAGGTTGATGTGGGAAGGCCAGCCCACTGTGGGCAGTACCATCTGTAGGCAGGGAGGGTATGATCTTAAGAAAGCTAGCTGAGAATGAACCAATGAGAGCCAGAGAGCAAGCCATAAGCAGTATTACTCTGTGGTCTCTGCTCTGGGTCTTGATTGAGTTCCTGCTTTGACTTCCCTCAATGATGGATTATAACTTTTAAGTGTTAGCCTTATAAACACTTTCCTCCAGTTGCTTTTGTCACTGTTTAGCATAGCAACAGAAAAGCAAATCAGAACAGAGCTGGCATAAGAAGCCACAGTAGCCTTCCCTATGTCTTGACCGGCAGTGTTGTTGGAAGTGGCCTAAGGGTGACTATCTCAATTTGGCTTGCCATCTTGTTACTCATGTTTATCTTCCCTCTGCTCACTATGATCAGGTAATTTGGAGATATTAGTGCTTCGGGTAAAGATGGAAGGTGTGATAGCTGGGACCTAGGGTCAGTCTGTGGGATTGCAGAAGATGATGTTGCTTTCCATCGTTCTTTCCTGGAACACAGGTACCTTTTGCTTCTCTTTAGCAGGCATCTATGTGAGCTTATCCTTAAGGACCCTGGAGGTTTGGGAGGTCTGTCTCTGAGGCCAGCAATGCTCCCTTACTGTCTTTATGTGTTGGTGATATAAGGGATCTTGTTATTTGAGTTTGCACTAGTGGTCTCTGATTCCATTTTCTTCATGTGATTGTTACTTTCTTGTTTTCAATGCCACACATTTAACCTTCCTTCACCTTTCCCCAGCCTTAGTCCAGCCTGGGCTAGAAGCTGAATGATGTGCTTTTCTTGGTCTTGTGCACTTAGTATAGTTGCCATTTATGAGCCAACTGTGTAGGACAGCAGCTGCAGGGCAAGGAAGCTGAATGCTGTACTTTTTTCTAAGTGGAAAATAGAGCTGCTTCCTAACATGGCACTAGAGGTACCATTACAGGGTCCCATTGGGCCCTCACATCAATGCACCATGCAGCTGGGACACCAGTAATAATGAAACTGGGCCATGCTCTGGTGACTCTTTAATGACAGCTTTGAATATAACCAGTATTAAAACAAAGACACATATACCTTGGATCCTTGCTGCCAGAGTTTAGACTGTGAATTGTGTAGTAAAATCTGAGGGCTACTTTCAAAGATGCTGTTGTTAATACTTTTTAATAGTGTGTCATGTTCTGTTGCATCATTTCAGTAGATTGACAGATAATTACTATGTATCAATAGATATTTTATTCTTGCTGTATGGGAATAAAATTATATTTAAATACAAGTGTTATAACACATCATTTGGGATACTTGTTAAAACTAGACTTATTTGCTGTAAAGTCAGTTGTTTTGAGTCAGTGTATTGTATCTCAAAAAATGTATGTGTTCTGCATAAGGAAGCTGAATGAATTTCTTACTGTTAACAGTAGTGTGGGAAAAATACAAGTACAATCTTTGAAAAATTGTGGGAACTGTTTGCTTTACAGCTTGAAAGCGTTGCTATTCTTAGGTGGTTTAGAATTGGGGATGTTTTGTTAAAAAAATAAACAATTTTTTTTGTGTGTTTGTTATCTCAAAACATAGAAATGAGAGGCAATCGGAAGGATGTTCCTTACTTAGAATTGTGTTTTCTAACTTCAAATGAGAAAGAGAAGAAAGGAGGAAAGAAAGAAAGGATGTTAAGACTAGAAAGGAAAGTATTGTTTCTGATCTGGCATTATCTTTCCATAGCATGGAAGAGCTAGGCTGAGGGATGTGAAGACGTTGGCTTTAGAGGTTGAAATGATTGCTTTGGATCAGGGCGTTGTATACTCTGAGCCAACAGTTTCCAACTCACATTTTATCCTTCTTACATAAGAATGAGCTTTGAAAAGCTTATTATTTCAGTGACTGAGGGGTGGTTTGTAAGCAGTTCTATGTAGTAAAGATTATATTTAGATAAATTATGTTTTATCATTGGATATTTAGATTAAATTTCAGGAAAATGATGAAATTTTAAAGAAATTTTGCTCTCTCTCTCTCTCTCTCTCTCTCTCTCTCTCTCACACACACACACACACACACACACAATCCCAGTATGCTAATAGGTGAAAAAATGAACTTCATGAGATATAAGTTATGAACTATAAAACTGTTCCATTTAATTGTGGGATTGTGGGGAGAGTTCTTATGACTAATTTTTTCTTCCCTCCTGCAGAGCTGGCTAGATCCTGCAAAAGAAATAAAGAGACAGCTGAGAAGTGAGTATTTAAAGAACCATACTCAAATTAATCTGTAGTATTTCTGTCTGTATAAAAACCTATAGGGAAAAAATGCTATAGTAATAACAGAATACGGTGATGGTTCTGTTTTGCATGCTGAAATCAATGTTTCTGTAAGACACTTGTGTCACATGGAGGGACAGTTTGTTGGGGTTTCTGTCCCGCCCAGTACCCCACAGCTGGCATGCCCCAAAGAAAATCACTCAGAGATGGCCCATTAGCTCAGTCTTCTTATTAGCTCTTGTAGCTTATATTAACCCATTATTCTTATCTATGTTAGCCATGTGGTTCAGTACCTTTCCACAGAGTGGCAGCTCACATGTTGCCTCTTCGGTGGTCTAGGCTGGACTGTAAGGAATGGGCTTCCTCCTTCCCAGCATTCTCCTGTTTTACTTCCTATCTGGTTTACCCACCTATACTTCCTGCCTGGCNAGCATTTATTTAAAACATGATTGACAGAATACAAACAATTCTCCCGCACCACACTTGTGGAATTGTAACTGTTTAGTTTGATATGGTGCCAGTTGCTTGCAGTCCTAACACTCAAGTGGTTGAGGTAGGGGATCATGAGCTCCAGGCCACTGTAGGCTACATAATGCAATCCTGCCTCAAAACAGCAACAACAAAATCAAAAGTATTGTGACTGTAGATAGCTTATAGACTCTTCCCTTTCAGAAGGCTGTAGACTTATTCTTACATGTTTGTGAAGTCTACTGATGTGAAGTAACAGGCTGACTTTTAAAAAGCACAGTAGAGTTTTGGGGGTGAAATGTTGTATGTTTCTGAATGTGCTTGTGTATGCTTGTGTGCATGTGTACATGTACTTGACAAAGGTCCATTCTTGGTTTCTTTCTTGATTACTTTCCACCTTGTATTTTGAGATGACATTTCTCACTCAACCTGGAGCCCATCAGTTTGACCCAATTTGCCAGGCCATTGAATTTACCAGTCTGCCTGACTCTCCAGTGTTTTCTCTCCAGTGTTTCCCCATTGAGCTGGGTATATCTCATGCTTCCATTGTAGCTTGGAAGTATAGATTTTAGTTGTTAGGCATATCCTGTACCTGAGAGGGACACAAGCACCTTGCTCATGTCTACTGGAGTGAATACTCCAGAAATGAAAGCTGAGCAGAGGTCTTTTTTCCAGATCTGTCTGTCTTCCCTTTGGTCCATTCCAAAGTTCCAGGTTGCTTTACCTACCTTTGACTCTGGGTTTACAGTTAGTGTTGGGTGTTCCTTTCCATTTTTACCACTCTTCATTGCCTTGATTCCCAAATGACCTCATGCTTCCCACTTAGCCAGCCTCAGCTCCCTGCGTAGATGTGCCTCTGCACACTGCCCTGCCTGGGATAGGAGTGCCTAAACACTTAGAATTGCTGAGGAGTCTCTGATAGCAAATCTAGTACTTACTTCAGAGTTTGTAAATACCTGAAACAGGTAGGGAGCCAAGAGCAGCCTAGAACTCTTAGACTTGGGTGGTAGGGGGTTGAGGGTGTCTGAAGAATAGTTAAGTCCCTCACAGCCCTTCTAAGACTGGGCCTGAGATAAGCCATTTCCGAGAAGTAACACGCAAAGTAATTATTGATAACATTTCTACATTTTCTACTCCTTTATTATTCTAATGTCAAAACACTGAAACAATTCTGTTTGTGCTTTTTATCTACCTTCTGTCTCCCATGCTAGTGCCCAGTCTTCTGTTTTATATTCTTTTTCTCTCTCCTCAGTAACAAAGCTTAGCCTTACTATCATTTTCCCCTTCTATACATTTATTTATTTAATTTTATTTATTTGTGGGCAGGACTTCTCTCTCGCCCTTGCTGACTGTGAATTCACAATACTTTATAGACTCCTGAGTGCTGGGATTACAGGAATGCACAGCTACACATGGTTTTCTGCTCTTTTTATTTGAACTTATCTGTTCTTCTCATATCCGCTTTTGTAGATTCATCTGTTTTACCTTTTACGAATAACTTTTTATTGGCCTGTCTTTTTGCCTTGTCTAGGACTGAGGCACATTCTAGAATTTGGAACTTTGAGTATGAAGCTAGACAAGTTCCATGCATTCTGGAGTGGTTGATTGGCTGTCCTTTCTTTGAATTACTTTGACACCTGGTGTTCATTGCCTTCTTCTCTTTCTCCTTTGCGTTTTCTTATTCACCGTTTCATCCATGATGGAAAAGCAGGGAGGAAGTAGTAGCGAGTAGACAGCTACCTTATGTTGGCATTATTGAAGAAACCGTCACAGACATCCTTCCTTTGTCCCTTCTGTAACTGATGTGTGCTTTGTGAAGGGTATGCCTCAGAAAGATAGAGTGCTTTTACTTTCTCTGAACCTTGATCTGCCAGGCAACCCAAAAAGAAAGAACAGGGCGACGTCCAAAATGTGGTGGTCGGCCCGTAGGGTTCTTTTCTGGGTTTGCTTTATGCCACTCATTCATCGCCGCAGGAATTTCTGTTGGAAATCACCCTTGAGAAGAAAGCTTGAAAAGAAAGTTTGAAAACTTGACAGGAAACTTTGCAAGTAAAAGTGCTTGAAAAACTTGGAAAGCAAGACTCCTGATGATTATGAATCATGCTCTTATGTCTTGGTTATTTTTGAAGTGTCCTTTAGAGTTATTTTGGGACGTTTGCCCTGGTGGTTTGGCGAAGGAATAGCAGTAACAATCCAGCGTGGCTTTTCTAAACCACCAGAGATCTTTAAATGGCATAGTCTCCTCCATGAATGCAGCTTAGAAAGTAGTTCCCCTGTTGCAAGTGAGAAAGAACTTTTCCTTTGATTTATCATATTAGATTTTTATACTTATTAGGCACTTGGAAAATAATCGGAATTACTTAGAAGTTGGCAAGCTTAATGGTTCCCACTTAAAATTTTCCTTAAATTTTGGTTATTTCCTACTAATGTACCTAATAGGCTGTATGTTTGAAACCTGCCTGTGGATAATATATATAAATAACCCATCATTAGTTGAACTATTTTTTATGTAGCCAGGTAAAATTAGGGATAACAATTAAATTAAAAACCACTAGTGTTTAATTAAAAAAAACACTTTAAGTATACTTACCAAAAAATAAGTATGTGAGGTAATTTCTTTGTAAACTTTAGCCATTCCATGATGTACACATATTTTATAGATCCTCAGTACCATAAAAATATATAATTTTTGTCAGCTGAAAATGTTTGTTTAATGTTCTTGGATTTTGCAAGTACATCATTAAATATAGAGGTTCTAGTAAAGACTTGGTGCATGTAGTTATACCCAGGTAGCTCTGTGCTAGTATTAACACCTGGAAAACAGATAAACAAGGTGCTATTGGGGAATGACAGTCTTATTGTGACTTTACTTGATTATGAATTGGAGGTCACCCCACAGAAGGATGTGCACACACACTCTAAAACCTGAGAAATTGTTTTCTCTTAAAGTATGTCAGGGTATTTTCCTACCCCTACTTTCCCATCATCAGGATCTCTAACACTTACATTATACAGACAGACATTTCCTGAATATCTGTGACCACTTGATCATTTTCATTGTTTGCCAACAATGTGGAAATCCCAAGGTTGTTTGTTTTGTTTTTAAAGGAATGGGGAATATTTAGCCCCTAGAAATCCCATGGGTGAAACAAGTTTGTCTCAGAACTATTACATGGAGATTATTCAATTTATTGTCTGATAAGTTATATAAAATATGTATTTATAAAAAGTAAACCTATTATCTCCTATTATAACCTCTATTATAGTAATAGGTTAACTCTAATAATAGTAAACCTCTTATTCTCTAGTGGCTTACTTATATTAATTTCTAGTTTTTGAAATTTTATTGCTAATGTCTAGGTGATACTAAATTATTCTAGATAAAAAGCAAACAAACTGTGTTTTGGTAAATAATTAACATTTTATAATTGCAGACCTTCCCTGGCTGTTCTCTTTTAATGTGAAGTTTTATCCTCCGGATCCTTCTCAATTGACTGAAGATATCACCAGGTACCTTGTATTTACGTTTTTAAATGCATCTTTGCTTATGACTATTGTTTATTTCTGTGCTTTGTGAGTATGGTTGTAACTTTAGGACTGAAAATCAAGGAAATTAAAAATGTATGGTATAAATTTTTTGTGTGCCATATGCATGCCTAGTGCCCACAGGTCAGATGGAGTGAGTTACAGGCAGTTCTGAGCTAGCATGTGGGCATTGAGAAGCAACCTGGGTTCCCTATAAGAGCCCTAAATGCTCTTAACAGCTAAGCTGTATGCATTCCCGCAAAGCAGTTATTAATATATATATTAATGTCTGAGTTTTCTATCCTACCCGGTTCCTGTAATTGTTAAGTCCCAAAGAAATGACACATAGGTCTACATTTATCATATACTGATTGGCCCATTAGCTTGAGCTTCTTATTAACTCTTATAACTTATCCCATTATTCTTGTCTATGCTATCCACATGTCTTGGTACCTTTTTCAGTGAGGCAATCACATCTTGATTCTTCTGTGTCTGTACAGGACTGCAGAGGGAGCTTCCCTCTTCCCAGAATTCTCCTGTTCTCATTGACCTGCCTCTGCTTCCTGTCTGGTTTTCACGCCTATACTTCCTGCCCAGCCACAGAATGGGCTAATATACGTTATAGGAGTTAATACGAAGCCTGAGCTAATGGGCCAATCAGTTTATAGTTAATGTAGACCTTTGTGTGATTTCTTTGGGACTTAATGACTGCAGGAACTGGGCAGGACGAAACCCTGACAACATATTAATATATTTATAATTTGTTTGTTTGTTTCCTTGCTTGCCTGTTATTGTGTACATGAGCGATCATGCCAGGGTACACATGTGGAAGTAAGAAGACAACTTTGTGGGGTCTGTTATCTGCTCTCACCTTGATATGGGTTCCAGGTATTGAACGCAGGTCATTAGGCATGTATCTTTAGGCTGCGAGTTCCTATAGCTACTGAGCCATCACACTAGCCTCAGAGCAGCTTTGAAAACAAAACAAAACAAACTTAGTAGTAACTTGAAGTAAACTTCAAAATAGATCTTGTTCCAAATAGCTGAAGTATTGCCAGTTTCAAAACTTGATGTATGTGTGTATACATATGTATATATATTTGTTTCCCTTTATATTCAAGTCATAAAAAACTTAAAGAAAATATTGCTATCAGCTTTGTTTTCTATGTTATATGTATAATTAAAGGCATACCTTTAGTGTTTCAGATTTTAATGTGACAGTGTTTTTTTTTAAATAGTATACCCCATGTTTGCCTGTGTTAGTTTCCTTGTACAGGTATCATATTGACATTTATTGCTGAGATTGGAAAAATGGCAAGTGTTTTGTTTATTTTTACCATGCCACCTGTTGCTAAATACCAATACACTACTGTGCTGATTAATTACTATTCATGTTTTAACCTTGACTTGATTCAGTTAGCTCTAGCTAGTAAATAATAAATAGTTTTTCTGGCTGCTTAGTGAGTTGCTTTTAGGGCATAATCTCTGGTGTATTGACATGTCGGAGATAGAGGTTCTCTGTTGCAGTGTCTTTTAGCCATGAATTTAATGGATTTAGGATGCAGTGCACTCTGTCATACATGCTCCTCCTTGCAGTAATCTGGGGATGATAATCTATGGTAACTGCAACTTTATTACATGGGCATATGTTGGCTGAATTTTCCCATTTAAGTAAAGTAGTGCTTGAGAAGTTTTCCCATTCTGTGATGGGAAGAGCGATAGATAGGGTCTGCTATGCTGTTGAAACTGCATTGTGTAGCATGACTAGCCATCTACTTGAGACCTTCTGATGTCCCGATTGAATCTTCACTGTGAGTTGACCTTTTGATGGGCCAGCTGAGAACACTATTGAAGACTCATACCATGTAAAGAAAATAGAGCTGGGAAAATGAGAAAGTTCTTGTCAGTTTTTGTTTGAAAATTTTAGGACGTGACTCTGAAAGTGGGAGTACTAGCATGCGAGGTTGAGGGACATGTAAAGGAGCAGAACGTACTGTGGGTGTCAGGGCTGTAAAGTGGAGACCTAGCACAACTACCCCAGGAGTTAAGGGACAACCTGGGATCCAACTTCAAATACAGTTTTCTAGAGAAGGTCAGTTATGTTTGTGTGGTTCTAGAGGTCAAGGAAACATAAACTTCCTTAAAAAGAGGGCTTTTGGCATGCGTGAAAATGGTCAGGCTGTAGTATCAATAAGAAGACTCATTTATCTAGAAAGCTGTAGAGCAGTTGCCAGTGGTTGCGTGAATTCTTTGCTAAGTGTGGGACTGTGATGATCTTGTCCCTTGGGGGATAGACCCCCTGGAAAGTCAGGTCTAACTAAATTAAACCTAGTGTGGGGAGCCAGAGTGCTCTCTGACTCACCAGTCTGAGGCCTGGCCTGGAGCCTGTGCTTTACTTAGATGTGGGGTAGAGAGCAAGGAAAGGGAGAAAAGTGGGTCCTACAGCCACTTAGACACAGCCAACACACGGAAAAAGAAGTCGGCTTTTACTAGGAAGGCCAGCCCTGGAAAGATGTTTTAAATGAGATCACTGCTGTTTATTTCAAGGTCATATAATGATGTAGTGATAGTTTTAAAGATGCTTCAAGATCCCCTGTAGGCCCGCAGAGCTAGTCCAGTAGCTGGTGCATGGTGGGCCTGGGCTGATGCAAGCGCTGGTGGCAGTCCCGGTCCAGCC
>LOEQ01001651.1:57793-74040 GCA_001685075.1 Bramus lutescens | reverse complement strand
TTCAATATGAGAAATATATGTAACAAAATTGACCTTAAAATCCATACCAATGCATATTCATATCTATATCACCTGTGTCACTCATTACAGGACTGGTTGCACGAACCAGGAACCGGCCTGAGAATTAAAGACTCACAGAGAGACAAGCGGAGACATGGGTCACTCTTGATACAAGAATGCCAACTTTATTGAGCTCAGGGGCAACTTATATAGGGCTCTGGCTATGCCCCAGCTCTCGAGCTCTTTCAGCTGCAGATCCATCAGAACCCATTCCCCTGCCATCAGGGTCTCATGCTCAGAGCAGCTGCAGCCTGCTCAGAGCAGAGGAGAACAGATTATTTACGGGAAATTCAGGGTCTGGGTCTGCAGCCTCCAGTAGCTCCCAACACTATTAAAATGGAAGTGCCACCAGAAAACTCACTGGATGCCTCAGAAGAAGAATTTCAGGGTGGGGCCTAAAGGAAGAGTCAGGAAATTATCAGGCCACAATGAAACGTTCTGACTTTTGATCATTACAATCTTGTATGCTTGTATGACTGTTACTACCAAAATTGATGCATTTAAACACACACACTGGCTGTTTCTTAAGTAAACTATTTAAAGCACAATGGAGTCATGTGCAAGGGTTGGAAAATAACCAGGGATAGGGTGTACTAAACATTTTGTTGCTATTAACTAGAAAAGTATGGCGAACATAGTAGTTAGCATAATCTGTTTTAACTGTCACCTTGAATTAAATGATTCTTTTTCAATTATTAAATGCTTTTTCAATCTGTTCTTTAGAGCACACTGAATGATAAGAATTTTGCTAGTGAAATGCTGACTTTCAATTTAGAAACAGTCCCCTGGTGTTTGGGTTTTACTAAAATAACAAACAAACACTTGAATTATTCTCCTGAGGTATTAGAAGAACATTTGTCCTCTCTTTCTTTCCCTGGTACCACTTAATATCTCCACCATACAGAGAGCTATGTTGGTGAGTAACCCGTACCTAATATCGAGACTCCACTTCTTTGTTGCAGCTTGCCACAGAGCTGAAGCAGTTGGGAAAGGAAGAGACACAAAGGTCTTGAATGCTGTCTGAAACTGCCATGTTTCAGACTGACTAGAGGGCTTCCTCCAGGCACCAATCATTTTGTTGGCATACAAAAGAGTTCCATAATAGCCTGGAATGGAGTATAACAAAGGTTTATCTGGGGATAAACTCACAGAAAGAGTGATCCACAGTCCTTTGTGTGCCATGGGAACAGGAAGAATCCAGCAGCCCAGAGGCTGGCACTGCTTTTCATCTGCATTTATAGTACATGAGACCACTCCCAAAGTGGGCAGGTATCTTAAAGGATATTGGCTGAAGGAGTTCCCACAGCACCATTTGATTTCTCTCAGCCTTTCCTTACCTTTAAAGAGAAAATTATGTGAGCTTTCAAAGAGTGATATGATTAGGTCTACAAATTTTATTTTAAAAATACTCTTCCAAGTAAATAAACATAGTCATAACAAAAGAAACTCGAGATGTGCCTCATGCATTGAGCATATGAAAGAAAAATTTTAAGTCCTTGGTACTTTGTGAAGAACTGCCATTATCATCAGATAACACAGAAGTCCTCTAGTAGTAGCTGAGGCATCCATGTTCTCATTTCTCCATGGATCTGTTGACTACTGTTTTGTGACCTTGTGAAATTCATGGTTCTTTGTCCACTGAATGATCCCCACAATCATCAGTCATCTTCGTCTCATCCGCCTGTATAGGGAAGGACTGTACTTGTTTTGGTGATCAGAAATCTGAGACAGTTCTTCATCAACTGAAAGGAAGGATATTGGTTAATTTGTAGACAGCTGAGTGCCTTAGACCCTTTTATCACTTGCTAGAAGCTATTGGCCAGTGTTTCTGACTGGTAACCCTGTGGGCTACATGGGTCTCTACGGTGGGACCTGTCCTCTTCAGCTTCCTTTAAAAAAAAAAAACTTTAGTATCTCTCTCTTTCTCTCTGTCTCTCTGTCTCTCTCTGTCTCTCTGTCTCTCTCTGTCTCTCTCTCTCTCTCTCTGTAGTCATGAACATGGCACAGCATGTGGAGATCAGAGGGGAACTTGGATTAGTCTCACCCTCCATTGTATGGGTGCTAGGGATCAGTTTCAGGTCATCAGGCTTGATGGCAAGCACTTTTACCCACTGAACCACCTTTGGCCCTCCTTGACTACTTCAAATGAATATTCCTGGTTTGGACAGATGACCACTGTATTAAAGATCATTAGCATGTAATGATCCTGTTTAGCAGATGTTTAGATTGTCATATTTGAGAAACCTTCATTAAACATGTGTAGGCCAAGAGTTGAGGATATAAGAATTAGAGAATCAAGATTTCTGTCCTTCTTTCCCAAAATATACTTGGGTATGTGTGATCCTTAGACAAGTCAACTTATTGATTTTCCCTTTGGACATTAGGCTTTTGGTATCTTTCAACTTTTCAGAGCCTATGTATTTCTTAATCTCTCAAAGGCTTTTAGATAAAAACTATTCTGCTAAAATATTTAAAGTCTTAAGTGGCACCCTGTTTATGCCGGTTTACTAAACCTAGTGGCATTCCCCAACCCCCAGTTTCCTCTCTGTAGCATCAACATAGCCTTACCTACCTACTCTCGTCACTGTCGACTCACACCTGCTTACCTTGCACACGGCCTTCTCCCTGCTCTATTCAACTAGTATGTCAGGAACCAGATTTGCTTTTAACCTTGAGATCTCTGTTAAAATCTTAATATATGACCTTATATGTTCCTGGTACAACAAACAACACTCCACTCCCTCTCATAGCCACCAACATCACTTACTAATAGCATGCTTATGAAATTGGCCTTGACGGTATTCTTAGTATCTACCTCAGTCTATTCCATCAGTCCTTTACCATGCACCTAGGGAACGTGTCCTACCTGTCTTGGATACTTAGGGACTGCTCCATATTCTCAAATGAGGACATGCCCTGGGCTATGTGAGCCACAAGGTTGAATAGGCAGTATTTGTTCAGCAGCTATGTACCAGATACACTGTGCTAAGTTGCATGTGTTACCTTGTCTAATTCTTGCAGTGACTTAAGTTGCTTCTTCATTTATGAGTGAGCAGCTTGGGTCAGAGAAAGACCATGATAAAGCAGTTTACCCCAAGACTACAGAAATGGATGAATTCAGAATTTGATACCAGGCAGCCTGACTTTAGAGTCTGTACTTTGAGCTGCTGAGTTACGTTGCTTTTCCACATAGTTGATTTGCTATTTCAAAGATACTTCTTTGAGATAATCTCTGGTTTAGATTATGAACTCATTGAAATAGGAGTAATTTCTTCCCCAACTGCATAAGAAGTGCTTTGAATGATGGACAAGGATATACATCACAGACCTGGATACATCATGGCCCAAATCAGAGACTGAAGGATGAGAGGTAAAAAACAAAAATCAGAGATCCAGGATGAGGGATGAAAAGCTTAGCAAGTTCTAGTGAGTCTTCTAGCCAGTGACTAAACTGACTGCCATAGATTCTCTCCAGAAAATAAGAATTGAAGTAATTTACCTCTCTCCAAAACTAGCTTGCAACTAGGCTATTAATCCCAGGAGTCTATTAGGGAGGATGTTCAGAGAAATTAAGCAGGTGTCTTTAAGTACCTGGGTTATAGAAAATTCTGTAAGCAGTAAGGATCTTTCTCTGTTGGAACATGGGTGAAGAATTTCCCTGGCTTGGGGTAGATATTTATGTGAAAGAATTACCATCATTAGGAATAATTTGTAGTTTTTTATATTAAAAGATCAACCCAGTTTGTATTTCTTTTATATTAAGAGACCAACCCATCCAAAGCTTTTGCAAACATTCTTCCCTTGTTCATAGATTTTCCACAGTTGCCTTTCAACTTGGTAATGAGTTTATTTGCCTGGGTCAAAAAACAAACAAAAAAATCATTTAGTTGATAGGAAACCTGCCTGTTGTTGTGTGGGCTAATAAAGCTAGCTCTGGAGCCAAATAGGTTTCCTATCTTGTCTACTGCCTTTCAGGTGTCTTAATTATTCTAAGGCAATTTTAATGATGCATATAATGACGCAAATGATGATTTCTTGGGATTTATAAGCCAGCGGGAGTAATAATGGTTTACCATTTTCCAGGATGGGGATTGTTTGGAACCTCTCTGTTGTTGTGGAATATTAGTTTAAGATGTGTTACATTTGATTATGCTATGGAATATTTGTTTAATCATGCAAAGATGGGTTGCCTTTTATGTTGCATGTTTAACACTATAAAGCTGTGTTACTTTGCCTGCCTAAAACACCTGATTGGTCTAATAAAAAGCTGAATGGCCAATAGCAAGGCAAAAGAAAGGATAGGTGGGGCTGGGAGGCAGGGAGAATAAATAGAAGGAGAAATCCAGGGAAGAAGGAGAGAGAGAGAAGGAGAAGAGGAAGACATCAGGGGTCACATAACAAGCCATGGAATAAGAAGAAAAGAAAGATACATAGAATAAATTAAGGTGGAAAGCCAGAGGCAAATTAAAGAGAAACGGGATAATTTAAGTTAGTAAAGCTGACTAGAAACAAGCCAAGCTAAGACCAGGCATTCATCAATAAGAAGAAGTCCCCACGTATTTATCTGGGAGCTTGGCGGTGGGCCCCCAACGAGTAAAAGAAAAAAAAATCAGCTACATTCTGTAGCAGCTCATTACTCACACTGACCCTGTAGCTGAACCCTGCTGCTGTTATTTCTATCTTACAAGTGAGGAGGCTTGAAGTTTTAGATTATGTAGAAACGCTGTGTTCCAGATTCAAATGCTTATTAGCTTTACTTATTCTATATCTAACTAAATGTTTGGGCATTCAGCAGGTACACTTTAATAAAGTGACTGCTTTTGTACTATTGGTAGTTTTAGAGCACAGTTTGTTCTTGATGCTTTGGAAGGTGGGTGGCACTAGATGTAGAGATTTTGGAATACTGAAGAGAAATGAAGATCACAACCTGCACCCTAGGGGTTGATAAATGTTCATGGCACTGATGATAGAGGGTCTGGCTATTTCTAGAAAGTTTTAAGACTCAGCCCTCCTCCCCAAGAGCTGTTTCTCAAGGCAAATGACAAACTAAAGTGTGCAGGATGTTAGAGAATTTCTTTCTTCCTTTGTGAGAAAATTGATGTTCTCTACATACTAATTAAACTTCCATGCATGATTACCTTCAAGGCTTGAAGAGTAGGGATTAATGTTGAATAATGACATTACCTCCACTTACTGCCCATCACATCTCAAAATGATGCTCTGTCTAACCTTAGGATATATGAAGCACACAAGCTGGTGCTCTGTTTTGGGTGTGTTCTGTGAACACACCAATTAATCTGCCAATGTCCTTCTCTTTGCAGAAACAAAATACAAATGATTACACTTGCTGTAGCCCTGGGTAGAAGATTAACTATATGACATTTGTCCATATGTTTATAATTTTTAAATGGATGCTGTTAGATGGATAAAACTGGTGATGTTTTATTTTGGGGCCAAGGGATCTCATTTGCCCTCTAACTGGAGAGGGAGTAATGCTACACACCCTTAGGAAATGACTACAGAAACTCTACAGTTTTCAAGCAACAAGCCGCAGATGAGACCTCCTTTGTTTTAACTGCCTGATGCATGGAATTGTTTCACTGAAGTAACTGGTGCTTCCCATACTCCTGATATACTTACTTCATTGAGAGCCAGCAATAGAGGGTGACAATGGGAAAGCGGCTTATTCCATCACTGGGGTATCTCTTAGGTGTTTAGAAGATCCTGCCTGGTGAGAGGTCTCAGCTTTGACATTTTGGAAAAGACTTAAAATGAAAGGTCAGGATTCAGCCTTGGCTAGGTTCAAGGGCAGAGTTTACTCTTAACTTGGTCTGAGGCCAAGATCAGAAAATAAAAATACAGATTTGCGTATCTGATGTTGGATTAAAATTTTTGATGCATTTTGTAGGTTTCTAAATGGAAGACTGTTTCCTCTTGGTCCCAAAAGTCTGTATGCCTAGGACAGGCCATAGTATATAGTAGTACTGGAATTTGATTTGCCACCAAAGCTCACACTGAAACTTCGTGCTCATTATGATTTCTAAAGCTCTAGGCCCAGATGAGGCCTTTAAGAGCAGAACTATGAGTCAAGGGGTTGGTGGCACACATCTTTAATCCCAGCACTCAGGAAGCAGAGGCAGATGGATCTCTGTGAGTTCAAGGCCAGCCTGTTCTACAGAGCCAGTTCCAGGACAGCCAAGCCTACACAGAGAAGCCCTGTGTCTTTTAGTTACACCCCTCTTACTGTGTACTGCCTTAAACCACAGATTCTCTACTAGCAAGTGGAACCTCTCCAGATGGGGCCACTTGACTTTAGGTTTCCCACTCTTCAGAACTATAAGAAATAGGTTTCGTTGTTTAAAAGTAAATCTGTGGTGTTCAGTCATAAGAATGGGAAAATGCTCAAGTAGATTCACAAATACTTGTTGAATGACTGACAGCTGGTGGCTATCTAGAGGTAGAATGTACCTTGGAGCAAGCTTTAAGGAGTTTAAAGGATGTCACCCACAGACTGCCCCCCCATCGTGTGAGGCTCCCAGTGTTACTGCCTCCTGCATTCAGTCTTATGCTACAAAGTGCAAAATGTTTTGAGAGGGAAGGAGCCGACCCATGGCATGAGAAAAACCTAGGAGTTAGAACAAGCTCCCTAGTGTAGCCTGTCATTTGGAGGGGTGAACAGAGAAAGAAGGATAAAGGAATACTAGTTATTCTATTCCCTTCATGTGCATGCTTCAGCAACACTTCTGGTGCTGCTGAGCTACAAATATTGTCGTATGGTTTTTATTGTGACTTGAACTCCAGACAGGTTACTTAGGTAGTGATATGCTGAGGACAGATGGAGGTCATTATGCAAGAGTCACAGTGATAGGTGTACATTGGGCAGTTCTACACCAATCAGTGTGGACAGCAGCACTGTCGTGCCTATTTTTTAATGTCAGTTTGACAGAAGCTGCTGTCATCTCAGAGAAGGGAACCTCAACCGAGAAAATGCTCCTAGAAGATTAGACTGTAGGAAACCTTAGGGCATTTTCTTAATTAGTGATTGGTGTAGGAGGGCCCAGCCCATTGTCGACAGTGCCACCCCTGGGCTGGTGGCCCTGGGTTTTATAAGAATAAAGGAACAAGCTAGTTAGCAACACCTCTCCATGGCCTCTGCATCAGCTCCTGCCCCCAGATTCCTATCCGGTTTTAGTTCCTGCTTTCAAGATACTAAGCCAGATAAACTCTTTCCTCTCCAAGTTGCTTTTGGACCTGATGTTTCCCCACAGCAGTGAACCCTAACTAAGCAAACCCCTTGTTTGCATTGGCCCTGCACCAGTCTTCAGGGATGCCTGGTCACACTTCCAACTGCAGGTTGGCTTTTCCGGGGTGTTTCGAAGGAGTTTGATTTGCTTAGACCTCAGAAATATCTAAATACTTACATAAAACACTGTGTACTCTGTTATGTTTTCCATGTTATAGTTATTTTCGCAAGAGTAAGGAAAGATGTAAAACTGAGCTGTTTTCTTTTTGTAGCCTCTGCCAGTTACCAAATGTCCCACAGGATCGTTCAATTTATCCTAACTATTGAGCAGAGGCCGCTGAGAGACTGAAATCCAAGAAGCTCTTCTGACCTTTTTGCCTTATTTTGTGCTTGATGCATTTTTGATACACTATAGATTTTATCTTGCTAAAGAAGCAACTGGAGATAAAACTTAAGTAAGTGAAGAACTTAAGTCCTTGCCTGACACCCACTTCTACTTCCCAATGTCAGTGGGAACCCGGGTATCTGTGATTGACATTGGTCAGTTCATGACTGTGAAGGGTCTTCCATTGGGAAATGTTTGCACTCCTGGGCAGTAAGCCAATGGGCGAGACTTGAAGGAACCTTGCTGCGAATGTTTGCGAGTCTTGATTTTCAGTTGCTTCCTAGTTTTGGAATTTTTCCAAGACTTGGGAATCATAAATATCTGGGTGCAGAATTTGCAAAAGACTGATATTGGGGATAATAAACGGTGTGACTCACTTCATAAAGAAAAGGCTTGCCAGGTGGTAGTGGTGCATGCCTTTAATCCCAGCACTTGGGAGGCAGAGGCCGGCGGATCTCTGTGTGTTTGAGGACAGCCTAGTCTACAAGAACTAGTTCTAGGACAGCTAGGGCTGTTACAGAGAGAAACCCTATCTCAAAAAAGCCAAAAAAATTTATCACATGGGTCCTACATGTAGAGCATGGTGCAATATCCCTTAATCAGCCTGCATGAGAGCTGTTTGTAAAAATGAGGCAAAAAATGAAAGGCTACAGCAGTGGTTCTCAACCTCTGGGACACGACCTCGTCATAGGGGTCACCTAAGGCCATCAGAAAAGCACAGCTATGTACAATTCATAACAGTGGCAAAATTACAGTAATGAAGTAGCAATGAAAACAATTTTATGGCTGGGGTCACCACAGCATGAAGAATTGTACTAAAGGGTTGCAGCATTAGGAAGGTTGAAAAACACTGGGCTACAGGGTTCTCCGGTAGGCTCTGATGGGAAGCAGGATTCTGTAATGCAATCTATGTTCTCTGTGTTCCAAGTATCATCTTAGACACAAGTGTCCCTATTTGTTCTGCTGCTGGCACCAGTTATTTGTAGTTGCTTAATAGCATACAGGAAGGCATTGCTTGAACTGGGCAAGTTTTTGTAGAAGAGCAGGGACTTTCCATTTGTTTTTTTCCAAGACAGGGTTTTTCTGTGTAACCTGGGCTGCCCTGTAACACACTCTGTAGACCAGGCTAGCCTCCTACTCAAGAGATTCACCTGCCTCTGCCTTATGAGTACTGGGATTAAAGGCGTGTGTTTTAAGACAGGCTCTCACACTGTAGCCCAGGCTTGTTCAAATTTAAGCAAACCTTCTGCCTCAGTTTCCTGAGTGCTAGGTTGCTGCACACAACCCTGGCTAGCTCTCAAATGTGCTTTTTCAGTAGTTTAATATGAAACTATCCAAATTAAGAAGAAGGTTGATTTTTAGTGATATTGCTAAAATGAGCCTTTTAAGACTTGTAATATTTACTGAAGACCAAATCAAAATGTAGCCTCTCAAACACAGTCCAGCTCCTTTTATTTCTGTTATTCCAGCTTAATCCAGGACATACATGACAATGGCAGATCACCATAAGCTTCTGAATATATTTTGTCTTTTTTTAAAAATACAACAACACAATAATTTCTGAGAAGTTTCTGCTCCAGTCCAGTATCTAGTGGTTTGCATTGGCTAAACACTGATAGCAAAATTCTTGGAACATTTCTTAAGGATAAGTTCAGTGGCTGAGGATGTTGTGTGCATATGTACATGATCATGTGTGTGTAGTGTGTGTGTATATATCATGTATATATATACTTACATGAATATATGTATACACAAACACACACATACACACACACACACACACACACACACATGAGTATGTACATACTGTGAGACCATGTTGACCTGCTCTGTGCCTCATTTCGTGGTTAATAACGTTTCTGAGGTTGTGAAAGTTTACCTTGTCAAAGAAGCAGCAGAGGTGAGACTTGAGAATGATACAATGGACTCACATTCCTAGCTCTGATATCCAAAGCCTTTAACTTCTCCCAGGGGCACTCAGTGTCCGTGGGAACCCAGCGTATATGTGACTGACAGTAGTCCTTACAAGCACTATGACACACATATACATCTGTCACATAGAAGAGACAGACCATGAACAGCATAATGTTTATGAATCTGTTGCCTTAAGAGATAAACAAGCAACCCTGTGTCCAGTTTGCTGGTTCACAGTTGTCTGACTTCCGGGAACTACAATGAAGTCCCTATCACAAGTGGTCAAACCCTACCTACCTCACCACCCACAAAGTTGAAAGTATCAAACTTTGGTTCATCAGGGGTGGGATCTTAAGGGAGGGCTGGGGGGGAGTATCTGTCAATCAAAAAGATAAGTTTCACCAGCTTCTCAGAGCTTCGGTGTGTTTTAAGAATGAGCCTTTCTTTGTGGGGCTTCATACTTACCCTCCATCAGTTTGATCCTGAAGTAGGCAATCAGGAGGAAAAGCAGCAAAGTCACGGGCAAGAAGATCCCCAGGACTAGGAACGGGCCTGGGAGTTCCTGCAAGACGATTGATAGCACAGAGCTCATGGCCTGCCACAGCTGGGGCTGACGCAGTGATCCTCGCTCAAGACAGGTGACTGTCCCTGCTCTGTGGTAGCCCTTCCCTATAGCTCTCTGGCCTTTGCTCTGTACTTCTATCCATGGAACTTGTTGTGAACTTTGCTCTGGTTTATTAGTGGGGTGAATTCTGGAGCATTGTTTTTGGGTTACTCTGTAACTCAGCTCCAGGGTGTAGGAAAACTGAAGAGTAAGTTGCCCAAGCTTTCCCTGAGATACTTATTTCCCAGCAGGAACTGGGATGGCTCTGACGAGCTGAGATTAAGTATCTGACTTCAGCAAATCTTCTTGCTATGTGTTTGTTCCTCCTATACAGTCCCAGACACAGAAAAAAATCCTTTACTCCATTTCCTAAATTTCAGAGCTAAAAATGACATAATAGTCATGCTAATAATGTACCTAGTTAATGTAACAAACGCTGGGAAAGGAAAAACATATTTCCCTCATGCTAAACTGCCTGGCTGGTCCCTCTCTGAGCACTTCTCTGGAGGTACATTGATTTGTTCCCTTATTTAATAATCACTTAACTCTACTAGCAGCTAACCTTTGGTCTGGAAGCTGGATATACAAAGCAGAGGTCACAGCCCCTCCCCTTTATCGTCTAGGAAGACACAAGGAACAGCCAGCCAGTAGAGTGAGTGGTGGTGTGGATGGNTGGCCAGGCCTTTTCCTGGCTGCTGGAGCTCACACCCAGCGGTGCTGTCCTCTTGTACTTGTCTGGGCCCTGAATGCAGGATACATGGGTGTATTGACAACTCCTCTGGAATAATAAAGGACAGTCAACTGCAAATGTCAAGGTTCCCTCGGTGGTTGACTACCATTGAGTTCCTTTGTGCCAGATGAGTGGCGAATTGCCAGACATGTTGAACTACTAGGGCTGATTAAAAGACTCGCTTCTTGATTCAAAGGATCTCTACAGAATTTGCAAAAGTTTGAGGGAGATGGACAGCCATTTTCAGGGCATCATTCCTGGCTTATATCCTCTCTCTGTCCCACTCCTTAGGTCACTGCTGGTAGGCAGCTGATAGAGTTCACGATACAGCGCTTTCAGAACCACCTACATTCTTTTGTCTGGGACTTTCCGTGGCCACACAGTCCCAGCTTTGAAAGTCGCCCCCACAGTAAGAATTCAACTGGAGAGGGTCATTCCCAAGTAGATGACAGTTGATAGCATCTCTGTCCACATCAGACAAAGAAGGAAGGTTTTAGAACATTAGTATTGAGCCTGCATTCATTGAACTTTATTCCCTTCTTTCCACAGAGAGATGTTGCTGTTGGGATTCTTGCATGCTTTTGGTTGAGATGGCTCTTTGGTGCTCTTTCAGCTGGACCAGGATGCTTATTTGTAAAGTGTCAATCTTCAGAGAAGCTCCCTGAGCTGGAGACATACCGGGGCGATGTCAGGCAGCTGCTAAAAGGCGGCTCTGTTTCATTCCATTCAGCAAGGCTTGCCTGGATGCCTAGACTTAATTGAGTGTGGGCAGAGATGGCAAATATGAACGACAACACCGTTAGCCCCATCCACATAGAAGCAAAGCTCTGGGGTGGGACTGACTATTTCCAGTGAGGGGACTGGGCTGAGTTCATGAGAAAGATAGATAGCATTGTATAGAGCCTGAATAGCTAAAGCAGTCCACCTCAGACAAACACAAGTCAGAAGGCTGAGAGGGTTGTGGAGAAAGAGAAAGAGTTGGCAATGGCAGAAAGATGGAGTATGTTGCGAGTTGAAGTAAAACAACAACAACAACAACACAAAAACAACCAAGAAAGGTATCAGCTTCCAGACTCTTGAAGGCCTTGCTTAGGGCAATGCTGTTTAGACAAGGGAGACCCACCAAAGGTCTTCGATTGTAGATGTGCACAGACTCCTCTTTCAGGAATAGTTAAAAAGTAGATGAAATGACAGTGGCTTAGTTTATCTCAGTGTGAAATCAAAATATAATGGATATGAGCTAGAAGATAGTGGAAGGGAAAGGAGGAGAGACAGAGAGATAAGAACAGCTCTCAGTGACTAATTGAATAGACAGAAGTAAATTTCACCAGTGCCGCTAACAATAATGGTACCTACTGTATGTCTGGCTGAACATTTTGTTTACGATCTCTTTTAATTTTCATGGTAAACTTATAAAGAAGGATTTCATTTTGCAGCTGAAGAAATGAGGCCAAGAGCCTTGCCTATAGCACATTCCATACTTGCGTATAGTAAATTCCAAAGCTAGGATTTCCATTCAGACACCATGCTCTCATCCATAATGTCCTGTGTGCCTCCCAGGATGGTGATGGCCAGGGCATAAAGCTAGACCTGGCCCCAGATGAACTGGCAGGTTTGGGTGGGAAGGTACAGAGTCATGTAGATGTCAATCTCTAGCCTGTGAGGACCTGATAGAAATAAGGGGTTCAAGACAGAGGACCAGACAATCATGAGAGTAGCTCATTCTTTTCTGTTGTGGTTTTGGTTTTGGTCATTGTTTGTTTCTTGTTTTTTTGTTTTGTTTTGTTTTTGTTTTTGTTTTCAAGACAGAGTTTCTCTGTGTAACAGCTCCGGCTGTCCCTGGAACTTGCTTTGTAGACCAAGCTGGCCTCAAACTAGCAGAGACTTGCCTCTGTGTCCCAAGTGCTGAGATTAAAGGCATGTGCCAGCATTACCAGGCTGCTTTTCCATGGAGGAATAACCATTAGTATAACTGGGTGAATCCATGTTGGTGCAGCTGGAGGAGCAGATCTCGTGGGGGTTAAACTGTCCTGTTGGCTTCCTCAGTGACCAGTGCTGCCACTGTTGACTTACATGACTTAAGGCATACACAATTTACAGAAGCTGATACTTGGGATAACATTCCTACTTACTGCCGTGCTGTCTCCTACAGTGGCTTCTTAGTAACGATTGCTGCTCAAGAGTCTCTGGCTAACTGACCTATGGAAGCAACTGCCAAAGCCACCAGACATCTGACTTGGATTCTCCCTGAGCCAGAAAAGTTCTCGAGCTCATCAGCAGAAGGTTCCAAAGCACCATGGACCGTTTGCTAGAACATCCGTTTGTGTACAACCACTCAGCCAATCCCAAAAATCAGGAACAGAAATCAAGCTCACCAATTTCCGATGAAATTGGTTTAGTTTCATTATGTGGGTGGTAAGTTTGTTGAAATGGAAATTCTCTCACAATGTCAATGTTAAGTCATTAAGGCTGTTTGTACCTGTATTTCTCTGGCTCTTGCTAACTGGCCCTCTGAACTTTGCATATTAATGCCAAATAAAGTCCTGTCACTTGGCAGCACTTTCTCAGTACACACAGAATTAAGGACTCTGAGATCAGGAGAAATTTAGGTTTCACATAATAGAGCGATCGCTGCTTTGTGGACTTGGACAGAAGTCCCACAGGCCTTTGTCATTCACATTTGAAAGTAATAAATATTTATTCTATCTTCGGTGCGTGCTTCAGAAGCCCTGGTTTCGGCACTGTCAACATTTAAGGATGAGGCAAAGTCCCTGTCCATACTGCACATTCGTGCACACTAATAGCCACTAAACAACAGAAGATTGCTGAATAGTCACGTGGTCCCTAGGACTAATCTAGGCTTTGCACATACATGGTAACTTGTTTCATTCTTATTCTAGTGCTTTTGAAGTGGAAACTATATTGTTTTGTGTGTGTACATGGTAGAAGGGGCGCACGCATGTGTGTGCATGACCATGTGTATCAGTGTGTATGGAGGCCAGAGGTCAGCCATGGGTATTGTTCCTTATGCATCATCCAGAGATCAACCATGGGTATTTTTTTTTATGCACCATCCACTTCGGTTTTGTTTGATTATTTGAGACAGGGTCTCCTGCTTCCTTGGGGTGTATTCATTAACTTAAGCTGTTTGACCACCAAACCCCAGAGATTCACTGGTCTCTGCCTCCTTAGCTCTCTGGCATTATAAGCATACACTATCACATCTGGATTTTAAAAAAATGTGTTCTAGTGATTGAACTCTGGTTTTCATGCTCACACAGCATGCAGTTTGCCAAATGAGCCATCTCCCCAGTCCCTGAAATACTTAGTGTCCATTTCTATCACAACCATTTTAGAGATGGAGAAACTCATGTTTTCATAATGAGGATAGCATCATGTGAAATAGCAGAATTTGGATTTGATCCTATAACCCAATAGGAACTCTGCATACTCTACTTCCTCTTAACCTCCTGAAGGAATACATATATAATGTTGAGTAGTGTATTTTTTTCTGCATGAGGAGATGAAAGAATAATGAGCAGAGCTTGATTTAGATGGAGCTGTCAGAGAAGGTATGTTCACATCCTAAGAAATAAATCATTATGATTCATTTTCAGTATAGAGTATGCTTAGAACTCATTAAGACTCACAGATAAGCAAGCAGTTCTAGGCCTCTCTCTACCTTAGCTGGCAGCCAGCACCCACTTGTCTCAGGACTCTCAGGGGCAGGCAGCTGCTGCCTGACTGATCCCCCGAATAAGAAGGAAGTGTCACAGCCTGGGGATATTCATCAGATAAGGAACCTTGAGGTGGTTACTGTGCTTGTCAAGTGTGGAGACTGTGAAGTCTGTGTCTGTCTGAAGCAAGAGTTTCTCCCCATCAGGGCCTTTAGAAGCCAGCATCCCACAGAAATCAATATTCCAGCCATTTTTGCCCTTCTACACTAGCAACCAGCTCTGCAGAACTGAATATTAAAGACATTCTCTTTCCCTAGTCCCTTGAGTTTATTACTACTGAACAAGAATCTTAGTCGCTCGGTATTGATCTGCACAGCCTGTCTGACAAGATGCCAAGGCTGGGTAGTGTGAGTAACAGGGATGCCATTTTCACAGATCTGGAGGCTGCAGCCCAAGGTTACAAGCAGCATCGCTTCCTGACGAGGCTTCTCTCCGTGGCTCACAGACCACCACTGTCTGTACAGGTTTGTCTCCTTTGTCCATGTGTGTTGGTACTTTGTTTTTAAAGGACACCTGCCCTGTTGGATTATAGCTCTTAGCGCCTCATGGAACATTAGTTACCCCTATTAAATTTCTATCTCCAAATATAGTCACTTGGGGGATTAGGAGCTTAAAATATATTCTGGGGGTGTGCTGAGGGGTTAAGAGCACTGGTTGTTCTTCCAGAGGTCCTGAGTTCAGTTCTGCATCCACATGGTGGCTCACAAACATCCGGTGCTCTCTTCTGGCCTATGTGTGTGTGTATGTATGTATGTATGTATGTATGTATGTATGTATGTATGTATGTGTGTGTATGTATGTATGTATATATGTGTGTGTATGTATGTGTATATATATGCAGGCAGAACACTGTATATATAATAATTAAACATACACACACACACACAAACAGACACTAGGGAGAATAACTTGGTGCATAACAGAGAGAAATTTAAACATCAGCCCCGTTTCTGCATGGACCTTTTCAAGACCCAGGGAGTGATACCCAGATATGTATACATGAACATAAATTTAAAAAAAACAACAACTTTGTTTTAAAAATCCATTTTTCTGTTTATTATTGCGTGTAGAGGGGGTGAGCATGCTACCTCCTGTGTGTGAAAGTGAGATCAGAAGACAAACTTCCTGGAGTTGATTCTCTCTTCTACCTTTATGCAGGTTCCAGGACCCAACTCATGATGGCAGGCTTGTGCTACGCGTGCCTTCACGCACTGACCTGTCTTGTCACCCCACTAGTCCTTTTAAAAATTATTTATTTTATTTAATGTGAATGAGTGTTTTTGTCTGCATGGACACATGTATCCCACATGCCTGCTTCATAACTTGGGACAGTGTACAATTGTCCAAGAATAGGGAAGTCCTGGTCAAAGATCCCTTGGAAATGGAGTTTTAGATGGTTGTGAGCTACCATGTGGGTGCTGGGAACTGAACCCAAATCTTTTGCAAGTACAGTCAATGTTCTTAACCCCTGGGTCATCTCCCCCATCCCATAGATTTATAATGATTACCAGAAAAAAAGAAAGATTTCTAGCTGCAGCTAGTTAATTCTCTGTCTCCTTTTCACAAATGCTCCC
>LOEQ01001651.1:27522-45046 GCA_001685075.1 Bramus lutescens | reverse complement strand
ACACACACACACACACACACACACACACATTCATTGAACTAATTTTTATCAAGGCACCAAGACTTCGTGTTTAAAAAGTTTTATATTGGGGCTGGGGAGATGGCTCAGTGGTTAAGAGCATTGCCTGCTCTTCCAAAGGTCCTGAGTTCAATTCCCAGTAACCACATGGTTGCTCACAACCATCTGTAATGAGGTCTGGCGCCCTCTTCTGGCCTGCAGGCATACACACAGACAGAATATTGCGTGCATAATAAATAAATAAATATAAAAAAAAATAAATAAAAGTTCTATATCTTCCAGGGGCTTCATTTCCAAGACACATAAAAAATTCCCAGAAGAGAAGAGAAAACAAAATTTCTTATTTTAAAGTGGGAGAAATACTTCAGCAGAATTTTTCCAGAGAAACCACAAGAAGGATAAACAAGTATATGAAGAAGTCCAATCCACCATGTAGTTTATCTTAAACTTATTACAATGGTATTGTTATAAAGAAAACCTACAAAAGGTAAATGATGGCAAAATGCAAAGGAAACTGAAAGTTATAATTCTTCATTACGAAGAAACAATATAGATTTCTCTTAAAAATTAAAAATAGAACATCAGTTTTACCTCTGGGTATACACATATCCAAAAGAAATGAATTCATTCTATAGAAGATATTTGCATACTCACAATTATTGCTGAATTATTTATAACTCTACAGATATCAAAATAACCCAAGTGTCTACTGATGGATAAAGAAAATGTGGTGTATGTGTAGAATGGAATATTATTCAGCTTTTAAAAGTAAATTGCCATGGTTAATCTTGATTATCAACTTCGTTGGATTGAGAGGTGCCTTGGGGATTAGTGAAGTGCCTCCAGTGTGTCTACAGAGACCATCCCAAAGATGCTGACACTCCTATCATGAGGACTCTGATCCAAGGAACACTCCACTGAGAGAGCCACTGTTAGGTTCCAAGTCTGACTAGACTATTGGAAAGTGGTAGAACTGTGAACAGGGTCCTACTTTGACAATGCAGGCTACTGAGCGTGCCCTATTGGCTTCCAGTTGCCTTGGCCCCTTCCTCTCACTGTCCTGTTCTACTTCTTGTTTGCATCAACCACCCATGATGGATAGAAACCTCTGAAATGAAGAGCAAAGAAAACCATTTATCCTTTAAATTGTTCCTGTCAAATATGTGTTCATAGTAGTGAGTGCTAGCATTTGTGACAGAATGGCTCAGCTGAGAGGGACACGATGCTGAACGAAATAAGCCAAGAATAGAAAGTCAAATGTTTATGCTGTTACTTATACATGGACCCTGAGAAAACAAAGGGATAAAATCAGAAAGTACATGGTTTCAGGAACTCTTGTGTGGGAAATTGAGAAATATTGGGGAAAGGGATACAAACTCTCAGTTAACTGATCAAATAGCCAACAGCAAGTATTATCCATTTGAAATTTGCTAAGATCAGATGTTATTTCAATCAATCTATCTATATACCTATCTTCTTGTTCATGTTCTTCTTGTTCTTCTTGTTCTTCTTCCTTCTTCTTCTTCTTCTTCTTCTTCTCCATCATCATCATCATCATCATCATCATCATCATCATCATCATCATCATCATCATCATCATCATCATCATCTACCTATCTGTCCATTTATATCTACCTTAGACACACACATACACACTGGTTAAATGAGGTTAAACTAGCTTGATTGTGGTAACTTTGACAAAATTACACTGTATTCCTTAAATATACGCATTTTTTAAAAAAAATTGTCATTCGTTCCTCAGTAAAGCTGATGGGAAAGAACAGTGCTTTATTAGGACCATCTAAATCTCAATTGAGCTGTATTCCTGTGGGAAAAAGTTTCATGGAAATTAAAGGTAAGTTAAAGATAATGAGGTAAGTGATGTCCTTTTGCAACCTGTAGATGTAAGGAAGGAGCCAGGACACTGAAAATGCTTGGGCCATTAATGATATGCCTTGGTTGGCCAAGAAAGATCCAAAGGAAACACTACCTTTCTACCTGTGGCAGAAGAGAAAGGACGAGGCTGGGACCAGTCAGCCTGAAAAATGAGGGCAATGCCAGAACCTTTCAATGTGGCAGCAGGAAGGCCCTCACGTAGAGTCTCTGAACTAATTACTTTGAAATCTTCATTGTCTTACCAGCCATGAAATTTGGTTTTGGCGAGGGAAATATATTGTTTCTCAATTGGCACCAAACTTAAAGGCTTTAGAGCCATGGCTCACACTGTAGACAAGGAAGAGATTGAGTCCTCTCGTTTACTGAGCCTCGTCTAACTTCTGATGGGTGAGGTGCTTTCACATACATTGCCTCACTTAAAAGAATACCTAAATGCTTCTTTTGTTTTTAGATTTTTGGTTTTTTGTTTCGTTTTTCTTGTTATTGCTTGTTTTGTTTTGTTTGTTTGAGACAGGATTTCTCTTTGTAGCCCTGGCTTTCCTGGAACTCACTTTGTAGACCAAGCTGGCCTTGATTGAACTCAGTGATCCACCTGCCTCTGCCTCCAAAGTGCTGGGACTAAAGGTGTGTGTTACCATGCCCAGCTCTATAAATGCATGTTTCTTTGTTTTTTGGGACAGGGTCTCTTGTGTAGCCTTGGCTGTCCTGGAACTAGCTCTATGGACCAGGATGGCCTTGAACTCAAAGAAATTCACTTGCCTTTGCCTCCAGAGTGCCAGGATTAATGGTGTGCCCCCTGCAACACGCTCTAAACTCTTTTGTTTGACTTAATGAGGAGGATGTGAGTATATTGTAATTGGCAGAGAGGACCAATTGGATGTGTCTGCTATAGGCATTGCTGACAGAAGTTTACAGATTTTACTTGGGCTTTCCCGGGTTCTGGAGCTGCTAAATAGGCAATAAATGTTGGCCATGATGGGACGACCTCATTCTTTAGTATGTGTACCTGTCTTTCCTACTATCTAGGTCTTCTGTTTTTTTTCTCTCCCTGCTGATTTTCTTGATCCATTTTGCCCTCCCTCCTTTAGTTTTGATCAACAGAGTGTCTCAGAGTCCTACTGTCTTCCCAATGCCCTCAGACCTCGTTGATTGCACAGCTCTGCCCTCCAATCAGAGCTTCCTCTGACACAGTCTGCTGTTCTTATTTAATGGACTACCATCAAGGACACTAGGAAAGATCTTGTTTGCAAGTATTTTGGGGCATATTTTTCAATTTTATTTCTTAAAGGGAAAATAACTTCGTGGAAAAACAAGATTCTTGGTCTTATTATTCTTGTTAAAGCTGAGTGTGGATGCAGTAGTTAATTTAGATTGTCCATTTAGCTGGGTTAGAGCTACCTTTGGGGGTGTTTGTGAGGGTGTTTCCAGAGGAGATAAACAGGGAGCAAGTGGGCCATGCCATCTGACAAGCTGGGGTCCTAGATTAAATAGAAAGTAAACAACATTTATCCTTTCTTCATTTCTTTCTGACTATTAATGTGGTGGGACCACCTATGTCACACTTCTAACTTGATGGCTTTCCTCTGCAATGGACTCTATCCCTTTGCACCATGGGTTGAAATAAATTCTCTTCTGGTAAGGTGTTTGTGTTAGTACTGTCACAGCAATGGGAGCGGTAATTCGCCCAGTGATACAGGATAGAAGGTTGAGTGAGAAATATGACAGAAAAGCATTTGTGCTTTTTAGACTGGATTTTCTTTTCTTTGTCAAACATTGCTTAATGTGTGTAAAAATGAACGAGTATAAAAGATGCTACTCATTTCATACACGTGATGTGATGGATGATCTGCCTTGTAGGGTTGCAGGAGGGGGAGGGAGGAGCCACAGGTGCCTGTAGAAACAGAAGAGTAATATGTTCGGGGAAGGATAGAGTCGCTCAATCCCATGAGGGTAGAGAGAGTGCAATTAGGGGCAGAGGTGGGAAGATCCCCTGGGTTGGGTCACCAAGGACCCAACCAGGCACTTGAGAGCTGGAGCTCGTCTTGCGCGAGAAGGCCCATGCTTTAATCTTGATGGCAGCATGAGAATAACTCAACACTGAAGACAAGTGTTCTTCTTATGGGCTGTTGTGGCATAGTTGGGTTGTGGAATTCTACCACAGGGTTTCAGAAAATGCTTCCTGAAAGCGGCTGGTGGGTGGGGACTGAAGACGATGGCCACACAGACTGGGGGATGCTTTCTATGTTCCCCCACCTGCAGCTGGGCTTGGACTACCGTGACAACCACTTACACCAGTAAAGTGAGCTAGAGAAGTCAGGGCATGAGGACCTTAACTCTTAGGTAAGACATTATTTTAACCCTTCATCTTTATCCCTTCATTTCTCATCCCCCATTCCCACTTCCTGAAAGCATTTAATTGCCCGTGTTTGCTTGTTTCCTAGCAGTTGCGTTTCTCTTGTGTCTGTGGATGTCTGATGGATAAAACAATACCTTCAAAGCCAAAAACGTTAGACAGAAAACAATAGTGTCTTGATAGCAGATCTCTAGGATCTTCTAAGGGACAGCATGGGGCTGGGACTGGGAAGGATGATGATTAAGGACCACAGCTGTCAGTGCAAGAGGGAAGTAAACACATATAACCTACCCCCCCACACACACACACTTTCATCATGTCCTAACAAGATTCCTGGCTGAAGAAGGGCTTATTAGGTGACTTGTTACAGAGCAGACAAGATTGGATTGGCATACTGGATTATTCACACCAGTGCTAGCAGTTGATTTTAGTCTCCAGGTTCACCGAATTACAAAGCTAATGAGATTTGACTGCTGGACAGGTGTAGCTGTTGTCTTGTCTGCAGCTTCACAATAGCCAGAGTGTGGCCATGAAGAAACCAACTCCCATACTGTTCCTTAGGATTCCACAGCCTTTCTTTCTCTATAGTTTTCCCCAATTATATTTTTTTTCGGTGTCAACAACATATAAAATAGGTCACAAAGAATTTTCCTTATCAATTATTTTGAAAGTGAAGTATTTGGTGTGGATATTTGTGTCGCAGTACAAATGTTTGCCTTCTTAGTCATTAAAAGGACCAGCCACTGTTTTAAATTGAACTAACATAACTGTGCCCTCCCAATAGTATTTTTTATGGCATCCATTAATATTGTCAAGTGCAAAATTGCAATCCTTGGAATAGTGATTGAGATGATTAGCTCAAAAGCTCCTGCAAGAGAACTAATCCCTTGTTACAGCATCTTCAGATAGCCAGCTTGCTCACCAGCTGCCCAACTTGGCTGATTTTTTAATGTGTTCTTCACTTTAGTACTGATGTATTTTCTCGTTGAAGACCAAGCTATGTGGGCACTTTTCCTGTGTAGTGTCAGGGGCTTGAAAACCATTGACAAAGCTGGAATTTGACTAAATAGAAGATTTTTCACATGTCACAGAGTCCTCAAAGGCCAGACTGTTTTGAGATTCTTCCACCCCATGTGATACAAGAGTTATGGTCTGTGTAATTTCTGGGGAAATCAGAGGTCGCTCTTAAGGTTCTTAGTTCATTAATTAAAGAAATTAGGAAAAGATGCACAGGGAAGCTTGAAGAATTTTTTTTTTAAAAAAACAAACTATCTTTTTTTTTCATTTTAAGTACCAATCACAGTTCCCACTCCCTCCCCTCCTCCCATTCCCTTCACCTTCCCCCTCACACCACCTCCCCCCAATCCACTCCTCAGAGAGGGTAAGGCACATTGCTTTGAGGAAAGTCCAAGGCCCTCCCTACTGTATCTAGGCTGAGCAAGGTGTCCATCCAAAGGCTTGAAGAAGATTTTATTAGGCTTTTTCAAAGAGAGAAAACCAGCAAGCAGGCAAACAACAACAAAGACAGTGCAATCAAGATGCAAATCTTAGCAGCTGGCAGGAGGAAGAAGGCAGAAAAGAGAAGAGGAGGAGGAAGAAGGAGGAGGGGAAGAAGAAGAAACCATGTAATTTGAGTTAAGAGGGCATGGAAGCCAGCAAAATGGTAGAGAATCATAGTAAGGAGGAGAACTTTCGAGAAAGGGGAAGGAAGCCCAACATACCAAAAAAAAAAGCAGGCTTAGGGTCTGAACAACATTTGGAAGAACGAGACAGGAAAGAAAAAGCAATGAAAAGTTAGGTCTTTTGGAATCAGGACTTAAAACACTGATTATTCCGCCTGTCTCTAGCACAGCTTCAGGTAAAGCTGCCTCCCTAGGTGTGGCTCCTTCACCAGATCACTGACCTGCCCTACTGGAGTAAGGGAAGAGACAGTAGCATTTCTCAGCCTAGAGATAGATCTCACTTTTGTGTTCAGGAAGCAACAGCTTTCCTGTAAGAGCCTTCAGTCCTCTGACATGCTATGTATTGGAGATGGGTGAGACAGACAACGGTATTAGTAAATGAAACAATATTATATAGAGAAAAGCCTCTCTCATGGGCCTACATTTGTGATAAGAGTGTTATCAGGATTTCTTGGATCCTTGAGTCTTATAAAGATGAAGATAGATAAGCTTATATTTGATCCTAAGCACTTTAAGGTATTGATTCTCAGACTGTCTGAGTATTTAATATATGCAGGAAAATTAATTTATACTCATAATTTGCAGACACCGTGCAGAATCAGGTATAGACTATGAATCAGAGGCACAGAGCCTTGCACATGCCTAGTAGAAGATTCTAAGGACATATTGGAAAATGGAAATAGATTTGAAATATAAGTGGGAAAGGATCAGTGTTTGGAATAAATAAATACCATCTTTGTTGGCCAAAGTTTCTATGAGTCTATGCTTATTGTACAAAATTAAGCTCTCTGAAGGGCATCCACTACAGTGATGTCACCAGGAAGTCCAACATATAGCTATAGATATTGATGGAACATATAAATATAGATATTGATGGAAGAATCTGAACTGCCTTGATGGTATGTGGCAGCCTGAGTGTTCCCAGGAAAATGATAAGGATAGACATGATAGCCTTTCTGAAAGTGTGTTAAAGAAAAGTGAGCCATCAGAATTTCAAGTAAGGGAAGGGGATGTTTAAGGCAACTGGGATATAGCTGGCCTTGCTTGTAGGGTGCTCTGTTCTTTGCTTCCTTGGAAGATGGGGAAGCTGTCTGTGCAGCTCTGCTTTTGCTTATCAAAGTTCAGCGGCATATTTTAAATTTGTATGGGGCTTCGGTACTGGCAGGCTTTCTGGATAACCCAAGACTAAAGCCATGTCAGGAAAGAAGCACTAAGCACCCGTGCAGAGGCTCCTGGCTACATGATTTCTGAAGGGGCCATGCTGTGGGCCACAGTCAGATCAAAGGCCCCTGTAGTTGGGCAGTGTACCAGCTCCCATTCAGAACTAACTTTCCCCCTAGGAAGAACAGATTAAATGAACTTTTGCCACCAGGATAAATGAAGAGGCGTGAAAGATGGAGAAGCAAAGAGGTTTCTTTTATCTTATTCTTGTATTTGTTTGCTTATTTGCTTGCAATGGGGTTTTTTTTTTTGGTTTTATTTTTAAAAGATTTTCTTTAGGAGGAAGCACTGCAGGGGTTAGGGGAAGATGTAGAGGCCTGGGAGGTGAGTGAAATTGGGGTGCATGATCTGAAATTTCCAAAGAATCAATAAAGAAATTATGTTTTCAGAAAAGACTTCCAACCACTTTTAAATTCTTACAGAGCTTCAGAGTTTACTTCTAAAAATGCTAACTGTTAAACGGAGATAGCCATTCATATCCGCCCAGCTTTCTTCCTCCATGACACTCCTGTTTGTTTAGAAGAGTCTAGAACATAGCCGGGTGGTGGTGGCACATGCTTTTAATCCCAGCACTTGGGAGGCAGAGGCAGGCAGATCTCTGTGAGTTCGAGGCCAGCCTGGTCTACAAGAGCTAGTTCCAGAACAGGCCCCAAAGCTACAGAGAAACCCTGTCTCAAATATGAAAAAAAAAGAAGAGTCTAGAACAGTGGTCCTCAACCTTCCTATTGCTGCGACCCTTTAAAATAGTTCCTAATGTGGTGAACCCCCATCAGAAAATTATTTTCGTTGTACTTCATAACTGTAATTTTACAGCTGTTGTGAATCATAATGTAAATATCTGTGTTTTCCAGTGGTCTTAAGTGACCCCCAAAAGGATCAAGATCCACAGGTTGAGAACCACTGGTCTAGATTATGGGCAAGGATGTGATTTTTATTGTTCATAGTTAAGGGACCAGGGCTGGCAAGATGTTTGCTGAGATGATTTAGACAGTAGAAGCGTTAGCTGTGCAAGTCCACTGCCCCAAGTTTGATACCTGGAGCCCAGGGTGGAAGGCAGGAACTGGATCCTGAAGGTTGTCATCCAGCCTCCATAAACTGGTATGGTGTGTGTCTCTTGCTCCCTAACTCAGTAACAGTAGTTTTTAAAGGCACATGTTCACATTCTCCCCTTCATCCCACAATACTTTATAAGGAGAAACAGAAAGGGTGTAGATTTGTATGAGAGGGGATGTGGGGAGAATCTCAGAGTGGGGAAAGGAAACCATAATCAGAATATATTGTAGGAATATATATACATAAACATACATATATATGTACGCATGTATAGTAGGAGGCCACCTGTTTGTTCTTGGCACCCAGCAGCTCAGACCCAAAACAGCCACTCAGAAATTACATTAATTACAACACTGCTTGGCCTATTAGCTTATACATATTTCTAGATAACTCTTACATCTAGAACTAACCCATTTCCATTATTTTATATTTTACTACGTGGCCTACCGTCAAGGTTCCAGCACATCTGTCCCCAGAGGCAGCTACATGGCTTCTCCTGATTCTGCCTTGTTTCTCCCAGCATTCAGTTTAGTTTTCTCCGCCTAGCTCTGTTTTGCCCTGCTATAGGCCCAAAGACCTTTTTTTTTTTAATTAGTCAGTGATAATCACAGCATACAGAGGGGAATTCCACATCATGTATGTATGTGTGTGTGTGTGTGTGTGTGTGTGTGTGTGTGTTTGTTGGTTTTTCAAGACAGGGTATCTCGTCAACTTTGGAGCCTGTCCTGGAACTAGCTCTTTTAGACCTGGCTGGTCTCGAACTCAGAGAGAGATCCACCTNNNNGCCTCTCGAGTGCTAGGATTAAAGGTGTGCACCACCACCACTTGAATCAAAAATATATATTTTCAATAAAAGAAAAATAGAGGGGGAAATAGATGTTCAAGTCTCCTTTGGATATGCTGCTACATTTCAAATGTGGGCTATGTAGCTGGAATGGAAATTTCACAGAAAAGATGCTTGCTTCTATGTGTTGACAGAAGTATCTGTCCTGCCCAGTCCCACAGTTGTTCAATCTCAAAGAAACACACAAAGGTCTATATTAATCATAAACTGGTTGGCCGATTAGCTCAGGCTTCTTATTAACTTATTCTTACATCTTAAATTAGCCCATTATTCTTGTCTATGTTAGCCACATGGCTTGTTATCTTTTATCAGTGAAGCATTCTCGCCTTGCTTCCTCTGTATCTGGCTTCCTCTGTGATGAATACAGACTGACTCTTTCATCTTCCCAGATCTTGTTCTTGTCCAGCCTCTACCTCCTGCCTGGATACTGGCCAATCAGTGTTTTATTAAAACAATACACTATAACTGACAGGGTACAAGACCATTGTCCCACAGCATTTACGAGGCCACTGTCTAGTCCCCCAAGGCTGAATACTGTAGGCTGGGTTCTGGGTTTGGGGGCTTGAATTATCACATTGTATAGACTGCTGATTGTATTTTAATTTAGTGTGAAGAAGGAGCTTACCTTAAACATTTCTGGTTCCAAGTAGGTACTTTGCATAAGAGGGTAGAAGTGTGTGCAAGCTTTTCTTTCCATTGTCCCTATCTAACTGCTGTCCTCTAGGACAGAAATATCTCTCAGCACTCACACACACACACACACACACACACACACACACACACACACACACGGTGGCTATCTCTGGGGTCCCTCAGTCTCTTTGACAGATCCTCCTTTCCAAGACACTTTCCAAGAAGGAGACATTTTTCTCCTTTTTTCATGTTTCTTCAGTTTCCCCTCTTCTCATTGTCTTGTTCAAAGTGAAAAATATTCTCTCGGCCCCGCTTTCCCTTGTGCAGTTGGCAGGACAAGAAACAGTGGCATTTGGGTTTGTGCGCAGACATCTATGTCAAGTGCACCGCCATTCATCTTCACTCTAACTTCTTCCTAGAGTCACCGTTGGATGGGTGACAGTTTCAAATGAGTTCATTCTCATTCGTCAATGGGCAGCTTTGGATTTTTGGAGTTGCAATGAATACATTAATGGCTTTTTCTTAATTCTGCCAGAGTTCTGGTAAACTCTTGTTCAATGATACACACTTTTCCTAGAGCTTGTGGATGGAAGGGGGAGAAGTGTGTATATGGTTTCATGTAGTGAAATTGATACCCTTTCCATAGCCAACAACCAATATCTAAGTGATAATCAGGCTGGGACTCACACAGCTGAACGTTCATATGAAGTAACTGAGACAGATAACAGACGGATGCTTCAGTTTTGGCTCCCTGAATATGAGAGAAAGTTTTATAGTAGCCTGTGAGGACCCAAGGAATCGAGCAGCTCTGACCTCATTGCTATTCCTTGGAGAGGCCACCTGACTGTATCTGAGGGCTTCCTCTTATTGCTAGGACTCTCTGTGCCCCCTTACCGCCTAGCTATCATTGCCACCCTCAAATCTGTGCACACCAGTTACCTTCTTAATGAAGCGATCCCGAATCCTTTCCCTTTTATTTTCTATTTTGTTTTCATTTTCCTATAGAAGTCAATTAATATAAAACAGTTAAATAATGATGCTTAAACAATTCACTTCTTGCATTAATTACCACCTTGACAGACTGTGAACCTACTGATATATCCTACTGATATTTCATTGAATTTATGATTCACCCTAATCCAGGTACTTCCTGTGTCAAAACACTTTGTTGGCTTATGTCTACAGAAACCCCTTTTTTGTTCGAATGGGGCCATCCTTATAGACTCCTAGAAGATGTATCTTTTAGAAGTCCAGGAACCTATTGTAGGGTTTAACTATAAATCAATCACGTATTCCCAGTAGGTAGAAAGCTTCCTAAGGAGATAGGGTGGTACTCAATAAACAAAGGGAAAGAGGGAGACATAAAATGATAATGTGGCTGTGAGAACCTTAGTGGTTGAGGAAGAGCAATTTTCAAGGTAGAAAAGGCAAATGTCTTTTTTTTTTCCAGTTTACCTCTTTCCTATTCTTTATAGTTTTGGTTTTGAAGAACAAGGCCCATCAAGAATATCAAATGATAGTCAGTTGCCAAGAAGGCAGTGGGTGGGGGACCACAATAATTGCATAAGGTGAGTTGCATTGACAAAGAAAAAATGAAAACATACGAAGAGGTACTGGTCTGGGTTGCCCTCTCTCTAGCTGCTGCAAGTCTGTGTGTGACTTGTCTTAGGCACACAAAGCAACCAGACTCTTGGAAGCTTGTCTCCGTCAAGAGTGCCGTCTCAGTTGTAAGACTGACACTAATAAAGTGGTTTTGAATGCCCCTCCTCAGTACATAGTTGAGTGCTTATATCATATGGTAGAGCCCAAGTGCCAAATTCAGAGAAAAGATTCTAGTGGGGCCTTGATGAGAATGGAGGCTCAGGCTGTCCCTGGAAGGGTCATTAAGACGAAGCTGTATAAAGGCTTTCTTCATTGAAGAGAGACATAAAGACAAGATATAAATTACACACACACAGGTTTGCCAGGGGACAGGTCAGTCTAATGGTTAAAGAGAGAAAGGGTGTGTAAGGGAATGAAGGAAAAAGATCGCTGGATTTATTTTAGAATTCGGTTTTCGTTTTAGCTAACGATGGCCAGAACTCGTTTTTACCGCACCACTGAACAAGCTCTGCCGGGCGGCGCAACAGGGAATGCCTGCACCCAGTCCGAGCAGAGGCCCCCACTATTTTGCCTTTTGTTAAGTAAGGCCTGGCCCACTGAGCCTGCAGCAGCTGTTCCTTTCCCAGCATTTCCTCCCCTTTCTCCAAAAATCACAGCACAGATCACATCCTACTTTTTATTCTGCGTCTATTTTTCTCAAGATTATTTATCCTCCCAGACATCTCTTTTATTAAATGCCATTGTGAAACCATTCCTATTTCTTGTCATATTAGATTTTGCTCCTTAAAGGTATCTGGCCTCAATTCAAGTCTAGTTCTGGAAACTTCCATAAGGCTTTAATGCTCTTTAAAACAGAATTATCACTGTTTGTGGCCGATTCAGTGGTATCATATTCAAAGTGAAAAAAAAAGTATTGTTTTCCTAACTCTGACGGCATCGCTGGAATTAGTTTAACGACAGCTCTTTAACCAGTGCTTCAGACGCTGTTGTTCAGTTCTGGATTAATTATTTGAGCAGCAGAGTAGAGAACAATTCAGAGAAATATCTTGAACAAGTGGCACATCTTTGGATTTACTTGTTATTCCAAGTGTCCTTGAAACTTCAAAAGAACCTGAAGTAGGACTGTCAGGATTCTTAAACCAAGACTGAAGTATAAGAGCTGATTAGAAAGACATCTGGGGACTGTAGCTGAGATTTATGCTTATGATGTTAAATGTCATCTGAGTAGCAAGCCCAAACAAAACATGGTAAAATAAAAATATGTATCTGAATTGATAAGAGGAAAAACAAACTTAAGCAAAGCCTTCCATTTGAGAGAAATAGGTTTCCAGTCTGACACTAATTTACTGTCTAATTCAAGGAGCACCTAATGATATAGCAGTGTTTTCCAAAGGATGCAGAAATATTCATTTAGTTGTTTAAAGTATCAGTGATCAGTAAAAATCAAGGGTGTGACATTAAATCCCATGTTGCATGGTTTCATATTGAAAGAGGAGAATAGCATTCAATAAAAGTTGTAGTGGAATATTAGTTACTAATCAAATATTAATTCTCCAATTTAGAAAAAAATAGCAAGAGAACAGTGTGCACCCAATGAAAGGCAAGACTCTCCCATGGATTTGTATAACTTGCAATAAGGTATGGTTGTGTTGTTAGTGAGTGACCTGGACCAGCAGCTCTTCTTCAGTGACTGGTTCCAAGGGGGAGGACCCGGGATGAGAAGAATAATAAAGACGGGAAAGTTGGGGTCAGGAGGTCTGCATGAGCTGATGACTCAAGCCAGCAAGTTTATTAAGAAGTACATCATCTTATAGACTGTGTGCAGGGCAAAAATGGGGACAAAGTCAGCAGAGAGCTATCACAAAATGGGAACAGAGTTAACAGGAAATTGCTCAAGCAATGTTGTACCAAGAGAACTCAGGATGTCTCAAGTGTGACACAGATGAGACACACGGTGGCCTTGGGTCTCATAACAATAGCCCCTTGTGGGTGGAGGGAGTGAGGTTCCTAGGAAAACCTCAGCTCTCCCAAGACCCTGGCCCTGGGCCATTGTTGGCCTCATCAAGCATATTCCTGGTTTTAGAGAAAGAACTGAGTTCTTTCTGTATACATCAGGGCCTCAGGGAAAGCCCCAGACCAGCCTGGCCTCCAGGGAGTGAGCTCAGGTTCTGGACTTATTAAGTCATTGTTACTTCCAGGAAGGAAGTCTCCCAAGAGGTGGGACCCATTCTTCCTCCATTTTGATCAATAGTCATTCAGCTCACAAGATCACTCTGAGATCTGAAGATAGGAGTCTTGGGGTCATAGGAGGCTTATGAGGTTGTTGTTGTTGTTGTTGTGTGACCTCCCGAATGTGAGATTTTTATTTAAACAAAACCTACATCTGACTTCATTTAAAAAAAGAAATAAAGCTTCATTTATATGAGTTGGGTCTTTTTGTTAGTAGCTGTATTATATTACTAATAGAAACATATACTTAAGGAGATCCAATAGCATTTCAAAGGTTTGTTTCTGAGTCAACTGAACTCCCCTTTGTGTCATATATTACAGATTTAGAACATTTAAGGACCTTGCAGAGGCCATAAGAATATTTAAGTGCCTTAAAATTTGAAACCTATCCATATCGGTAAGAGCTCAAACTCTCAGCCAGGGAATGGTAGCACACAGCTTTAATCCAAGCACTCGGGAGACAGAGGCAGGCCGATCTCTGTGAGTTCAAGACCAGCCTGGTCTATAAGAGCTAGTTTCCAGGACAGGCTCCAAAACTACAGAGAAACCCTGTTTCGAAACACACACACACACATACACACACACACACACACACACACACACACACCCCACAAACTCTTCTAAGGGACTGGAGCGATGGCTCAGAGGTTAAGAGCACTGACTACTCTTCGGCAGGTCCTAAGTTCAATTCCCAGCAACCTCGTAGTAGCTCACAAACATCTATAATGAGATCTGGTACCCTCTTTGGGCGTGCAGGCATATATGCAGGCAGAATATTGTATAAATAATAAATAAATCTTTAAAAAAAAAAAGAGCTCAAACTCTCAAGTCCGCTATTGTACTTGTGACCTAATCTGAAGGCTTTATGCAGAAGCTGATCTTGGATCTGAGGACTCGAGTGTTTTCATTTTGAGTCTGAGTTGTCACAATGTTTCTTGGCAGAGCCAGGAAGAAGAGGGAAGGAGAGTTATAATCAGGGCATACAGGAGGATGACATATCCTCTGGATCCATTTGTTTGGAGCATGTTAATCAAAAGAGAAGTTTTTCAAAAAGAAAGAGGTGCTGTGGGCAACTGTCTTTGGCAAACCTGGGTAACAGGCCCCCAGACCTTAATTAGCACAACTGACACCGTGATGGAAATACCATTCAGACCTCGGAACCCAGAACATAGGGAGCAACAGTTGCCAAAATGACCTAAGACCTAATCTGTCAAAGTGTATAGTACTCGGACAGTTCTCAAATGTACTTACCTTGCTTTTTTGGTTTCTGTAGTTCCACTTCTGGCTAATTGTTCTCAATGACTGAAATGTGTCAATCGGGCATGTGGTTTTGGTACTTAAAAGCCCATGGTGGGGAAGACTTAGGACTTGTCCTCAGGGCCTGAACACCCAGTGTCATTGCTGCTTGACTGATAATGACTTTCTGTAGATGAACCTGTGTCCAAGTAGTGTCTGAAGGATACCACATAGCAGCCTGCATCATCCGTGTTTTGATGTTCTAAATAAGGAGCTCTGCTCACACACCTTGTCCTCGAGGTCTAGCTAGCTGATTTATGACAGCCTATAGAGAGGCACGTGGCTCAAAGGTGCCTGCGGCAGCGCCGATTTTCAAAGCCTGTGCTCTACTAGTAGCAAACTCCTTCCTTCTGGTCTGCTCTTGCTCACAGGGCATTGCTCTGGCCTCCCTCCCACCTGACTCAGGACAGGCAGTGAGCGCACTAGTGCGGGAGCTCCCTTCCATTGGAATCTGTTGTTTTCCCTTCCTTAAAATTTTCTGACTACTTTTCATCACCTTTTGGATGGGGCCCAAAGTTCTAGTCACCTGGTCCTGTACTCTCCAATTTCCTGTTCTGAGTTTCTCTCCACATCTGCTCTCCATCTTCCCATAGAAAACATTTCCCTTTTGAAACATTCTTTTTGCATCCAGTCAATTCCAGGCCACTCTGGCCAGCCGTATCATAGCCCTGGAACACCTTTTAAAGAGTATATTGTTTATTTTTTGGAGATAAATTTTAGAATTAATTTATTCATTGACAATTTCACATATGTCTATAATGTGTTCTGGTCATGCTCACCCTCCATTACCTCATCTTCCTCTTGTCAACAACTGCCTCTTCCCATCAAGCCTCCATCTTGCCTTTACTACATCTTTTTATTTGTTTTTGTCTTTGCTTTGTGAACCGCAGGGGTTTAATGAGTACGGAGCTCTCCTCCAGAGTTCATATAGCTCATCAGTAGCTAAATCACTGAAGACAAGGACTTTCTTCCATCAGCCCTGCACTGCCAATAGCCATCCCCCCCATTCCCAGACAGGGTAGGGCCCCATGAATTTTTTCCCAATTCATTACTGGGGTTTTTTTTGTATCAGTCTTTTGTATATTTACCATATAAGTGTGTCACTCAACGACCTTGGGCTCTGCCTCCTATTTGTTTGTCCCCAGCTGAGCTGGCAGAATTACTCTGTCTTCAGCCTCTAAAGGATTTGTTTCCTCGGATTATAGATCTTTTGTCCACCTTAGAACACCTTGATTGGTTGCCTCCATTCTAGAGAAAAGAGCAAAAGTTCTCATTAATTCTCTAATCCTTTTAATTAAACAACCTGGAGATGCTCTGAATTTAGTCTGTGTTGTGCTGAGAAAGGGCACCAGTTTTGAGGGCATTCAAACGTCTAGATATCCTTCCTGCCATGTCCTCTAGTATATAAAAGCTTTATCTCTTGCTAGATGCCATAGCCTGGTGAGCTTGTGCTACTTCTGAAATGAAAGGAGCTCCAGGGGCTCATATTCTCTCAGTGATTTTGGTGTTCCCTTCTGAGTGGATAATTTCTGAATCTGTCTCTCTGACTTGGGTGTCAAACTTCTTGCTCTTACCACACTGTCTCCTGAACATTTTCACTTAGATATCCTGCTGGGACTTACAAGTTAATGTCAAATACTAAGCTCTCAATATTCATGTAAGGAATGGACTGACTTCCAGAGCAATGTAGATCTGCTGACGATGCCATCTTGGTCATGATTATCCAGGATACTTCGACAGGGTCTTTCTCATTCACAGGTTAGGGAGTGGAGATTTTAATTCATGAACTGAATATTCAAAGCCCTCTACAGGTTGGTCTGAGTGTCTTTTCAATGTTATATTTCATTATCTGCTTCCCCCATCTCAACTGGATTCCTCACTGTGTTTAGGCATGTGGCAACTACTATAGAGATGGCATCTTCAGCAAATTCTTGAAGGAATGTGCCTTCAGAGATGCCTTTCTTCCTTCCTTCCTTCCTTCCTTCCTTCCTTCCTTCCTTCCTTCCTNTATCTTCTCACTTATCTACTGATCCATCCACCCCTCCATCCACTTACCTACCCAGGCTCAACCCCCACTCTCCGCCAATCCATTGACTGACTTATCCTGAGCCAAATCACTCTGTTGTGTGTGGAATGTGGACTACTCCCTTTCGTGTGTATTTTATGCATTACAGCCTCTACTTCTCTGACAATCTAATGTGATTTGTAAAATCTGACACAGTACAAAATTAATGAAAAAAGCTTGTAGAAACAGCAGGAAGATGTGTCAACATATAATCCAAAGTATATTTGCTACAACGTGTCACAGTGAGGCTCCATTTTGAGACTGCAGAGCTAGACGGTGAGGCACATTGAGCTATGTAATCTTCATTTTGTGTTTTAATTATTAGAAATGGAAGCATGCAAAAATTTTCACAGAGATTAATATTTTCCCGGAGCAAAACCTTCCTGTAAGCTCACACTACAAGTCATGTTTTCCATAGGCAAGTCTATTCCCATAGACGAAAGGGATGGAACGTGGAAGCTTTCACTATCAACCCTTCATATAGAAAGTGTCATGTGTCCTGAGGGTATTATAGTTTAGCAGTAGAGGGCCTGCCTAGCCTGCATGGCTAGGTCTTCATCTCAAGTATGGGCAAATCCAGCCAACCAGACAAGCAAAACCCCAAACTGTAGTGTAAAGCCAAATGTCTGAGG
>LOEQ01001651.1:2877-22185 GCA_001685075.1 Bramus lutescens | reverse complement strand
TGAGTCAGGAAGCCTCTCTTAAATGAGACACACTTGCCTCTAGCAAACAGAGCCACCTGAGAAAATGCTGCTATCAAGAAGCCATACTTAACTCTGTTTTTTTTTGTTTGTTTGTTTGTTTCTAGAATTACTTCCCAAGGTCCCTATGCTCTTAAGTATATTCAGTTGTCCACATTTGGTGCTGTTTTGTTGACAGACCTTTTATCAGCGAGGCATTCTCATCTTGCTTCCTGTGTCTGGGTGACACCTGAAGACTGAACCTTTTCTCTTCCCAGAATTCTCCTTTTCTCATTGCCCTGATTGTACTTCCTGCCTGGTTGCCCCACCTATACTTCCTGCCTCACAACTGGCCAATCAGCATTTTATTAAAGCAATACAATTGGCAAATTTTTTACATGGCACAACATCTTTGTCCCATAGCACTACATTGTCTTTGAATGGCTGGATCATCATCAACCAACCCTTCATCCTTTAGTCCTAGGATATGGTTACTAAGGATGATTGTACATAATGATTCCCTTACTGAAGGCTGTGGGTCAGTTAATGTTGGAATAAGGACCTGAATCTTTAGGCTTAATCCTCTGACCTGAATCAGGTTAATATTCCCTGCAGCATGTCCCGCTAGGACAGAGAATTAAGAAGCAGTCTGTAGGGCTGGAGAGATGGCTTGATGGTTAGGAACATGTGTTGCTCTTACAGAGGATGCAAGGTCAATTCCGAGAACCCCATTGGGGGACTTACAGTCATCTGTAACTCCATCATCCGTCCTGTGCTTCTGGTTTCTGAGGTCACTTGCAGTCAGGTATGCAGATGCACTCATACACATAGCATCGAATAAAGGAGCGGGGAGAGCAGCAGTCTATGCTGTGGTAACTCTCAATTTATAGAGTCTGACTACTTCATGTTCCTGTCATCTATGCTGTGCTGAATTAAATCACATGATGTAAAGCCACCTACCATCCCTTGAAAGGTTATAAAAAGTCACACTTACCCTTTGTTTTGAGAATTGGTCTGACACGCCTCAGGGAGACTGCTTGGTGACTTTCAGTCTGGAGATAAAGGTGGCTCTCTGAAAAGGCTCTTCTACATCCCCTTCCTGGTGGTGTTCTCTCTCTTGCGCTCCCTCCCTACCTCCCTCTCTCTCTTTCTCTCCTTCCCTTTCTCTCTTTCATTCTCACTTTTTAAAATTTGAAAATAGATTGTTCTTTCAGACAATACATTCTGATTAGAGTTTCCCTTCCCCCAGCACCTCCCAGATCCCCGACTTCCCACACACCCAAACCCTCTCATCACAATACAAATGGCATCAATGAAGCTTGTCTCTAGGCTTTTCTGGGAAGCCTCTTTTCCCTTTAAGTCCCAGTGGGTGTTTAGATAACTCTCTATCTATTGTGTTGTTTCTGCTTAATGCTCTCCATTCATCCACCTTGAGGCCAACCATGGCCTTGAGTCATTTTCATTATAATAAACTTCAATCCTGAAGGGACTGTGTGTCAGCTGTCCCTTTTAGACTGACCACTGTGGCCTTCTGTCATTTTCCTTTTACTCTCTTGTTGTTAAATAAGACTCCCTTGGCCCTAATCTGGTTTGGGTGATCAATCAAATGGTCACTTTACCCACTCTGCACAAGTAGCTTTGCTTCTAAAACTCGGATGTTCTGGTGCGAAGGAAAATTTGTTACAAAGTGACATTTGCCTCAGGACTGAGGATATGGCAGGCCTTGCCCTGTGATTCCCACTACAGCAGAACCTGCTACTGCCAGGGGTGGGGTGGGGTGAATNTCTGAAGGCTCCTTTTGGCCAATAATGGACATTCCAGTTTCTATAATCACACGAGTCAGTTGCTGCAAACAAACCTCTGTGTCTGTATTTACTCATCTGTGTATGCTGAGGGGATGGTAAAGAAACAGCCAAAATGGCAGATCCATTACGAGGAATTTTTTTTTTTATTGTGATAAGAGAGCTAACATATCCAGAGGCATCTGGAAGAGTCCAGAGCAGGGAGAAAACGTAGACTGGGAATGACCAGGGCTAGGGAAGCAAGACAGCAAGAGAATAGTGGGGATGGGAAGAAACAGAGCAGTGGCTCTCAACCTGGGGGTCTCCACCCCTTTCACCACATTGCCCAAGACCACCAGAACACACAGATATTTACATCATGATTCATAGTGGTAGCGATTAAATTACAGTTATGAAGCAGCAACAAAAATAACCTTATGGTTGGGGTTCACCACAACATGAGGAACTGCATTAAAGGATCCCAGCGTTAGGAAGGTGGAGAAACACTGAGACAGAGACTAATAAGAGTAGCAGGGTGCAGGGGGTGTGGAGAGTGCTGGGAGGTGAGGTATTAAGGGCCAGAAGGCTAGTGTGGGAGCCTGGAAATGTATAAGAATAGGCACTTGTGAATAGAGACTGAGGGAGCCTGGGGGCTAGCATGAACTTTGATATGTAATGCTCAGGTCCTGGTGGTTTGTGCCCCAAGTCCTTTCTGCCCGACAAAGGCAAGGGAAATGACTCTTTTGGGGGAAGGAAATCCATTTCACAGGTTAATGCTGGATTTTTTTTTACCTAACAGTCAGAAATCCTTCTATAGTCCATCTTGGGCTCATTTCTGGTTACATGGGCACCTGAGACCAACATCCTGTTGGTCTTGTTCCTCTGAGAATTCCAGCACAGGAGCCAGAACCCTCCCTTCCTCTCAGTCTTCAGTGAGTCAGTCTGCCTTGCAGGTCAGGTGACATGATTTATTGTCCAAAATGAGTTACCCCTGAGTAAGAGGAAACTGTCAGAACTGTCAGTGATTTTCTGGACAAACAGGTAGAAGGTGGACTTGTCCTAGACAATTGGCATACGGGGCTAATTCAACAATAGGGCACTCAAACCGTAGGATAATGCTGCTCCACTCACAGTTTGAAGGATTTGTGCAGGTTGTAACTCAAGACAGCTGTGTTGTAGGGATGGAGCAGAGGCATTCAGCATAGCTTAACTAATCAACCCCCCCCACGCGCTTCACAGAGAGGTCCTAGTATAGTGCAGACTCAGCTCGCCTAGTGGTTATCTGTGAGCACAAGACAGACATCTACATCTCCCACAGTCATTGCCACACCTGAGGATATCCTGATCTGTTGTGGTGGTGTGTGTTATGATTTCAGCCACACAGCATGGCTGGCACTTCTGGGTTCCCAGCCATGCATGTGCGGACAAGCCCTCAGGCAAAGTACCTAGTCACCCCAGGAACCTTAAAAGGCCCTGCGTGACTTACATGCAGCATCATTGCATTGCCTGCGTATGACACAGCTACATAAGCCCTTGAGTGCAAGCATGAGCTCCATCATCTGCATACGTCAACCCCCTGTGTGCACGCACTAGGCAGCCTTTAAAAGCTGGACGGGCCATCTTCAGCCCTCTCTTTCTACACATTAACTCCACCCAGCCTGTACAGGTCTCCTGTAATCGGGTTTGTTGCCTGTTTCCTGCTTCCTTCTCACTGGCTCCAGGTAATTCAATTTGAATGAAAATGGCTCCTATCAGCTCATATATTTTAATGAATGGTTCTACGCTGGTGGACTGTTTAGGAAGGATTAAGGAGGTGTGGCCTTGTGTTACTGGGGGTATCTTGTTCTCTGCCTGTTGCCTGTGGGGTAAGTTATTGTCTTCTGTTCCAGCACTATGCCTATCTGCTGCTGCCATGTTCCCAACCATGATAGTCACGAACTCAACCTCTGAAAACGTAAGCAAGCCGCTCCCAGTTAAATGCTGACTTTTGTGAGTTGTCTTGGTCATGTTGTCTCTTCACAGTAATAGAAAAGAAGCTAAGATACCTATCCTATTGCTGGCAATGGTGATAGATCTGGGAGTGAGACTGATGATGGGGAAAGTCAGAATGTATAGGAAGGGACAACTGGAAGGCAGCAGAAGTGTCGGGATTGGTGGGCTGAAGGCAAGCTGAAGGAGGCAGCAGGCATGCCAGAGTGAAATCCTTGTTTTGGAACACACAGAACTAGGAGTATCAGGCATACCCCTGTAGTGTTGAGTCCATGAGACCCATAACTATTCAGTTGTGGAAAACTGGTGCCCAGTGCATTCACATCATGTTTCTCGGTGGAATAGGAACCACAGGAAACAGAGCAGGATCATATTGGAAGATGCTGGGGAATGTCCTGTGTAATACAGGAGAGCAGTATATGATAGCCAGGATGTGGGAGCATTGAAGTCCTCAGTGAATGAATATGTTTTATTGACATGAGCATGTTCATGCAAGGACCCATGGTCTCAGAGCAAGTGTTGTGAGTCCCTTTTGGAAATAACTTCTAAAACAATCCTTGCCACAGCAGGTTTGTATGTTCCAGGGTAGGAGTGTGAGGATTAGAAATGTTAGGTAGGAGCCGGGAGGTAGTGGCGCAAATCTTTAATCCCAGCACTTGGGAGGCAGAGGCAGGCGGATCTCTGAAGATGGATGCTAAAAAGAAATCCCACACTAGCTCAGAATTGAGTATAATAAAGGGTTATTTATTTAGGGGTAGACTCACAGATCACAGTCTTCTGCTCAAATGGGGAACAGCAACTGAATCACGCAGCCACAGCTGGAAGAGAGGGCAACCACATCCTTTGCATCTGCATTTATAGTATAAGAGGCCACGCCCAAGTGGGTGGGTAACTTAAAAGTTACTGGCTGTAGGAATTCCTACAGCAGATCTTTCTGAGTTTGAGGCCAGCCTAGTCTACAAAAGCTAGTTCCAGGACAGGCTCCAAAAACTACAGAGAAACCCTGTCTNGTATAATAAAGGGTTATTTATTTAGGGGTAGACTCACAGATCACAGTCTTCTGCTCAAATGGGGAACAGCAACTGAATCACGCAGCCACAGCTGGAAGAGAGGGCAACCACATCCTTTGCATCTGCATTTATAGTATAAGAGGCCACGCCCAAGTGGGTGGGTAACTTAAAAGTTACTGGCTGTAGGAATTCCTACAGCAGATCTTTCTGAGTTTGAGGCCAGCCTAGTCTACAAAAGCTAGTTCCAGGACAGGCTCCAAAAACTACAGAGAAACCCTGTCTCAAAAAACAAACAAACAAACAAACAAAGCAATGTTAGGTAGGAGAAACAGAGATAAGAAAGAAACACAGAGATGCAGGATAGTAATGGGAGGACAACTCAGTGAATGCTGAATTCTGAGTTCTCCCACATTTATTATTCATATACTTTTATATCCCAATACAAAAGGGAGGAAGAAGGCAAAAGACTGATTTAACATGACACAAAGGACAACCAGAACAGTTAACTTACTTTAATACTTGAGACATCAAGCTATTAATTTTTGAGTAAAGTAGTTGATATTTAGGGCAGTGAACACACCCTAGATCAAGTATCCTGTAGGCAGCCTCTCCCTAAGTAAAACCTCCTATTTTAAAAGAAGGAGCAGAAATATGCTTGAAATCACTAACCCTTGATCAGGGTGGAGCAGATCCATCTCTATGGGCCATCTTAATGTCTAAAACACCAAGTAACCACACCCTAGCTCAGGACTTGATGAGGTACCCAGAATAAGGGTTGTTGTCCAGGCCTCCCCCACCAACCTCATGTCCATGGAATGGTAGGAGTGGGAAATCGGATATGCCCCCATTTCAATGGGAACTTTGTCTGAAGCATCTATAAGTTCTCTTAACTATATTTTTTATAGCATGTAGGCATATAACAGCCCTGGAGCCATGGAATACAAGGCAGGCAACAATAGCAGTATTCCAGGAGTGCAAATGGAGATGTTCCTAAAGTCATAGTGACTAGCGTTGAGGTTGAGATAGAGTTTCTGCCAAGACTAAGGTCCACGGTATGGAAACTCTGACCAATGGAGGAGGAGCAGAGGCTGCCAGACATGGTATAGGAAGCCCTGGAGGAACACTACGCTCTCTGCATGGGACAAGAGTACTTCCTGCTTATGTTGAAATGTTTACTTTAAAGTCTATGCAGATGTTGATACCAGGAGGGTGTTCTGTGTTATAGACAACATGCTGTTTTATTTGTGGTGGTCGTACCTAGGATCTCCTCACTGGGCCTCAAACCATATAGAGAATAGGTCCTGGTTGCTTGTTATCACTAAGGAAGCTGTAGACCCTGATTCACCAAGTGGAGAAAGGACAAAAAAGTAGAAAGCAGGTCACATTTCACTGCATGGCCCACAGCACCTTCGACAGATGATGTCACAGGGTGGTGTACACAGAACTGAAGATGTGTTTTTTTTTTTTTCCCTGAGTCAAGCCCTTTGGGGGTGATTAATACATGGAGCTGGGATACTGTTGAGTCTGTGTGGATCTCTGTTCATAGAGAGGGCCCTGAGCATTATTTTGGAGTTATATGTTGATAGAATCTGGCCAATTAGAGTGCTGACTGGTTAGATAAAATCATCAATTCAGTCAGATTACCAGGAGCATAGTGTGGCGGAGGGGATGCTTGGTGTGAACTCCTATTCTGAAAGGACAGGCTCTGACCCAGACTGCTCCAAGACTGCTCCAGACTGAGCATTGGATATCCGCTAAATTAGGCATTTCCCCAGGCAGAACAGGAATCTGGACAGTCAGAAACTCTTTCTGCTGCTGTTTCCCTTTCTGCTGAGCAAGCTGATGGAAGGACAACCAGCTAACAACCAGGGAGACATGAATGGATCCACTGTGGGCTTTCTTGACAAATGAGACAAGGAGGCTGAGGTTCTGCGGCAGGTGGCGGCTCTTAAGGAGTACTACCTGGTACTTTGCAAGCGCCAGGTGTGAACTGTGAGCTCACTTGGGCTCCCAGGCTCATCCTGCATCCATGTCAGTGTGTGGTCCAACCCAGCATCCATGGTGACAGAGAGTGGTCCAACCCAAATCCCAGGATGAGCTGCTTCCAGATCAAGAAAACTATCTGTCAACCGAGACAGGCTCGAACTGCTCTAAGGTCTGGGAGCCTGTGGTTCTGGACTATTAGCTTCACTGATGTCACCAGATCTTTCCCTAATGTGCTCATCAAGTTATAAGAAAGTGTGGTCTTGGAAGTAGGTGGTGACATGGCACTTTTCTGGGAATCACACACCAGAGACCTGTCAGAGGAAGCACAGATCCAGAAGAGATCAATGGCTCTCCGCGGAAGACAGTATCTTCCTGACAGAACAGCAAGGTCAACTCTCTGACCATGACTAACTACCATGACCTTGCAGTCGGAGACACTGAACACACTTCAGAGGCAGGCAAGATTTTGGTCTCGAGAAGATCTGCATTCCTATCTTCAGTTCCCCACTACTCTCAGTTAGGGTTACTATAGCTGTGAAAAAAACGCCATGACCAAAAAGCAACCTGGGGAGGAAAGAGTTGATTTCACTCACAGTTCCATTTAATAGTTCATCATCAAAAGCAGTGAGGGCAGGAACTCGCATAGGGCAGGAAACTGGAGGCAGGAGCTGATGCAGAGCTCAGAGAGAGGCCACGCTCCCAGCCTTGCTCCCATGGCTTGCTCAGTCCTATTTTCTATAGAACCCAGGACCACCAGCCCAGGGATGACCAACCTGCAATGGACAGGACCCTCCCTCATCAGTCATTAATTAAGAAAATGCCCTACAGGCTTGCCTGGTGTAGGCATTGTCTTTATTGAGGTTCCCTCCTCTTAGATGACTTTAGCTTGCGTCAAGTTGTCATAAAGCTGTGGAGCATACCACTCTCCTCTGGGAGTCCTTCACTGGTTCAGAAAGGCCAGCATTGTCCCATGTATCGCTGCTGCCACTGGCCTAGCTATTGTTAGTATTGTTAGACTCTGCACAGAGTCAAAACTCTTATTCTCCCAGCACAAACCCTCTCCGAGCCCCATTAGAGCCAGCTTTGCTTCTATCTGGGCCTCTTCCGCCACTTTCTACATCTCTTCCAAAAGGAAGGGCTTCCAATCTTAGTGCCACATAATCTACTTTCTGACCCTAAAATGCTTATCAAAGGCTGGCCCCTCCCCCCATCTTGGTGACTCTCTATGTCTAGACAAACATGGTCTCTGTCTCACTCTGTTTTATTAGCTTTCTACATTAGATTCTGTCTGTCCACCATCTCTGCCCCATTCCTCTCTTCTTCTGATTATCTCTCAGGAAGTCATCTTATCTGCTTCTGCAGACTGTTGGCTGTACTCATACACAGCATGACACGCTCATCCTCATGTTTGCCTGTGATACTGATTATTTCACCTTTTCTTCAAAGTCAGACTCTCCATGGCCTGAAACCATCTGTTCATGTCAACTTTATTCTTCAGTGGCTATGACTCTGCTTAGGGTCTGACTTTGGTTTTGAGATGTTTTTAGTTTCCCTGGACGGAGATAGAACCAGATGATCATGAATTAGCTTATACAAATAGCCAAATTTACATGGTATGATATACAGACTCTGCTTCACACTTGCTAGCTCAGTCTCTTTAGTGTGGGATAATGTTCCTTTGTCTGGGTGTTTATTTATTCATTCATTAACTGAATGAACACTTGGTGACTTCCAAGTTTTGATAATTACAAGTAAAGCTGCTACAAACATTCACACATACGCTCTTGTGCAGGCAAATTTTCAGTCTATTTAGCGGAACTACCAAGAAGTGGAATTGATGAGTTAAATGGCAAGAATGCTTCATTTTAGAGGTAACTGGGAAGAATCTTCCAAAGTGACTATACCATTTGTATCTCTGCCAGCAAAGAATGAGATGCCTTTGTGTTCCACGTTCCCATCATGATTTGGTATTTTTGATGGTCAGGATTTTGGCCTTTCTGGGGGGTGGGTGTGTGATAATAGCTCATTGGTACTTCAATTTGCAGGCCCATGAGAACATAGGCTGCCGTACGTGTTTACTAGACATTTTCCCCTTTCAGGTGAGGTGTCTGTTAAGTGTTGGCAGATGTTTCTTTCCTGCCTGTCAGTTCCCAAATAATGACATGGAGGCTCATATTAATTACAAATGCTTGACCTATAGCTTAGGCTTGTTACTAACTAGCTCTTACAACTTAAATTAACCCATTTCTATTAATTGATATGCTACCCTGAGGCTTGTAGCATTTACCTCTCCGGGCATGTCTTACTTCCTCTATATCTGGCTGACAACTTCTCTGACTCTGCCCTTTTTCATCTCAGCATTCTAGTTTGGTTGTCCTGCCTATACTTCCTGCCTGGCTACCGACCAGTCAGGTTTTTATTAAACCAGTCTGAGTGACAAACCTTCACAGTGTACAACAACAGTTAAGGTCTCTCTCTCTCTCTCTCTCTCTCTCTCTCTCTCTCTCTCTCTATCTCTCTCTCTCTCACACACACACACACGTTTTAGATGTTCTTTGTGTGATTCTCAGTGCCAGTCCCTTTTATAACATTACTGCTGTGTTATTACTCTTGTGTTCTGGGTTGCATCTTACTACAACTGATTATGATTATGGCTGAGTAATCACAAGCTTCATTTTGTCTGCTGTGATATAAAGGGGGGCAAAGTCAAGCTAACTAAATTTGAACATGTTTTGTAGAGGGGAGTGTGGGTGTAGAAAATGGAAAATGAGACAAGTTAGCCTTTTAAAAATGTCATTTTAAAACCATGTTAAAATTGTTACTCTAATGAAGCAAATCACATGGCCTTTTTCTGCAACTTGGAAATCCAGTCTTCTGTCCTGATTTAGATTGGGGCTGCTTCGGTTCTAACAAATGTAGTCTTAAGACACTTTAACCAGGAGATTTTTTTTTAATCAAATAGATTTTTGCTCAACTTGCAAAGTAGTTTTCCTGAGTTTAAGTAGGCCATCCTTTCTTTCCCATCTCAACAGAAACAGGCTTTATTAAATGCTGGAACAAACCAAATGAAGGATGTGACTTGCAAAAGGTGAGTCTGGGATGTTATCAAGTTAATTGTAAAATTCTTATTTTATGTACATGAGTTCTCTATTTTCATATATGCCTGTATGACAGAAGAGGGCATCAGATCCCATTATAGATGGCTGTTAGCCAACATATAGGTGTTGGGAATTGCTCAGGACCTCTGGAAGAACAACTAGTGCTCTTAGCCACTGAGCTATCCTGGTGTAGGAGGTCCTTCTGTCTATGTGTTGCTTTCATTGGTTAATAAAAGGAACTGCCTTGGCCTGTTGACAGGGCAGAATTTAGTTAGGCCGAGAAGATGGAACTGAATGCTGGGAGAAAGAAGCGTGGAGTCTGGAGACGCTATGGAGACGCTGCCAGAGTCAGACATGCCGGAACTTTATTGGTAGACCACGACCTCATGGTGATATACAGATTAATAGAAGTGGGTTAAATTAATATGTAAGAGNTCTCTCTCTCTCTCTCTCTCTCTCTATCTCTCTCTCTCTCACACACACACACACGTTTTAGATGTTCTTTGTGTGATTCTCAGTGCCAGTCCCTTTTATAACATTACTGCTGTGTTATTACTCTTGTGTTCTGGGTTGCATCTTACTACAACTGATTATGATTATGGCTGAGTAATCACAAGCTTCATTTTGTCTGCTGTGATATAAAGGGGGGCAAAGTCAAGCTAACTAAATTTGAACATGTTTTGTAGAGGGGAGTGTGGGTGTAGAAAATGGAAAATGAGACAAGTTAGCCTTTTAAAAATGTCATTTTAAAACCATGTTAAAATTGTTACTCTAATGAAGCAAATCACATGGCCTTTTTCTGCAACTTGGAAATCCAGTCTTCTGTCCTGATTTAGATTGGGGCTGCTTCGGTTCTAACAAATGTAGTCTTAAGACACTTTAACCAGGAGATTTTTTTTTAATCAAATAGATTTTTGCTCAACTTGCAAAGTAGTTTTCCTGAGTTTAAGTAGGCCATCCTTTCTTTCCCATCTCAACAGAAACAGGCTTTATTAAATGCTGGAACAAACCAAATGAAGGATGTGACTTGCAAAAGGTGAGTCTGGGATGTTATCAAGTTAATTGTAAAATTCTTATTTTATGTACATGAGTTCTCTATTTTCATATATGCCTGTATGACAGAAGAGGGCATCAGATCCCATTATAGATGGCTGTTAGCCAACATATAGGTGTTGGGAATTGCTCAGGACCTCTGGAAGAACAACTAGTGCTCTTAGCCACTGAGCTATCCTGGTGTAGGAGGTCCTTCTGTCTATGTGTTGCTTTCATTGGTTAATAAAAGGAACTGCCTTGGCCTGTTGACAGGGCAGAATTTAGTTAGGCCGAGAAGATGGAACTGAATGCTGGGAGAAAGAAGCGTGGAGTCTGGAGACGCTATGGAGACGCTGCCAGAGTCAGACATGCCGGAACTTTATTGGTAGACCACGACCTCATGGTGATATACAGATTAATAGAAGTGGGTTAAATTAATATGTAAGAGTTAGCCAATAAGAAGTTAGAGTTAATGGGCTAAGCAATGTTTTAATTAATACAGTTTTCTGTGTGGTTATTTTGGGGATAAGCTAGCCGGGCAGCTGGGATGAACAAGTGGGCCCTCCTCCTACACCATCCCTTCAGTCCCTAGTTGTACAATTCTTAAAAGTCTCAAAATGAAATGGTAAAAGTCTCCCATGCTTGGGTTGTCACTCTGATGCTTATCCCATGGTGACCCCTCTTTCTCTGAGCATGTGGGCCTATAGTACAATCTGACAACCACCATTTAATGATTTATTTTGGATGAATTCCATTGCCTTATGCTGTTATTTAACTTTCTTCTTTCCTCTTTCATCTCCACAGCTGGGAAATGTGTGTATCTGGCTCTGCAGAGATGTAGAACGAACAGAATGTAATATATAGATGGTGATTTGTTTTGAGGGGTTGGCTCATGGGCTTCTGGAACTGGCAAGTCCTAAATTTGTGTGGCTGGCAATTCACTTGATGTAGCTGGCTTGAGTTGAAATCTACAGGGAAAGCCAGGGGACTGGAGACTCAGGCAGGATTCCTGTGTTACAGTCTGGAGGCGGAATTTCTTCCTGTTCAGATTTGTTTTTTTTCTGATACCCTTCAGTGGACTTCACGAGGATCACCCACATTAAAGTCTTCTGCTTTACATAAAGTCAGATAATTATGCTAACAACTTTGAATAATGTGCCTTCCATAACATCTAGTGTCTGACCAAAAATGGGACAGCAATGAGCCATACCAACATGTAAAATTAACCACTGGAATTTGAAAGCTGAAATAACCAGATCTATTGTGGTCTTGATAGTGTTTATTATCAACTGAGTAAATACATACCTGTTCTTGGTTGAATAAATACTGGAGGTAAATAATATTCTCTATTTATATTGTAAAATTTCATGTATTATCTGTCTGTCTCTCTGTATTTCAGTTGTCTATTTATAAAACTTCATGTATAAATATGATAGTGGTATTTATATTTCATTTTCTAAATTAATTAGTTCATTGATTTATTTATTTATGTGACTATGTATATATATATATGTGATGCAAACCATGGTATATGAGTAGATTTCAGAAAATAAATTGAGAGGGTTGGTTTTTTCTTTACTGTATGGGTTCTAGGAATTGAACTTAGGTCATAATGCTTGGAGGGAGGTGTTCTTTCTGACTAAGCCACTTACCTCACCCCAGATTTAATTTTAAAATATTCAATGCACAGATCAACAATATTAGTAGTGATAATGCAAAAGTTAACCATACATAAGAACGGAAAGAATTATCACTTAAGGAGATGGAAATAGCATGAGTGGTGGGGAGTGATGCATAGTGGACTTGGTTTGTATTCAGGACAGTGAGAGGCAGCCTTGCTCTCTCAGCTGTGATGTTTGAATTAGAAACATCCCCCACAGTCCCAGGCACTTGAACGCTTGGTCTCCAGTTGGGGGTGCTGTCTGTGAACGTTTAAGAGGTGTGGCCTTGCTGTAAGAAATTTGTGGATTTGGATTTGAGAGTGTAAGGTCTCACCCTACTTACAGTTCACTCCGCCTGTTTCATGCTTGTGACTCAAGATGTGAGCACCTGCTAAGCCGACAGTGGTGGCGCACACCTTTGATCCCAGTGCTCAGGAGGCAGAGGCAGGTGGATCTGTTGAGTTCGAGGCCAGCCTGGTCTACAGAGTGATATCCAGGAAAGCCAGGGCTGCACAGATGCACTCCTCATGCCCCAAAGTGAACTCTTCACTTTCTGCTTCTTCTGCCATGCCTGTTGCTTGCTGCCACTCTTCTCACCATGATGGACTCTTATACCCCAGAAACAATACATCAGAATAAACCCTTCCTTATGTAAGTTGCCTTGGCCGTGTTATTTTACCCCAGTAACAGAAAAGCAGTGGATACAGGATCCTCTACTTAAAGCCTGCTGCACGAGGACTAGTGGTACCATGGTGACTACTGGAAACGTAATAGAGAGATTTTCACCTCCATGCAGAGTGATCACTGGAGAACTTTGAACAGGAGAGGGACATGATTGCAACAGTTTTAAAAGAATCTGCAGTTGGGTGATGGTGGCACATACCTTTAATTCCAGGATGTGGAAGGCAGAGGCAGACAGGTCTCTGTGAGTTCGAGGACAGCCTGGTCTACAAGAGCTAGTTCTAGGACAGACCCCAAAGCTACAGAGAAACCCTGTCTCAAAAAATGTGTCCCTGTACCTGGGAGACCTGGGAGAGAGATAATGACGCCAATTGTGGTAGTTCTCATTCTCTGAAAAGCAGAGGGTAGGACAGGATCAGATGTGTGTAAGGAGGCTGGAGGATGGTGTCTGTGAAAGATAAAGAGAAATGAGATAGGAGTAGATAGTGAGAACCACAGGACTTGTAGTCCCCCAAAGGGAAGCCAATATGACCTGGGGCTATTGAACTTTTACTGTGTGTCTAGGTTAAATCAAGGTTTGTAAACCATACTCTGGATTTACAAAATTTAGCCCCAAGGGCAAAAACAGAAATATTAAAACAAACAAACAAATGAACAACAACAACAAAGCACACCTTCTATACATATAAGAATGTAAGACCACTCTAGTAACTAAAAGAATTTACACTGTGTGTCTTGGTCTTTTTCTCCATCTTTATGATAAAATATCCTAACAAAAGCAACTTAGGGGAGAAAGGGTTTATTTAAATGCACAGTTCCAGGGTGCAGTCCACTGTGGCACAAAATTCAAAGCCCCAAATGAAAAATTAGTTTTCTCCAAGGGAGTCTTACTGGGGAAACAACCATTCTTCAGAGTAGGCCCCATGCCCAGCAGTAGATTGGCAACGTAAAATGAACTCAACAATGTTCTTTGTGTCATAATGCTTTGGCGAGGATTTTCTTTTTTACAGGTCTTTTGCTTATGTATTATGACTTTTGGTTTTGCATTTTGTGGGATTCCTGTTTATGCTAGTGTGTGTTTCTCTAGGTCTCTGTGTTTCCCATGGTTTTTCTTTAGTTCTTTTTCTTTTTGTTTGTTTTGTCCTATCCTAATTTGTTTGCTTTTGACTTATCTATATCATTTTATTCTTATTCCTTAGATGCCTGTTTGTTTCTAAGGAGACACAGAAGGAGTGTGGATCTGGATGGAAAGGGAGGTGGGGAAGGACTGGGAAGAGTTGGCTGAGGGGAAAATTGTAATTAGATTGTACGGGGAATGATCTATCTTCAATAAAAGAAGAAAGAGAGGAGAGGACATGAAGCTGAAAGAGAGATGTGTTGAGGAGGCCACCGGAGGTATCGTAAGGAAGAGTGGTATGGTTGTATATTATCAAGATACATAATTTCAAAACATAATTTTTAAAATGAAAAAGAGGGGCTGGAGAGATTGCTCAGTGGTTAAGATCACTAGCTTCCTGTGGTAGGTAGAATGGAATTGCCGCCCCTATAAACTCAGAGGGAGTGGCACTATTAGGAGATATGGCTTTATTGGAGTAGGTATAGCCTTATTGGAGGAAGTGTTTCACTGTGAGGGTGGGCTCAAGCCACACCCACTGTCTCAAACCACTTCCTGTTGCCTGCACATCAAGATGTAAAACTCTCAGCTCATTTTCTAACACCATGCCTGATTGCGTGCCACCGTGTTCCGTCACAATGATAATGGATTGAACCTTTGATGTGTAAACCATCACCTCGATTAAATGTTTTCCTTTATAAAAGTTGCTGTGGTCATGGTGTCTTCCCAGCAATAGAAAACTGTAAGTAAGACACTGCTTTTCTAGATGACATGGAATTTAGTACTTCCTGAGCTTTGTAAGTTTCATTAACTTCTGGAGTCTTATAAATTTCAGTAGCTTCCTGAGTCTGAGGAGCTTCTTTGCCCCCTCTAGGAGGAAGTGTTTCAGTTTAAAGGAAAAACCTATTCCCTTTCTGTTGCTCTGATGAAACTCTCTGAGCAAAGATAACTTGAGGAGGAAGGCATTTATTCAGCTTCCAGGTCATGGTCCTTCACCCAGAGATATCAAGGCAGGCATTCAGGGAAAGAACCTGAAGCAGAAATATGGAGGACACTGGGACTTGCTCCCTGGTTCATTCACCCACTCACACACGCTTGTCCAGGTTTCCTAGTGACCTCAGGACCACCTGCCTAGGAGTGGTACTGCCAACTCCCAGTGGACTGGGTCCTCCTCTATCAATTAACAACCTGTCCTGGAACTCTCACTGTAGACCAGGCTAACCTAGAACTACAGAGATCCGCCTGCCTCTTCCCCCCAAGAATTAAAGCCTCTGCCTCTGCTGGGATTAGCGGTGTTTGCCACCACTGCTTGGCTCAGAAAGGTTGTTTTTTAATAAGCTGATCTGCTTTGTGGGCTTGGCAGATCTCTCCATTGATGCTATTATCCGAATTAACTTTGCCCAGATATTTTAATGTAGGTCGTTACCAAATCCAACCTAACGGATTCTATTACAGCTCTTAGATGCTGTAATAATAATTAAAAAAGAACCTTAGTTTTGTTTGCTGCATATAGACTTTTTCTTCTAAAGTGACTTCCCATAAAAACCCCAAGGAGATGGACCACCCTAGCCATGTGGCTTGTGAGTAACAGAGCTAGTGTTTGCAACTGCCCTGTCTCTTAGCTGTATTGTTTGTAGATTTCTACAAGAAAGTCAGTCTTTCGGCAATATTTCAAGGAAATATGAGGAATTGAGAGTGGCTTTCAAACTAGAAATGAGTGTCTTGTTATTTTTCTTGGGTAGAAATGGAGCTGTATAGAGAGTTCAGTGATAAGATATCAAGTTAAATACCTAGGGACATCTTAATCAAGGGTCTATTGAGGAGAAGAAGGCTTTGGTTGACTGTGTGCTCACTACCATATAAACAGTATGAAAAATATTAAAAATCTATGGGTGCACACTTCTGATAACCCTGAATGGCTTAAACAGGGAATCATAAGTCTGACATCTGTAACTTCTCACTTTAAGCCATGGACTGAAATCAAGGGATGTCCTGTAACCCTGAGGAAAGAATTCATTTTCTCCCAGCCTAAGACTTCAATGGCCAAAACTCAAACTGAGTTTGTACCAAAGTACAACTGAATAACTCCCTCACAACTTATGTTCCCACCATGGAAATGCAGGCATTGATCAGAAGAGAGTGGGCTCCAGGGTTGTAGGACAGAGCTTTGGGAAGACTCGGGTATCTGAACAACTCTCAAAGCCCATGTGAAGTCTTGCTTCCCAGAGGCGACAGTCTTTCCCTCACCGACCTGACTAGACAGTTCTTTCTCCCTGTTTCCCAAAGGTCTTCCCCTCACCGACCTGACTAGACAGTTCTTTCTGTTTCCCAAAGGTCTTCCCCTCACCGACCTGACTAGACAGTTCTTTCTGTTTCCCAAAGGCGACAGTCTTCCTCTCGCCGACCTGATTAGACAGTTCTTTTCTTTCTTGAAGACTCTTGATATCTCACCTGAAGTCATCTTGAAAGAAGAAATTTGTTTTCTACTTGACTAATCCTTCCTTTGCTTAGGGGATTAACTAGAGCTCAATCCTAACCTGCCCTGGGGATATAGCATGAGGTCACAGCATAGTTGACACAGTGCCCAATCATAAGAATGACCAGACTTCACTGAGTTTTTTAGAAAAGAGCAATGTTGGTGGGTGACTGGGGATGATGTTGTACTTTACCAGCAGGGAAAAACAGCTATACAGCTGGCTGACTTTTAAAATTTGATTGTTTTCCAGAAATTTTACATTCAGAGCAATCCTGAGCAGCCGCAAGTTTCCAAAAATTTGTTTGGCTGGTTAACCAAATCTGATGTCAACAACTGGCTCACACGATTGAGCCAGATATAATCACTTCTTAACATTAGACTGCAGGAGTGTATTCACACTTCAACAACAGGGAGTAGAAAGCAATCTGTAGTGAGTGTCTCGTTCAGTTACATCCCAAGTACGCGCCCAAAGTAGTCTCAAATCCTCGTCACCCAGATCTTCAGCCAGAGGCTGGCAAAGGAAGTACTATTTCCAGAGAGAGTTGTTTTCTGGGGAATTGGGAATCTGAAAGGTGACCCCACAATCAAAGTGAGTAACCCGATTCTAGGACTGATGGCAACATCCAGGAGTGGCAGAGGTGGGATTTTCCACTAAATTATCACAAAAACTAGACATTTTCCCCAGAAGTTTCAGCATGATTATATAAGTGGTTTGACCCAAAGAGATTTTTTTTCAATAGAGATGATTGTCGCTATTATTCTTTGGGACTGAAATGTCCAAAATTTCACAGCTGCAACAACTAAAGGGAATTATTCCTGATAATATGTATGATTATTTTTTTTTCTGGATCATGTTCTTTAGCTCCAAGATAGGGACTGTTGTGGCTTGGCTACAGAAATCAGTGCGGCGTGTTGGGTGATACACTGCTCTGTGGCCATTCTAGTTCATCGTGCTCCAGGGCTAGCAGGACAGAGAGATGACTATGCCCCGGAATTGAGAAACAGGTTTGACTTCAGTCACGACATCAGGATCTCAGCCCCCCTCGGTTAATTAGTTTTGGACAACCCCACCATGCTTTGCTAATGCCCTAAAGGAACCATTGAATGCAAAAAGGAGATGGAAGGAAAAAAAAAACAGCAACAGCTTTATGTTCATTTACAAAACTGAGTATTATAGCTTCCATCTCATTCAATCTTTGTAAAGACACATAAATTTTTTTAACTGGCATTTCTTCTTTCTTTCCCCCACACCGTATAGGATATGTTATTTGTGGCTATGTTTCATAGTTAGGCCATGTATCTCAGATGTGGAGAAAAGTGTCCCTCACTTAGAGATCCTTATTAAGACCTGGGATAAAATCACTACTTAATTATTTCTTTTTGAGGAGCGTGTTCGTAGGTATGAAAGGGGTAGCCAGCTACTCTTAGAAACAATAGTCCTGGAGCAGAAGGGTGGACAGTAATGTACACCCACTTTTTCCCCCCACTGTTGAGTAGCTAATGCCTTTCTTGATCACACCTCATGGTACACTTTGGATCTTAAACATCCCCCCAAATTCCCATGTTTTAAAGAGGCATTCTCATCCAGGCCTTTGAACTAATGTAGAGTTCTGGAGGAACTGAATCCCTTAGAAGGTGTCTAGGTTCCTTTTCCTGCTATTATGATAAAAAATACTCTGACAAACACATTTGGGGGGGTATTTAGGTCATAGTTCAAGGTTCACAGTAGGGAAGCCAGGAGTGGAAGCAGCTGGGCACACCACACAGTCAGAGGAGAGCAAGAGTGTATGCATGCCAGTACTCAGCTCACTTCTCCCACTCTCGTACAGCCCAGGATCCCCTGCTCAGGGAAGGGGTCTACCCGCAGTTAAAATGAGTCTACCCACACCAGTAAACACAGGAAAGTCCCTTACAGATGTGCTCAGAAGCCCATCAGTGAATCAGAATTTAGACCCAGTTGACAGTTGATATTATCCATGACTAGAGGTGAGATCTAGCAGAAGGATGTTAGCTTACTGGAGGTATCTTCTTGACGTGGGCATCAGAATCCTCCCTGTGTTTGTTTCCCATCCTCCATAAGGTGAACTATTGTTTTCACCCTAGGTTTTTGCATAGGCCAAATGGCCATTGATGGAGACATAAAAACCATGAGCGAAGCACACTTTACTTCTTTTAAGTACATTTTCTACAGTATTGTGTCATAGTGGCAGAGTATTGACGAAGACCTTGGCTTCCCTCTTTGATTCTCTTCGATTGTCTATGTTTAGAAAGAAATACCTTTCTGCTTTGGAAGATAAACAAATCAAATTAGTCCTGATCTGGCAGTGCAGAGCTAAAGAACTGTGTGACTTAGTCTCAGACTTATACCTTTCTTTGGAACATTCCACCTTAGACGGGACATAAGAATCTGGAGATGGGATCAACTTTCCACCTCAGTGCACTGATGGTAGTGGTGTGTGTGTGTGTGTGTGTGTGTGTGTGTG
>LOEQ01001650.1:549812-572000 GCA_001685075.1 Bramus lutescens | reverse complement strand
TCTTTATTAACCAATGAAAGTAACACATAGGCAGATGACCCTCCTACATCAAACAGTATCATCTCTGGGTCTTTTCTTTTAAAATTCTATTCTTACTACTTAATTTTTCTTATCATAATAATCATAGACTACTTATTGATATATTATTCAGAATCTATTTAGATGTGAACAATACTAATTTTAGTAAGTTCAAGCGAAAAGAAAGCCATAACGAAATATATACATTTTGTTGGGTGGCAACTTGCCTGTCTCCTCTCTAAGATCCTCATGCCCTTTTTCCTTGCTTAAAGGTAGCCAGTAAGTGTCTTTTACTACTCAAACAAGCAGGCTATTGTTCTGTTGGCACACACAGTACTCAATCGTTGATTTTTATGGTTTGAATGAAAGTGTTCTCTCACAGACTCATGGGTTTGCCCAGTTGGTAATGCTATTTTAAGAGGCTGTCAACGTTTTTGAGACGTGAGAGCTGGCAGCTGTAGGCACTAGTGGTGACCCTTGGAGGCGATAACACCACTTGTGACCCATTGTTTTCTGTTTCCTGGTCTTTGGAGATGTGAAGATATTTTACCATAAGTTTCCATTAATGTGGACAGAGATGAACTGCACCCTTTAAACAATGTGGGAAAACAAGCCTCTCCTCCTTTAAGTTTCCCTGTCAAGTCTTCTCTCCAAGCAATGAGAAGAGAAACTAATGCTTTAGTCGCCATTTCTTAGAACCACAGAGGACGGAGCTTTGGATGCAGTAGCTACACTCTTTGCTGTGTATTGAGGATTTTGTGTTTTTCCTAGCCAGATTTTGGTCTTTGATTCCACTTTAAATTGATACATACATTTGGAGCCAGTCCCACCATTGTTACTGCAACTAATGGCAAGGAAATACATATTCAAAGTAAATAACACATTTCTCAACCAAGAGGGAGTACAGAAGAGTGACCATAGAAGCAACATGCGTACATAAACCATTGTCAGTCCCTTCATTGTTTTACTCATGCCTGCAATGATTCATATACATAGTATAGTTCACTGACCTCTTCTATATCCAGAGTGAATTTATTTTCTTCATAAGATGATCAAAGGTTTATGTTATTATACTATCTTACCATCAGTTCATGATCACTGAAAGATGAGTATCACACGTGTGAGACCTTAATCCAAAGCCTCATGTTCAATTATTAACATAATCTGCAAACACCAAAGGATAAATAAAAGTAAAATGCACCTTTTTGAGGAGCTAGGAAGATGCATCTGTCAGTAAAGTACCTGCTGCATAAACGTAGAGACTTGAGCTTTTTTCCCAGCACACAGATAAAAGGCTAAGCACAGAGGCAAGTGTGCATCTGCAGTTCCAGCGCTGGGTAGATTAAAATAGGGGATACCTGAAGCTAGATGATAGCCAAACTGATAAGTTCCAGGTTTAGTTAGAGGCCCTAGTCCAAAAATTGAAATGGAGAATGACTGTGGAAGATACCCAGATATGCTCTGCACATACATATCCATATGTGTACATGCACCATTAAGCACACATACATACCCATAGAAACACACAAAAAACATTTAGCTGAAAAGAGGAAGCTAGAAATGATAGTGACTAGTATATGTGAACTTATCACTTAAATTGCCCAAGATACATTCATGAACATTTGGAAATCAGAAAATATTATTCTCCTATTAGCAAAATAATTAATCTTCTTTGTGTGCATGTGTGTATATTCATGTACATACACATACGTGTGTCTGTTCTATATGTGCATGTACATGCATGCATGCATGTGGTGTGTGTGTGTTGCTACTGATGATGATGATGATATAACCTCAGTCCTCAACATACTAAGAAAGTACCCAGCACTATGTCTCTATTTTTAAAGGAAAAGAAAAACAAATCCACCTTACAACTTTTGGTAGAGAAGAGGCTCTATAAAAAATCTTGTGCCAATTTCTTGCTTTGAATTGATCTCATCTAAGCAGAGCTGGAACAGTTTGGAAAGTATTTTTAAATGGAATACTTTGTCAACTTCCAGAGAGCCAACAAAACAGCCTTGCGGAATTAATATTTTAAAGGAAACAGAAATGTTGAGAGGTTGTATAGCAAAGTGAAACACAACCTTCACCAACCACATACACCAGGAGAAAAGCATTGTTAAGAATTGCTTTTCCAGAATTGAAATACAAAGGATGAATAACTAGAACTATTGCAAATGACACATACCTTGATATCATGCAAAAATGTTCACATTGCTTTGGTTTGAACTTTTGTATTCTGATGAATGATAAATTGCTCATCATGATTCAGTTTCTGAAAGACAAGCAGAATTAAGACCAAAGTTTTATAATCTGTATACTAAGACAATACATACACGTGGTCTGGAAAGTTTCTTCACTCACTCCGTACTTTCTGGTAATATAATCAAGGAGCTAAGGACACAGATACGAAGCAGATTGCTGAGATGGTCTCCTCACTCAGAGGCTCTCAGCTACATAGAACTAAGCATGCTAACTGCCTGTGAGATCTTGGTCTCCACATTGTGTAGTGAGCATAAAATTGGCCAGTATGGTACTAGGTGGGTAGATCAGCAGTTAAAAGTGTGTTCTTCTCTTTCTGCTCTTGCATAGGACCTATGTTTGGTTCCCATTTCCCATGTCCATTATCTCACAACTACTTGGAATTCTAGTTTCTAAAAATCTGATGTCTCTGGCCTCTATAAACATCAGCACTCATGCTCACGTGCTGACACATACATACATGTTTAAAATAGTAAAACACAAGTATTTTAAATAATCCTAATCTTATATATGTTTTAAGGAATGAAATAATCAAAATGTAAAACTAATGGGTCTTTATATCAATACTTGTTTTCTGCACTTTCTCCTCAGTCAGTCCTCTTCCCTACCTCCTTCTGCTTCTCCCTGCTTCCTTCACTGTCTCTAATCTACAGACTCTAGGCGTCTAAACCAGATGTCATTTAAAATACTCTGTTTCAGAAAGTTATGGATTTTTTTCCTTCAAGAAGCTCCCTTGATTAGTTTTTTAAATCTACCTGCCATTAAGTTCTGGCCATAAATCCATTTATAAAGTAGATACAGACACTAGATTTGATGTGGAAAGAAAAAAGCCATAGCCAAACTGATCTGGCCATAGAAATAACTGTATTGCTATTCACTGAAAGTATTTCTCTGTATTAATGACCAGTAATTCCTACTTCTATCCCTTTTGCCCACTCTCAGAGTGCCAACCCTCCCAGAGTGTCACATCTGTGTTCATGGTAGCAGAACTGCTCTTGAGATGTTCTGATGACAATTTCTAGGAAAACCCATAACCCAACCGTACACAGAAAGCTCAAAGGGGATGCAGAGAGAGGCAAACGAAGGCTCAGGATTCTTCTGAAACAGGAAATAAAATTTGTCTGGATGAAGTTACGGCTTTGCCTGCTGATTCTGTGCTAATATTATGAGGTTGCTTCTTGATTTTGAGATGATATTTTTCCAACTATCTCTGAGAGCCATCAAAGTCAAAATCACTTCCATATTTGATGATTCAGGATTTTTTTCTATTTTCAATCACAAAATTCTTTGTAATGCAAAGTCATGACTGGCTGATTATTCTCAGCCTAGGGGTTGTCAGTGACATGAGAATCCAAATACATTCATTCTTTCATGTCTTACAGAGTTTCATCCTGAGTATCAAGCTCTTGGACATCTATTGCTAAATGAAGAGGTTGAGTCTTAAAATGCTTGGAAAGTTATTACAGCTTCCTACAAGTTTTTGAATTTCAGGGTTTATTTTCTTTGACATTTTTGGGGTATTTGACTTATTAATAATGATTAATAAATACTGAAGTAGGTTCACGCTAATGTTGATGAAGTTAGCAGAGAATGAAGAAAAATTGTGGCTGCTAGGTCTTAAGGAATACTGTATATAGAATTTGGGATGCGACATTTCTTTAGTGTTTATCTGGACTCCATTTATGAATTGGTAAGTCTGACTTTTTAAACAATAAAGATGCAAGTTTAAATTTACTGTGCAGAATGGCAGATTTTATTTCAAGAGTTGGCCATAGAAACCATGGGTCACTTAAACATAATTACCTGTACAGAATGTCATGTGCAACAATCTGAATTATAAATTGCATAACTTGTTTATAAACAGGAATGACACACTTCATTTTTCTAGTTCATTGTTTGATTAAAGGCTTTAAAATTTTTCTAATATTATGGTGAAAGATGCTGTAAACAAATGAATCATTAAAACATAAAAGTTACAGCCTTCTTACATGTAATGATATTTTATTTATACATACATGTGTTTGTTTATGTGTGTGCCATGCATATACAGGTATGCCAGAAGAGGGCATTGTGACCCTGGAAATAAAGTTGCAGGTGGTTGCCAGCTACTCAGCACTGATGCTAGGAACTAGACTAGAGTCCTCCAAAAAGGTAGCAAGAGTTCTTAACTGATGAGCCATTACTGTGGTCCCTCATTCATATCTTTAACAGAGAAATTTCCTGCAATGAGATGAATATCAGTGTTCTCAGTGTACAAATAAACCCACATAATGGTTTGTTCACAATTGATCTTTCTTTGTTGTGAATAATAAACTCAAGATTAAGCATGGATAATGTTAACCAGGAATCATCTACTTAATAGTCTGCTTCAAAATTTCTGTCTTCTTCAGATCAATTAGGGCTCATTGAATCCAGCATAGGGAAAAAAGGGGTTCATATTGACTTTGTCTTTTCTGTAATTATTATCTCACAGTTGCTCTCCTTATTTTTCTTATAACATGAATAGTATTTCTCTCTTACACATATCTTAACTTATTTGACTCTTGTATAGATATAAAGTTAATATATGTTCTATTCCAATAATTCATTGTCTCAATGGGTTTTGTACATGGAATTGGTAAGAATAAAGCAATGTGTGTTTTCATATGTATATACCATAAAGTAAATACTTTGATTGTATCTATATCACATTTTCAATGATTTGTTTATCTGTGTATGTGTCTGAGTGAGCACATGTACTTGTGTATGTGCAGGTATACACACCCACGAGCCTCTGAGCCATATCTCAAGAACACATTTCATTTTTAATTTGATATTTTACTTTATTTAGTGACAAATACATCATTATAATTTATTTGTCAAATTAATTTCCCATTGCTGGACATTTTAATTATTCCTGAGATGTTCATATTAGCATATATATTGCTCTTAGAACTCTTACACCAGATTCTACACACACACATCAGTAATTACAGGTTATGTCTAACTTTTCCTAATTGTAACTATGATGTCTCTGTTTTTGTATTTTTCTTCTGATATCTACATTTGTCCTTTTGAACATCTAACCCATGCTCTCAGCTTTACTGCCCATTTCTCCCTTGTCATAGAAAGCTGGGTACAGATAACCCAATACCTCTTGTTTCCATAGCTGCTGTAAGTTGTGTGTGAAGAAGGGATTTACTTCACTCATCCATTCTTGGAAGACATATTAACTTTCTCTCCCATTTCTGTTATAATTATCCTAAGGGCTTATGTATTGGTGTGAATATTGCTATATTTTTATTAATTTGTTTCTTTGATATTTATAGGGTTACACTCATTTTCTTGGTATCTAGATTTTTTTCATTTCAACATAAACAAAGGAGGAATGCTATTCATGTATAAAAGGAGGTTGGAGTCTGATAAAAATGAGAACTATCAACTTAGAATAAATTCTAAATTCTCTTTTTCATAAGATACTGTCAAAGTTTATACATTCTATGTTCATGAATATTGTGTTTACCAACTTTGCTGCTCTCAATTCATCAACTTATATGATATTTATATAAATTCTTTATCTAAATTTTCCTTGAAAGATAAACTGAATTTTTTAAAAAAATCTATGGACTTTGGTAAAACTGATTTAGGTTAACATTTTATATTTTTCTCTTATTAGTTTTATATGAACTTTTAACTCTTAAAAGAGGATAAATCACTTCCACAGGCAGATACTCACATGTGCACACATTGTAACATAAAGATTAATAAATCATAGATAATATACCTAATATAAAACATAAGCATTTATTTACTATAGTAATTCCCCTTCATCTGTATGCTGTATAGCATGAATATAACTGTTCTACATTCTCTGAAAGAATCTTCCTTGCAGTATTATATTAATGTTGTAAAACCATGTGACATGACATCAGGCTAACAAAATATGGCCAAGGTGATTACCACATATTTTTATGAGTATGCACTAATAGGTATGTTGCCACAGAAGTAACTGAAAACTCCTTTAGTAACAGTCTTTTCATGACCTCTGGTGGAAAATTTTCATTACTTCTCCAATAATCTTTCAGATAAATTTGATGCTGGGTATTCACAAAAAAATTGTTTCCCGTCTGAGCTGCCATTCCTACTGAATATCAAGAACTTACCTATTTTCGGCTTACGGTTTGTTATGAATTGTGTTTCCATTCAATTTCCTTTCACTTGAAATGGAAATGTGAAGTATTTACTGAAAGTAAGACTATTTTTGCCTTGCTATAAATGAAACATTTCTGAAAATTAATGCAGAACTCTAAGTTAACAGCAGTATATTAGATTCCTGCATGGATGCTGCAGACAGGACTTAGGGAGCGTAAGTCATTTCTGCTATTATTATTATTTGTAAAACTCATTTCAGAAATTGCTTATTTCTTCCAGATGGATTTCCTTGTCTAAAATATTAATCTACAAAATAAATTCTCAGAAAGTTAATGTAAAACTTCAGGCCTGACCAGTTTCTTAGACAATGTCCTTATACTGTTAGGGACTTGTGGGGAATATTCTGCAGAGAGGATCAGACACAGCTCCAGGAAAAAGAACTAGTTTGGGATAAAAAAGATAATGGGAAACCTTGCCTCTAGCTAATAATAAAGAGTTGGACTTACTTGTAGAACCTACACAAAGAGGCATATGCTACATTCTGAGGTCACAGACAAAACTCTGGGTTAGCAAAGCCTTGTGGGAACATCACTCCAAATTCTAAAAATTGTGAGAATTGCCTTAAATGACCATGTCTAGTAATTTAAAAACATAACATCACATTTTCTGTTAACATTAGGTTGTTATAGTCCAATACTATAAGTAAATATTTTATATTATTAGAATATGTAAAAAGACTATTTAATTTTAAGTTGTATTCCTCCAAAAGAAACAATTTTTGAATTTTTATTTTCAATTCAAAAAGGTGTACTCCTAGAGATAGTGAATGACTAGCTCTCTTCTCAAGGGCATGTCTCTAGAACACTCCAAAACACTAGAAATTAGTACAGGAGTCAGTAACAACCATGTTGGGAGTATATGTTTCGTTTTATAAAGTTTGTATCAAACAACCAGAATGATTTTCTAAAATTGATCCTATTAACAGAGCATTTAAAGTTTTTCTTTAAAATGTTTTTATTCCATAAGTTCAACCAAGAGATAAAAGATTGAAGAAGTAAGCCATTTCAAATTTGTAATAAATAATTTATTTACATGTAACAGACTGAAAAACAAAGAAGGCTAAAGCCAATTCTTTACTTCCATCGATGGACAAATCACTTGCTATCACATACTGACATCAATAGGCATATGTATTATATTTAAAACTAGATTGATTGTTTAAAAGCATAATTTATAAAGCAAGATAACTAAATTAGAGGAGCTTTAACAAATATTGGCATATGGAATTTCTTAGAAAACATCCAAAAGCCTCTTTGCCAAAGCCTGTATACTCCATATTGGCTTTAAGGAAAGAGTGCAGGTGCTGGTCCTGGAGCTCTCTCTCTCTCTCTCTCTCTCTCTCTCCCAGCAGAAACTAGATTATAAACTCAAAGCACCACAGGTGAGCCCAGGTTGAAGAGAATCTCCATCACCCAAGCCATAGCCTCCTGAAAAATATGATGACATGGGATATCACTTAATAAAGTCATTTGTTGACTCTACAGATACAAAAGAGTCAAAGATACTGTTTAGATATTTTGAATAACTTTTCAAAACTGTGACTTTGATAAGAGAATATCAGTCAGCTTCCTTTAATCAGAGAATGTGAGTGACTAGATCATGGACCCTTGACTTGGTTCTGCTAAGAGGAAGAATTAAAAGCCAAGGTAAAGAACATGGCCAATTGAACTAGCATGCAGGCCCCATATCAAATAGGTTGTGGCTTAGGTTTATGGTTCCCCATTCGCAGCATCTTCATATGTCAGTTAAGAAGCTATTGAGGACAGAGTAACTGCTATTGCTGCCTCTCTGTTGACACAGTTCAGATATAGGTAAAGATGCTAAGATCATCCACTTGGCAAGAGAACCCATCACAATGTTGTGTGAGATATGAGGATCCATTCATCTTTAATATAGATAAGGACTTTTTGTTTTGTTTTGTTGTCTTTATGATTTAGCCTATATGGCTGGAACTGGTCAGGCCTACACAGTTGGAGGCAGAAGCAGCAGATTTCCGGGAAATTTTATTTACTATGTATCCTTGCCCTGTTGTGAGGCTGGCATGCCTAGTAGGATTGTGTTCCATACAAGGAATGTGTCCTCCATCCAAGGGAGTGACCATAGACAAGGGGACATCTTGCCATGCAACAGTATTGCAAATTTAACCTATTTTATTCAAGTATTTAAATTTTCATAATTGTGCTAAATATACTTGATTTGGGGTATTATTTTACATAAACAAACTTTAAGTTTACTTTAAATGTGTTTTGACTTACTGGCGTTAGGCTTAATTTTGACAACATATAAGGAAGGCTCTATAGTGGAAAATATAAGCTGAACCCTCTCTCAAAGCTTGTCTCTGTAAAAGAATTGGTCTTTCATAACATTAGGATTTTATAATTTTATCGCTACTAAGTTTGAGCCTTAAAATTTTATAACTTTTTGAATTAAAAATTTTTTAAAACATAAATACGGGCCATAGACAAACCAGGAACCTCATTTTACAAAATACCTCAGTTTTTATTGTTTGGTTTTGTCTGCATATAACTCAGTTTCTGCAAGTAATTAAATCTTAACAAAGTTAGCAAAGACATAAGTGATTATATATACATCTTTATGTAAGTCTCTGCTAGTGTGAACAGAACATTATAACCTTAGAAATTAATAGCTTGATTATCAAGTTAATATCTACCTTAATTTATACCTTAATTATCACACATATGTTGGTCCTCTGACCCATTTTCCACAAATCTTGTACATGGCTGTGTCCTAATCTGTTATTTTTCACTCTCAGAACAAAAATCATCATAGAAAATTCATTCCAATCCAAAATATCTTGGAGGTCTGCTGTTACCTCCTTAATGTGGAGAAAATAAATTAAACCAGCCTTCTTGTAGGCCTTATTTTGCTTGCTTTGTCTAAAAAAATGAGACGATAAGCAGTGGGAAGGCTCAGTAGAATGATGGATTTTATGGCTGCTGCCATAGTTGGTTTATAGCACATGGTCATATTAACCAAGGCAATGGTGAAGTCACATGTTCTTTCTTCTCTATAACCCTCGTAAAAATGGTGGCCAAGCATGTGGTTGCTTTCAAACTGTTGAGGTCATTAGACAAGATGACAGCAATCCATGTCACCACATAGCTACTCTATACTCACACCCCCTTTCTCTTACTTTTTTCTTCAAAAACATTTATTTTCCTAAACAAGATTTGAACTCAAGTTATATACATAGTATGCTGCAGCAAATTAAAATTATCTACATATAGATTTTTAAAAATCATCACTTTTCATAATTTTTAAAATAGCTATTTTTCTGCTTGCAATTTAACAGATTTGTTTTTTAAATCACACCCAATAAACTTACAAATCCTAAAATACAGAAAGCTAAACTTTATACTTCAACAAAAGACTCAAAGGTTGTAAATAAACCAAGGAAAGGGGTGTGTTTAAAGGGTTAAACATCTGCATCATACACGTTGCCATTTGTAACTTCTATAGGAAATAGTTTACCTCTTAGCTGTTGTCCAGTACATAGTGTCCTTTCCTGGGTTGTTTGATATTGTTCTCTTCCTCCATACCACAGAGCTGGGTAGCCATCCTGACCCAGGACAGATACTGTGGAGGACACTTTTAAACAAAGAAGGTATGGAGTAAGAAGGCATGCCAAATCCCCTCTCTAGGGCCAGCCTTTCAGGAGATTAGAAGAGCATGAAACAGTTTTCCATTATTATCCATACCCAAAAGACATCTTAATCTCTGTAAAACTGAACCTCATGATCTGTATAACCATTTCCAGTTTGTGTGTGTTTGCAGTTAAGACTGAAATGTTTAACATATGTCTTCAAAATGATAAAGATAAAAGCAGGATTTTTCATACTTGCAGAGGCATATAGACAGGTAGGTCAAAGGCATGCAGTCAAAGAAACTTAAGGTAAAAGGAGTCTTGTCCTATTTCAGAAATTATAAAGGTCCAAGTTCAGAGGCCCAGAGCACTCAGGATCTTGGCGTGGTTGCAAGCTAGAACCTTGAGAAAGACTAAAGTAAAATGGGAGATTTATAGGGAACGAGGCCTCAGATCATGCTACCATTCTGTCTTTGGGGCTGTCTAAACTCGTTCAGATACTAAAAACAAAAGGTCCAAACTTGTGTCAACAGTGTGTAGTGTAAGGCTGAACTTTTTTTGGATCACCATCTCCCAAATAATGACACAGAAGCTTATTATTAAGTATGAAGCCTTGCTTGCTCCCAATTATCAGAACTTGAATTAACCCATTTATATTAAACTACATTCTACTACATAGCTTGTTACCTCTCCTCCATAATATACGACTGACTTCCTCCACATCTTCTGGTGAATCCTCTGTGCCTCAAATTCTTCCCAGAGTTCCTATCTTTGCTGGAAGTCCCACCTATCCTCTCCTGCCTAGCTATTGACTGTTCAGATCTTTGTTAAAATAATCTGAATGTGCCTTGGCGGACACATATCTTCACTGTGTTTTAAAAGGGTATCCCAGAACATCAGTGGCCATTTATTTGTCCAATATATGTTGAGTCCAGATTTGAGTGATGAGTCATCAGTCTCAATTCTCCTAATGGAGCTCCATTAATTTAGCCCACAAAAGAGCTATCTATAAGCTGTCTTTTGGCACAGAAAATGTAAAACCCATAGTGAGTGAGGGGCCAAGGCAGAAACAGGGATCACATCCAGCTACCAGGGTAGCCCTCTGGTCTTGGACTGACTGACCAAACAGGCCTGAAAGTATGTGCATGAGGGTCAGTTCTCTGTGGTTGTTTAAATAGGTATGGCCCCCACAGACTCATGGATTTGAGTGTTTTTTTCATAGGGAGTGGCACTATCAGGTGTAGCCTTGTAGAGAAGGTATAGCCTTGTTGGAGGAAATATGTCACCATGCAGGTAGGCTTTGAGGGATTATAATCTCATCTGTCCAGTAGGACACTGATTCCTTCTGCTGCCTATGAATCAAGATGTAGGACTCTCAGCTCCTTTTCCAAAAACGTATCTGCCTACCTGCCACCATGTACTGCCATTATGGTAATGGACCTAGCCTCTGAAGCTATAAGAGAGTCCCAGTTAAATGTTTTCCTTTATATGATTTGCCATTGTTGCTGTGTCTCTTCACAGCAATAGAAACCCCTAAATAAGACAGTTCCCATCTCCTATCATCCCAGTTTCAAGGAGGCTTGAGACCAATGAAGGGTTCTCATAACTTTCTGGTATGGGCTCAGGAATTCTTGGTCACTCTTAGAGGGAAACTCTTGGAATTTTTGACTAGCCAAGCCTCAAAAGAGAGTTCCCATGAATTCTAGAACGCCTCAAATTAGAATAGATTAACTTGTCCTGGTGTTTTGCTGTATTTCATGCTTGTTTTGGTTGAATGCGGCATGGCCTCCCACTTACATCAGACTCTCATGGAGAAGACAGAGTAATGTGAGAGAGACAGAGAAGGTTTAAAGAAGTGGCTGCCTGGGAGAAACAGGACCCTGCCAGGCTTACTCAGGGCCCAGACTGGGGAGAGCTTGGTATCTTCTGTGCCCCTGACCTGACAGGTCTCAGATATATGCAAGAGTGTTTATAGTAAGCCAAAGGTCCTAGAAAAAAATTCTTGGAATCACTTGCTAGGATCTGGTGTTCCAGATAGCATCTTGAGTTCCCGTACCATTAAGTTAGATTTCTGAGGCATCTTAAAGAGTTGGAAAGGCAGAAAAAGAGAAGCGTGTCTGATATTATACAGGACCATTTTTATTGGTGAACACACAGCAAAGAGGCATAACTTTACCCACAAGGATGGTTGAGTCATATATCCCAAGTCATGACAGTGGATAAGAGAATGCCTAAGGGAAAAAATGACTTCAATCATTTATAGGGTACAATTACAGCACACACACACACACATACACAAATTCACACACATACACACACACGCCCCCACACATAGAGACATTCACACACATTCATGAAAACAACGTTATTGCAAATAAGAAGAGTTGTTCACATTAATGATGATCTTGCTTCTTGAAACTGCTGTGCCTCATTTACCTCTTTTATCTTCTGCTCACTATGAGTTAGTAATGGATGGCAGATTCGTTGCTTAATCTACAATGTAGTGGTCACAGGGCATGTGGGTGCTAGTTTAAGGCTACCCATTAAGTAAACTGTGAAGTCCAGTTCTGCTGACTTACATTTTTCTTTTAAGGTTACCTATTTCTTACCCACTTATACTTTATAGTGATTTTTTAGTATGTGGCCTCTGTCCAGATTAAGGTTTCTGAAACTTTAATTTTGTGAGGGATCTTGATCTTTATATCTACAGTCATAGTTTCTTATCCTGCTTCCTTTTAGCCCTCAGGGTTTCCTTGTCTGTATTAGATGATTAAAACATCTCACTGGTTGTAGGGCTGCCACTTGGAACACCCCTGTAAACTCAAGCTACAAATCCTCTCTGATAAAATTTTTTTAAACTCAATGCACACACAGAAGTATCAAGCCTTGAAACTAATCAGGAGATTAATAGCTCTCTCTAAATTATTTCATATCTGCAGAGGTATAAGTGGAGAGTTTGCTTTTGTTTTACTGCCACCCAGACCTGAATAATCACCCAAAACTATATTAATTACAATGCTGCTTGGCCAACGATTTAAGCATATTTCTAACTAGCTCTTACATCTTAAATTAACCCATTTCTATTATTTTATATTTTACCACAAGGCTCGTGGTTTGTTACTGCACTTCTTGTTTTTTGGGTGGCTACATGGCATCTCTTTGACTCCACCTACTCTCTATTTGGATTTCTTGTCTGACTTTACTCTACTAAGCCATTGGTCAAAACAGCTTTATTCATCAACCAATAAAAGCAACATATATACAGAAGAACATCCCACATCACAGAGGGATGGCTAAAAAATACTTTAGGTGGCAGATACTCTTATGAGTTAAAAATGATGAAGGTATCTTTGATAGAGAAATGTAACTGAAATATTTAATAGTTGTCTTTAAATATTAAATAATTATTTGATGTAACATATGAAATTGAAAATTGATCCTTTTGTAAAGATGGACATTAAAACGAAATCCTATACTAGCTCATAACTGAGTATAATAAAGGGTTTTTTATTTAGGGGTAGACACACAGATTGCAGTCCTCTGCACGAGTGAGGAACAGGAATGAATTCAGCTGCAAGAAGAGAGACAGAACGTGCATAGTATAAGAGGCCATTCCCAAGTGGGCGGGTAACTTAAAGGCTACTGGCTGTAGGATTTCCTACAGCACTTTTGTATAGTGACATTTATTCTTCTAGTAAGTAATACTGATGAAAGAGTAGCTTTTCCCATTTCATGGAAACTCTAGTTGATTTAAAAATAAAACGATAAATAAAAAAAATTCTGCCTGGAAGATTTCACAGTCTACTGGCAGGACATGAAGGAAACACAGGTTCACATGGAGGGTCCAAGTGATAATGGCTTAAGTAGAAATTGGCAGAACATGATATAACAACAGGAGGAGGCAGCAGCTTTATAGGCCATTTCAGGGCCTATTCAGAGAAAATGTGATGCTTGGACTGAGTCCCCAAAGAACAAATGGGAGTCCTTCAAGACTGGAAACATAGGACTGTGGTGTCACTCAGAGGCAAATTACATCCTCTCTGCATTGTGGGCTGGTTTGCTCAACGTCCCTTATTGTCACTAATCGTCAACCACATGCTAAGTAACTTTGCCAAGTCAGGTGTCTTAAGGACAGGATAGTGACTGGCAGTGGTGGGGGTCAAGAAGTTTTCCCATGCATAAAGAGGTTGGTTTCCAATTATTAAATGGATTTTTGAGGTCCAGGCCATTCATCACTATAACTGAAGTTACAAAACAAAACAAACAAACAAACAAACAAAAAACTCAGAAGCAGAAAACTAAACATCAATTAAAAATAAGAAAAACAAAACTATAATGTTTATGTCAGGCATATTGTTTGTTTGTTTCTCAATAGAGCAATACCTGATCTGGCATTATCAGTAAGGGGTAATGTTTCTGGGAGACGTTGCTGGAGCCTCACAATACCTTGTGTTATGGCTGTACATTGTGGGAAGAGCTCAAGTATCTGACTATATAAATTAGGTGCTAATTCTCTTATGTACTCCCTCATATTAGTGGATTGTTGTGCTTAATTACTTAATCATCGTGAGATTGCTTCCAAATAAATATGATAAGGGATGTATCCCAAGTTCTGTAGCATTAGCTGAGATATTATCCATAAATCACCTGGTAGAAGCTCTGGTGAAGACTTAGATCTTCAGGTGTGAGGAGGGATATAGGCTGAAATAGTTAACATGAAAACATAAAATCTGTGCAATAGAATTCCTTATATTTGACCTTTCTCCTACCAGATAAAGTGTGTGGTCACAGAATGTACTCTTAGCAACATCATGATTTTAGGAATCAGATTTATCTAATCAATACTGAAGTAATTCATTTACACTGCACAATGCAGTTCCAGTGCATGATAATAACACAGGTATTTACCACACAATCAATCAGCATCTAAATGTTAGTTTATTTTCCATCACAGACATTATTGCCTTCCATTGCCTTCTGCACCAGTTTTAGAAGCTAGAGGAATCTCTTCATGAACGCTGTAACATTTGTCAAGTCATGATCCCAGGATGAGCCTTGTCATTGCCCAATATACGTGACACCCATTGGGTCCTAAGCAGTGCCTTCCTGAGGCATTGGTGAGCCTCTGTGATACTACTAGGCTGGCACATCTTCAATATATATTTTCAAAGTCATTCATGTGCCAGGAGTGTGCATGTTCTATTTAAGTTTGCTCATTTCTTTTTCTGTTGCTGCTGCTGATTGGTTGTGAGGCCATAATCCATGTTGGTTAGACATGCTGTGACGTTTACTCAGTATCTTGAATGTGTTTCTTATGTTGCCTTTTGAAGTTCTTAATTTTACTTCAATAATATTTTCAGCAATCATTTGATTTCTGATATTTATGTTTTGTTAAAACTCTTCCCCAAGATTAAAAAAAAAGAGTCCTATCATATCAGTAGGTTTCCATTTCTATTTTACTGACTTATGGTTAAGTCTTACAGTTATATAAGTTCGTGTAAAGTATTTTATTTTTTTCTTAAGTGAACCAACGGCAATCCAAAACCAGGCACTGAAAATCTGTTCCTGTGTAATGATCCACAAGGCCAACAACATAGATTCCCTTCATTGTGCCCTGTCTCCACCCTGCTCCCTTTCCTAGAATTCTATTCTCAGTCCAATTCCAGTCCATTAAAATCTTTATGGCTTTTTAGTAATTTTTTACCACAGTGAAGGAAATATTATTCCTTATGGCTATTTTGGTTCTGTACACCCTTAAATAATCTTAAAAAACAAGTTTGTAAAATTTCACAGAGATTCGGAGGGCCTAGAGTTTAGAACTATTCTCGGGAGATGTTTTTAAAATTAACAGCACTAGCTAAGAACATGAACACTCCATATATTTTATTCCTCTATTACCCTTTTAGATAAATATTATAATATTTTTCATGGAGGTAATAAACTTTCCTTTTGGCTTTATTCTTGTATATCATGTCTTTTCCCCTTCCCATTTATACTGCTATTTATAAAAATTACACTTCATAATAAAGTTTAATTATTTAATTTTATACATTTTAAATGAAAATAGAATCATATCACTTACCCACTTTCCCTTTCTTCCCTTCATTCTGGGTTTCTTCCTTCCAGTTTCTCCCATGCGTCCTTGAGCGTTCAAATTGATATTCTCTTTTTCTTTGATTATTATTGTTGCATATACATAGTTGTAATTTTTAATAGCAACCATCTCATCCTCTATCCTGGAAGGCTGTTTAATTTTTAATTCTTTTTCTCATCATAACTGATTGCTATTACTTTGAGGCTTACCAGGCAGACCTTCAGCAAATACTGAAGTGGTGAAGACTGTATGTCCTTGACTTGTCCTTGATGATAAACAGAATGATATCAATCTTTTACTTTATCTGCAGTGTCTGTCGCAGACAGGTGTTTAGAAACTCATAGTTTAAGGTATTTTTTTTCTCCTTTGATCTGTATTTTCGGTAAGGTCTTCACTTGGTGTTCTTAAATTTCTAGCCTTAGAAGTGGCCAGGGAAAGACCTTTCCCTGTGTGACCCCTATGTCTTTGCTGTAAGGTCTCCTGTCCCATTCCCACCCTCAGCTTGGGTCACACTTCACCTTTTTCTACTTCTCCACGTTCCAGATACATGTCTATCTAGTAAGTATTTCTGCTGTGCTGTCTCATATTGTCTCCTCCAGATATCTGCAGGGCAGCCACATCTCCACATTTCCAGGTTTGGGGCCATTAGTGGAAAGTCTCAGTCCCAAGATATGCGAAAGCCGCACTCACTCACACCTTGACATCTTCCATTTCCCTCCTCGCTTTCACGTTGACATTTCAGATTATTTTTACATGACACATTTTTATCTTGCTATTGTCTCATTAAGGAGAATTTTCTCTCAAGAATTCATCTATACCTTCAAAACAAATCAACTGAGAATATGCCTAGCAGACAAATAGACTCCATTTTTTTTCTTACATTAAATGCTTACTGTAACCTGCATATACTAATTATTATTTATCAGAAAGGAAAAGTGCATGGAGACACCTTTCAGTAATATGCATTCATCCAGAAGTAGGTATCTGTAGTCTTTTGGAGTGACATTTCCTACTTGTTAATTTGCCTACTAAGCATAACAGCTAAATTAGGGTGTTAGCTGTTTTGTAATTTTTATATATTTCTTATAAATAATGACTGTCTTAAGTATAGGAAAATATATTTCCGTTCCTAGTTAAAATGATGTAGAGTAGCAAAAAGTTATTTTTAATATGGAACAGATTGACTGCAGCTATGTTTCTATGGCTACTAAGATCCTTGAACAAAAGATAAAATAACAAACACATTACTGAATGCCATGGTCTCCATGAATTTTGCTTTCATGAGCTTGTATATCTTCCAAGCAATAGCAATTGTTTTCATTTAAAATGGAGAAAAGTGAATGAATTTTCACTTCTCATAGGGAAATTTCATTATGGTAGACAAAACACACTAGCATCTTTCTGTGGTGTTGTCTTGTTTTGGGCAGTTTCACCATACAGAAAGAAAAGCAGGTTGGATATTGAGCAGATAAAGGGTAAACTCAGCCAAGCTTAAAGGTTATCTTGTTAAGTTCCTTCCAGGTTACTCTATGGGAGAAAAGTCTCCCCCTCTCCTCTCCTCTCCTCTCCTCTCCTCTCCCAGTGGTTCCACAGATGGCCCAAACTTACTGAGATCTTACACCAGAGAGGCCTGGAAATAATGTTTTCAGACTTTGGCCCCGCATAACTTGGTAAATAAACAACAAATATCTTATTTTTTAAATGTGAAGTTATCAGAAAAATTCCTGGAACTATCAACAGTAACTAAAGCACAGCTAGGACTACCAGTTCCGCCCAGATGTGAGGAAGTAAAGACTGAGTGTCATGCCGTCATCTTCTACTGACTGTAAGTAAGAAGAGTGGGTACCATACAGCAAGGACTTGGAGATGATCTACAAGAGAAGAAAGAGCTAGTTCTGGAGTTCCTGGAGTGGAGACAGGTGGGCATGGGGCATGTTGGAATTTAATTGAGGATTTCAAGGTACATTAGAGGATTTGAAATAATCTTTTGTTGTTTTCAGTCCATGACTGTTAACTAGTTAACATCCTCATCTGTCAATCTTTACTGTTTGTCATTAAATCTAGGACATGTTCTAATTGTGCCCTTGTCACCTTTGCCAGAGGTTTCAGTGATTGGTCCACATATTTCTAGTCATCAAGAGACAATGCAAAGAAACCACAGATTGCCTCCATTGCCGTTAAACCCTGAGGAAAGATGAGCTACTGAAGCTGGTAGTTGGAGTGCTGTATTCCCTACATCAGGTGAGAGATGAGATGGCAGGAAGTTAGCACTAACATATCTCTACTCTCCAGTTGAGCCAGGATCATTCTATAGCCAGAAAATGGAGCAGCAGTTCCCAGACTTCATCATCTGCTTCCATGACAGTGTTCTAGACACAAAACACATGACAAAACTCTGCAACTATTCTCAAAAAGATAATAGAGAAGTGCATAGTTTGTGTAAATGTTTAATCACAGAAAAAATAAACCTCTGAAACTTATTTAGAGAAAACACCCATTCTATGTCTACTGACTGAATAGATTTGTTATGAAAACCTTTGCTATAAAAATGTATTTTTTAAATTACGCTTCTGCTCTGTTAGTTATTTCTTGCCCTTTTTCACAATCGTCTTGAAGGCCACTGTTCTATAGACTGACACTACCCTTAGCTACACTCAGTTTATGTAGCTTAAGAGCCCAATTTAGGCCAGTGGCAGGTTCCTCCTCCTTGGTATCATTGGGACATAATCTGTCATTGTAGTCTGACACAAGATCCACCACAGGTGACTCATAGCTTAGAAACTGTTTTTCTTTAACTTTGAAATAAAAATACTTTAACAATTTTAACATTTCAGCACACTTTTTGAATTATTCTTTCCCTTGTTATTCATATCTAAAAATAGCAGTGATTACTAGAAAATGAATATTTAATAAATGTTTATGGACTGACTCAACAAAGGATGAACAAATGCACCTCTAGCATGTGACCAAGACTTTTATTGAAGTTAATTTATTTAGCAACTCAAATTAAAAGCCTCCATACATAAAATCTACAGAAAACAGATAAATTTAAGGTGAATATGATAAAACATAGGTTATAAACCATACCTGAACAGAGTAAGATTAAATAAGAGAACAAGGTAAAGAATTTTAGTATTTATACTGCTACCAGGAACTGATAATTTTAAATACTGAAGTAGTTCTCTTAATTTTTTTCATATTTGCTTAATTGTCAGTTGTGATCTTTAGGGAGCCACAAAACAATAAAATAGAATCACAGTGGCAAATATGCCCACAACATATGAGTGAGAATTCAGAGATCAGTCTTGGAACATTCCCATAAACATGTGTAGTACACTAACTTATTCCTTCCTGGACAGTGTATATCGGCACTCTAGTTAATTTGCTAGGCACCTTTACATATAATTAAATCACCCATATAAATAGATTATGGAGAATGTGCTTGCTTTGTTTTACATGCTGCCCTGTTGTGTGCAGAAAGAATGCCTGGCTATGGCATACAAAAATCAATATAAGAACTAACCCTTGAAAGTGTGCAATTCCATGACTGACACAAAAATAAACTGGTGATGTACTTTAAGAGTTTGAATAAATGGAACAGGGAAATCCATAAAACTCACAGAAGAAAATTCTCATACTTTGGTAAAGATATCAGAGAGGAGGAGCTTTCAAATCATTTTTTCTCTGTAGCTGAGCTTAGCATGGTGAGAGGTGTTTTTTATTTTACATCCTGCAGTTGCCCGCATGTGTTGTCTACAAGAGAGTGTTGGGGGAAAATGAAGGCCACCAGGTAATGTTGAATCAGAATTAGAGGATGTCTCAGGTCCTACTTGACTGCCATAATAAGTATCTGTGATGCCTGTTCTGTGTGTGATCATCTACAAGGGGATAATTAATTTTTGTAAACTAAAGAGTTCAAGTGCCCAACTCATTATCTCCATTATGTGTGAGATTCATCTGATAATTATGAATATAGAGTGGACTCTATAAACAGGGTGGCTATTTATTTGAAGACTTTGGCTTTAATCAGGTCTTAGCTGATAAAAAAAAATCACATTCTACTGGGATATCTTTTTGAAGTTTCTCAGGATGTCGGTCACATTTCTTGATTAAGCCATTTCTTCAAAATTCGCTGATACTGTGCACATGCTCTTACTGGAAAGGAAGACTCATTGGCAGGCTGTTAATATGTTAATTGGTGCTCTGTCATAAAAAGGATATGAAGGAACAAGATCATAATTGTTAGTTTTTCTTCCTAGAAAAGAAGGGAGAGAGAATGGTTCTAATTATAAGAAACATTTGGGAAAACAAAGAAACATATCTTATTTTATTTATATTATTTAAATAACTACTTGGCCAACCACTTATACATATTGCTATTTAGCTCTTATATCTTTGGTTAACCCATTTCTATTGATCTGTGTATTGCCACATGGCTGTGGCTACTGGCAAGGTAAGCAGTGTGTCAGTCTGTGGCAGTGGTTACATGGCTTCTCATGACTCCACCTTCTTTCTCCCAGCATTAAGTTTAGTCCACCCACCACCTAGGTCTACTCTGTCCTATAATGGACCAATGTAGCTTCTTTATTCATTAACCAATAGAAGCAACACATACACAGAAGGACTTCCTACATCAGTTCTTCTCTTACATTAGATAGCAAAGTCTCCAAGGAAGTCTCAGGCATTTAATATCCCATAATATAAATATAATAACATATTTTGCAATACTTTTGTACTGAGGCATGAAACAGTTCAGGTGAAGATGTGCTGTGATACACATAGACTGTTGACTCTGGCTGATCGTGGTCTTTGCAAAAGAGAAATACATAGAAATTCATGAGAATTAATCTTCATTGTAAAATTGAGAGGATCTAGAATAAAGTAACAGATTTGCTTCCAGCTAGGTCTGGAAGCCATTTCAAGGAAGAATTAACTGAGGGGACAAGAGCCAGATAAGGTGGCGTATTCTGCTCATAACCCACATATGCAGAGGTTTGAGGGAAAATCACTACTGCTCGCTTGCCTGCCTGCCCTTAATCATGCTCATAGCTGCATGCACACCATTTCCACTGCTGTTATCATCTTTCATTAGAACTCAGCTGCTCCAGTTTTCAAACATCGACTGAAGACCAAAAGCATTTTAGGTGTGCACTGGGTCTCATGCATGGTCTTGGGGACGCTGAGGAAAAACAGCTTCATGGACTAAGAACCTGTCAGCTTCCAAGGCTCTCCAGCATACATATGGCCACTGTTGAACTAGTCTGTTTCTGTCCTGTAAGCCAACTGATAGACTTCCTCAATAATAAAAATTACAAGCATGTGTTGTTTCAACTGATTTACTAAGTAACTTGAAAAGTTACTATCTTGAGTGGGGCCTAGAAAGGGAAATGTCTCTCCAAGAGATCCAGGATGTTGTTCAAGATGATCTGGCCTATTGGATCCAAGAAACCTGATTGCTCTTGATGGAGAGATGTCTTAAAGGGATGGTGTTTGGTGTTAAAATTCCTGTGTTTAATGTCAGTGAGCCTCTACAACACCACAATCTAATTTGTTTAAGGCAAAGGGATCATAAGATGTGTAGCAGAAGTTTATTATAATTGTAAATAAAGACATGTAACCAGTTGCAGGAATGATTGTGATTGTCATGAGTTTTTCCATCATTTTTTGTTAAGAATGTGTTTATACACACATACTCATACATTAAGCAAATATCTATGTTTTCTTTCCTTTTCCATTTCTTTGTTCTGTAATATAGCATCTATTAAGATAATATCAGAAACATATCTTCTTTTAAAAGAAAGATACCAAGTTCAGAAAACAGAGACACTAAAGCCATTGTGTTAATGCCATGTATGTAATTGTAACTATCATCCTAATGACAATCTTACGCATGTAATTTTAGTATCCATTTAAATAAAGTTATACATCAACTTGAAGGACTACTGTATTTGTCAGACAGCATTTTATGGAGCATGTGATCAATCCGGACTCTCTGAACGTGGCTTCCAAGGAGAGCTGA
>LOEQ01001650.1:539318-549396 GCA_001685075.1 Bramus lutescens | reverse complement strand
CCCTGACTGCTCTTTGGACTGGAAATGGAGGGGGAGGGGGGCAGGAGGTGGAAATTTTTAATGATAATAATAATAAATTAATTAAAAAATAAAAAAATGTTAAAAAAGAATACAAATATCAAACCAAAAGGAGCTTACAGTTGAAATGGAGACAGGTAAATTATAAAATAAAAGTCTGTGAGAAGATATCAACTAGTCACTGAAGTAACGTTCATGTGAAATGGGATTCCTAAGGAGAAATGTTGAGAGTGGATTCCCAAAACTGATTTCTAAGCCAAGATAAGCAGTGAAGGAAGCAATAAGTAGCTGAGCCCAGAAAAGATGAAAAGAATTCAGAGAAACCTGTGTAGACACTTAACAAAAGCAAAGGAAGCTTCTGATTCAGGGATACTGATGATGCTGTTTCTACAGCCCAGAGGATAAAGAGGTGGTGTTGTGTAGGTCTTGGATGCTTTTGAAGCAAGATGTAGGAACACATTGTTTCCAAACTCTTACAAATAAAGGGAGGGTGTATTATAAGCCTGATATGATTGCTCATGAATGCCAGGTTTTCTTAGGCTTCCAGAAGAAAGGATAATGGTGGTGTCTAAGTCACTTTTCATTGCTCACTGGGCTTCACTCTCCAGTCTGGCTGTACTCCCTGCCATCACTGGTGACAATCTCTCAACCCAGCATGCTGCAACTTTATCTTTCTTTGCTTCTCATAGTGGACAAACAGGAAGCTATTGGTTTAGCCCTGCTTTGTAATGAAAGATCTCTTAACCATCCATCACTGCAGCCTCCAGAACCATCATGTATCCAAGTAATTTATGCAAAAAGAAAAAGAAGAAAGGTTTTTCAGGGACCCGAGTGGACTTGAGGGAAGAAAAGAAAACACTTGCGGCATGCTCTTCAAAACTATCAAGCCCACTGTAGTCTACTTAAGTGATTTTCAACCCTCTGCCAAACAGTCTTTATTGCATATTTCAAAATAGCCAGAAAATAAGATTTTGAATGTTCTGACATGAAACACAGATGTTTGAGATAACACATTTAATAAATCCCATGATGTGCTTGCTAGCTTATATGTATACAACAATCACATGCTAATAAAATTTAAACCTTATAAAACTGAAAATGAGAACCTAACCTAAGATGAAATAATGAGACATTTTCCTGGTTAGCAGGTTGAACAGAGACAAAAGAAGCTTAGATGATAAAGGACCAATATAGCATGGGGCTTTTGAGTATTTTCCCAATTAGAAAAGGAGTTGAGCAAACACATGCGTGACAACTATCCAATGAAATATGGAAAACAGGATTGTGATTTAGGTTTCAGTACAGCTAATTGGATTCCTCAAAATGACAACATTCTTTATTTTATTAAAACAAGAGATAGTCTTGAACTAGTTTTTTTTCCATTGTATTTAGGATTTTCAAGCTTTCTGTGTACTTACAACTAAGCAGGAGCAAAGGTAATCATGACTCAAAGTGAGTCTCACCACGGCTGAGTCTCCTAGAGGCCCCAGAGCTCCTGCCACTGCATCTGAAAATAAGAAACTCCCACCAATTACCACACGGATCTCCTCATGGCTCCCTGTGAGCTTTTCATTCTTCTCTGGCAGTATGAATGACAGTGGTGGGTGGGAACAGATGATGTTCCAGTGTTTACTTTTGCCATTTGAGTTCTTATATAATGAGATTTTTCCTATATTTATTTGGGATTTCATCTTTTTTTCTGTATCAGGCATCATTATTGGCATTTCACAGACAACACAGCAAGAGTTAATCTTGCTCATGGAGCATATCACATATCATAGATCATACCGTGATCTGACATGTCAATAAGTCAAATGCTTGCAAAGTATGGAATTGTACAAACTGGCTCTTATTATATTCAGAATCAAAAGAAAATTTTGTTTGTTTTAGTATCATAAATAAGAACAGTATAATTACCTTTTGTTAAATCCCTGTTATGTCCTGGGTGCTTTATATAATGCTGAATTCATGTGAGTGTCTTTCTTATTCAGCTTTGGTTGGTATCCTAAAGCTAGGCACAGGCTGAAGGTTGTAAAAGGTTCCAATTACTACTGAGCAAAAACTTAACCCCAAAACCTCAAAGCTTCAAACAGCATTTGTATTGGTTATAGCAGTGTATGCTTATAACTCTAATGTTCAGGAGGCTGAGTCAGGATGATCACGTGTTTGAAGCCACACTCGCTTCTCTTTAATCATAGTGAAATAGATTCTGAAAGTAGCAAACAAAAACAAATGAAAGAGAAGTGCCTATTATATTGGGAAATGCATGAGCAAATAAATTAGGTATACTATCAGTGATTTCAGCTGTCCCCAAAACCAAGAGTGACTCAAAATGTAGGCCCAAGGAGTTCAACTGCTCATTCATTCATATGGCTGGTCCTGCGAGAAACAAACCCAAAGCTTGAAATTGACATCTGGATTTTCCATGCTCCTTCTCCACTTGGTTCATCTCCCCAAAGTATGGTCATCTTTCATATCTTCTTCAAAGAACTGGGTTCTGAGATTCCAGGACAAATGTTTGAGAAAATAAAACACAGCTGTACCATGCGGATGTGACTTCTGTAACTTCCCTCAGGCTCTTCAACCCTACCCACTTTAAGGCAATATAAGCCCTTCTAGTAACAGACACCCAAATATTGATGCCACATTTTTTGTTTAGTTTTGGTTTTTGTTGTTGTTGTTTTGCTTGTTTTGTTTTGTCAAACATCTGCACGTAGAAGGAAAATATTAATTTAAGTTGGTATAAGAGAATACCACAGACTAGGTGGTTTAAACAGTACTCGTTTATCTCTTAAAATTCTGGAAGTATGAGATTCTGCAGATCTAATGCCTAGCGATGACACTTTTCTGGGTTAGAGACTTCAAAAGCTGTGTTGTGTTCTCACCTCAAGTATAACACACACAGTAGAGGTGAGAGAGATTGGTATAATATCTTTTTAAGGGCCTTAAGCCCATTCATGGGCTCTTAGCCGAACGATCTAATTATCTCCCAAAGTTCCTACCTCCTAGACATATTGCATTAATGGTTAAGATGTCAACATACAGATTTTAGAGAGACATAGGTATCTAGTCTTTAATGGAATTCGCATTAAGATCTAAAAACAGCAATGGATTGAGTTATTTACCACTCAGGATGATAAAGAAAATACACAGGTTGAGTAGTTAGAGAAAGCAGCTTTTAAAGAAATAGTCACTGTGGCTCTATTCCTTAACTCCACAAAGGAATTATAAAGGGAGATAGAAGAAGCTTACTTTGTTCTCAATGACAGGAAAAGATACTTGAAAAGATTCAAGAGCCTGGCTGGGCGATGGTGGGGCACACCTTTAATCCCAGCACTCGGGAGGCAGGGGCAGGTGAGTTTGAAACCAGCCTGGTCTATGAGAACTAATTCCAGGACAGGACAAAAGCTACAGAGAAACCCTGTCTCGAAAAACCACTGCTTTGACAGACACCTCTCGAAATTGGTGGGACAGAGTGAATGGGATAAGACTCATAGCTTTAAAGTCTAAAGCTGAGTTGTAACTAACTCACCAGAGTAACCCAGTCCAAAGAAGTGTGAAGCAAGCTACCTTACAGAGACAGACTTGTAGGGACATTCATGCCATCAAGAAGGACCAGCTGCAATAAAAATCCTCCATTCAGAACTAAAGAAGCCTTGGCATAAATGAGGCAGAAATGTTAGAGAGAAAGGCTGAATGGAATTGGGTAAATCAGGTGTTTATTGTCAGTGTTGCTATTCATTTATTTCCACTATCAAAGGAAATAAATAAATATCTAAGGAAATAAATGAATATTATTGGTTGACCATACCTAGACAACATCAGCACAAGATTGCAAGTAAGTATTCCTGTGTTTCCAAACTTCCTTTTCCTCCCACTGTGTTACAAAATAACTCTTTGGAGGAAGATGTCTTACAAAAATGAAAACCCATCCACTAGAGGATATGGGAAAACTATCTTTAATTGAATGGGAATCTGGGGCTTAGAATGCCTATGGACTAATGTGCCAATAAAACCTGGAGAAAGTATTCTCAGAATCCCTGAGAATGACTAATATTATATAGTATCTGTCAGAGATTTTAATTCATGGTTAGAGATTTAAAAACTCTAAGGAAGAGCAGGGAAAGCATCAAGTATATTTGCTTTCTAACTTTGCCAAATATTTCAAATAACCATGACTCATGCACATTAATTTTTTCTTAATGATTAGAGACATAAAAAATATTATTTCATGAAGCAGATGAAGTAAGGCTTCATCCGTGGCATTTCTGTATCTCTGTGTTCTCACGTTGTATACAGGTCACCTGTGTGATTCCAGGCCATGGCAGTGACAATCTTACAGAGTTCTTTGTCTTAGGATACCTTCTCCAAGATCTGCAGTGAAGCCTAATTACCTGAGAATGCCATGCCTATCTACTAGATAGAGCCAGATGAACCTAACCTCACTTCAGACAGGTGTCAGACCAGGAAGTTAATCATTCAGAATGATTTCAACTAACTCCATCTCCCAAAGGAATTCCACCAAGCAACTTCAGCTGCCACTTTTCAGAAGAGGGAAATGGCCCAGCTGAATGCTGTCCAAATTGATAACTCACAAGAGGATGAGACATAGTACACATTGATGGTTATTATTTAAAGCCAAGAGGTTTAGAGAAATTTTTACTCATTAATACAATGCCAAAGATCCCAGTCTTATGGATAAGGAAATAGATAATATAAGACTTTCTCAAGAAAGCATCTTTAACAAATGATATAAGATATTTAAAACTACTTTTTCTTAAACTGAAAATTATTTTAACTATGAATAATAGCACTATAACTCAGATTTCCTGTAACAAATGTGTGATATAAATGTATTTAAAAAATAAAGGTTTACTTTGGCTTATGATTTCAAAGGTTTCAGTCCATGTTCCAAGACTTTTTGTTTCAAGACAGGGTTTCTCAGTAGCTTTGGGGCCTGTCCTGGAACTAACTCTTGTAGACCAGCCTGGCCTTGAAGTCACAGATATCTACCTGCCTCTGCCTCCCTAGCACTGGGATTAAAGGCATGCACTGCCACCACCCAGCTAGTCCCAAGACTTTTGAGGTGAGAGTGAACCAGAAAATCATGTCAGGTTTGTTTTAGAGGAACTGCTCATCACATGTTGGTGAGGAAACACAGACAAGAGGAGTTAAGGTCCCAGTTAGTCCTCAATACCCAACTTCCTTCCATCAGGCTGTGCCTTTTCTATCACTCCCCATGTGCATACAGGTCATTTGGAGACACCCCACCTCAATTCCCAAAGACTAATGCTCACCTCACAATGTAACATGTATTCTGTCCACTGCCAACTTTGAGGTTACTTCTTATTTTCCATCCTTCCCAATCAAATTTAGTGTGTTAGACTACCAGGAGACACATCTTAAAAACAAAAATATAAAAACAGCCTGACTATTGTTCTTAGGAAAACGCCAAGGGGGCAGTGTTTTCCAGATACCACAGGGAAGATTCCCATGTGAATTCATAAATTCAAACACCATGCAAAAGACCCTCAAGTTTCACCCAGACAAAATCATAGCATGTTGGGCGGGAATGTCAATGCACCATCCCACCACTAGCTGAGGATATATGTCTTTTTGACATTACCTAGTGACACTGGAATAATCTCTTCTGTCAGGCAATTTACCTAATTCATAATTTTTTCCATTTGGGGTGGGTAATTATTAGCTAATTTGTTAGCACATATTACATGCTATCTCACTTACCTGTGAGCTACACATTTTATGCATATAGATGAAAGCTAATGACATCAAAGAAATTGGCAGAACAAGTCAATCATGTTCCATGAAAGAAAAAAAAATCTAGGCAGCAAAAAGCAAAAATCTAAAAATAATAACACTTTAAAGCAAATTTTCTCTGATTTTTCTTCAGATCTTCAAAGATTATCACAATGAATAATGAAGGCCAGTAAAGAATTTAAAGTAAAGGTGAATAGGAACATGGGTGGTGGAGCAGATGCTGCTGAGAGCTGCAAACATTCTTAAGGGGAAACCAGCTGGGTTCACTGACATAGGAGGTAAGTTGTGACAGAGTGAACTGGGAATCAAGACTGATCTCAGCTTTCTTCCCTAAATAGATGCAATGGAAGTGGTGAGTAACAGAGACTGTAACGATGGAGCTAGGTTAGGGCTACCCCATGGGAAGAGTACAATCATGAGAACACAGAAAGCTGTATGTACAGAAAGAGCTGTGGCTATATAATATAAAACAAAATATTTTATCAGCAAGGGAACCCAACTGTGAGTACTCATGCGTTGTTGAAATAGTTGATGTGTATTTGCAGCCTTAGAGTGCCATTAGATAAACAAACTATGTCAGCATTTGCATAGAAGGAGTTTTATGTAAAGAATACGTTTCAGATGTATTTACAGTTCTAAGGAGAATGAGGAAAATACATAGAGCCCAACACATCTCAAATATGTTGATGAAACATATCCCAAAGAGCTGTTATTCTTGGAGTTCATCTGCAAGGCTAAATTCCCACGATCCCATTGATCATCTGTCTAAGACTAGCTGGGAGGTTTTTCATAGAAGCAATTAACAGTTACAGCTGCACAGGGAGATTTTCTTAGATATTTGGATGGACTTCATTCAATAAGGTATAAGCCACTGAAATTTTATATATATGTAAATATATATATATAATGCTCAGGGTAGGGCCTCTTCTGGAAGTGTGCACTTAGACCTACAATCTAAATATTGATCATGACCTTTAAGCAATATGCAGACAGCACCTTTAAAACTCTTGTAATTTTTATGTATTATATACTTCAAGTTCTATCAATGATTATACAATTCTTTTCTTTAGTGTTTGAAAATATCAGCTATGAAAACTACATGGATTATTAATATCACCTTCTTCTTTGCTATTTTTAGCATACCAACAAGTAAAAACATACCCTCATTCCTTCCACAGCGTCATATTACCTCGTTACCTAAACACAGCTGAGGCTGGCTGACTGTCAGGAAGAAGACAGAAGGAATGGAAGTGATGGAATAAGGCTGGTCTTTCTTTTGGCTTGAGTGGGCTGCAAAGCACCACTGATGTATGGTTTCTCCTCAGCTACAGAGTAGAAGCCATTAAGAATAATTTGTATGTTTCTTAAACAACAATGAAGGCCTTGTAGCAAGTAGTAAATAAGTAAAAGGTTTTTTTGTGTTTTGTTTTGTTTTGTTTTGTTTTGTTTCAGTCTCCTTTCCAGGCTGTTAGCCACAGGTGTTTTCATTCTATTTATACACCAGAAGCAGATACTGGGATTGGTTACCAGTCACCACAAGCTCAAACCCATCTGATCTCTCCCATGCCATCACCAGAAAAGACAGATGCATGGTTGATAGCCAGGTTGTTGTTGGGAAGGTACACAAAGGACCACCTGGAAGGCCAGAATCTACATCTCTCTGCCCATCACCATTTGATTCCAAGTAACCACTATTAAACAAGGGGGAGTCACTACACACTGTTGAGAAGTTAGGTTAAATACATATTTTAATCTGTATCAGTAGGAGTTAGAAAATTAGGAAGTGGTTGGGTTTTTACCTCTTTCAGGAAGTTCGATAGACAATAAAAGTATTATACTACATTCTGGAAATTTTGTTTCAAGTAATGCAGACCAGTTTGGAAAAACTCTTTTGCCTAGAATAGACAGAAAATTTCAGGAGAAAAAAAAACACTAAAATGAGACCTGCATGTCCACACTGCGTCTAAGCAAATAAAATTAGAATATGGATCCCAGTGATGAAGGAAGTTCAGAAATATGAGGCTCACACTTTGAGCAACTTTAATCTCGTAATTTGAAAGTGGTTGCTGAGAAACTAAGATAGTGAAAAGAACTTCTGGAAAGATCAGGTGAGAACAAAAACAGAGTCAATGAAAAGTGAGGAGGCCCAAAGTGAAAGACTCTAAGGTAATACTTCGAGAATGAGAGTCAATCAAATACATCAGCTCTTCTAGGGTTCAGTTCTTCATGGTCTGTTTCTTCTAGGACAGTCTGCAGTGATATTTTATTTGTATTTATTAAATAAAGCTTGCTTGAAAATCAAAGAGTAAAACAACCCCATTGGTCAGCCTTACAGACCAGGCAGTGGTGACACACAACTTTAATTCCAATAGCCACACTAGTTTGCCATAAAAACTGGACAGCAGTGGTACACGCCTTTAATCCTAGCCCTAGAGAGGAATATAAATCAGGAGGAGACATCTTCAGAAGGTCTAATTCTGAGATTCCTGGAGGCAAGATCGCCATTTCAGACTGAGGTAGAGGTAAGAGCCAATGGCTGACTGCTTTGCTTTTCTAACCTCGAGGCTGAATCCCAATATCTGACTCTGGATTTTTATTAATCATGCTACAACAATCAGCTTCACTGAGCACATATCAGAAGAAAGTCCACAGTATGTGCTAAGATCACCTACACTCGAAATATCACTACATGTTTTTCGTACAATCTTTCCAAACAGCAGCATTGGGCTAATTGGATTTATAGAAAACAAAGGCTGAGAGCTTACTTCATTCCCATATACACAATAGACCAGGTATTCATAAAACTAAAAATGAAAGATAAATGAGCAAAGCTTCTGAATATTGGTAGAAGCAATAACTACCCAAACAGACAATATTGGTTGTATTGAAATTAATATTCCTCTAAGAAATGAAAGCCCCAAATGACTAAAACCACTTACCTAAAAGCTAAGATACTCCAAGGGGATTTGTGGTAGATTTTGGAGTTTCCAGAAATCAGCAAGCAAAGCTCGGGCAAACAAACAGAAAAAATAGGAGAATTAAACAGATGCTGTCCTTTGTATATTTACAAAGGGATGTTTTAGTGTATTGTCTGAAATATTCTGGCTGTCCTAAGAAAAGTTCAAACTGATCTGCATCACCTGAAATAAAACTTTAAGAATGTAATTTAATACTTGTATTGCCTACCAAACTTCATAAAAGAGATTAAAAAATACCAGTCAGTTCATGTTCTTCTAACTCCTGCTAATATGGGATAAACATATATTTAAATAAAATCATCAGGCATGATAACTAATAGACCAGAACACAGAGGAAAGACATTTTTTTTCCCTGATACAAATCCTCCTTGCCTCTGGGTGCAACATTCCTCCCTCCAGGAGTTAGGGCACACGACCCCCTTGAAGAAAGGCACTCAGCAACCTCAGACCAGATGATACCAAATCAGAGAATTTCTTTCCTGATGCACCTCGGGGAAGAAAATTCTAGTTTCAATAGTGTGCCATGGGTATAAAGTTATAAGCCATAAGGTGTATGTGTGTGTGTGTGTGTGTGTGTGTGTGTGTGTGTGTGTGAGAGAGAGANGAGAGAGAGAGAGAGAGAGAGAGAGAGAGAGAGAGAGAGAGAGAGATCTGAGTTGCTATTCTTAGGACAACAGAATGAAACAAAAATTAAGTATGCTACAAGCCATTTTCAGACCCCTGTATAGCTAAAATGGAAAAGAAACTGAAAAGAAAAAAATGACAATTGAATTGGCAAAAGATGAGGAATGAGAAAAAGCTGAAAACTATATACATGTACTATTAAATAAACAAACCGGCTATATGAGACTCTAACTAGAACCTCATATTGATGTCTAGCAAAAGACAGATTAATAGGGGAACGTGCTTGCTTTGCCATTATTCATAATTACCTCTAACTGGGAAATTTTTGAAATGCCCCACCAGCAGATAAGGAAGTTTTCATGCTTACATATCTGAGAAAATATATAGCATGCCAAAAAGCAGACATCTGTTACATACAATGACTGGACTTAATCTTATATACAAAAATTTGAGTAAAAATAATCTCAACTTTGGGCTGGGGAATATCTCAGTGCATAAGATCTTACAGTACAAGTGTGACAATTGTAGTGTAGATCCCTCGAATCATATAAAAATGGGTAAGTATGATAACTACCTATAAACTTAAGAGAAAGAAGCAAGGGATCCCTGGATAAGCTGACTAACTAAACAGGATAGCCAGAATCAGTGAATCCAAGTTCAGCAAAAGACCTGATTCCCCC
>LOEQ01001650.1:523874-534406 GCA_001685075.1 Bramus lutescens | reverse complement strand
CTTCCTTCCTTCCTCCCTCCCTCCCTCCCTCCCTCCCTCCCTCTCTCTCTCTCTTTCTTTATTTCTTTTTGGAAACATTTTTGAAAGAGAAATCTTCCAGAAAAATGAAAGCTTGGAGATATCAAAGGCAAGTCTCACCTGTAATAGAGTATCCTGTGAATTCAAAGGTTCTGCACCTGACATGCAAAAATTTTTTTGGTGATTATTTTGGGACTGGCATCTTGGTTGGCAATCTTTACCACAAGCTCTTTGATGTTGCAGAAATCATGAGATTCCTTTCTTCTATGTGCTAATGTGATATGCTAAGGGGTATGCTAATGGCTTCATGTCTGTGTTTACTCCTATCTTGTTGATTTAATCAGTACTGTATACATGACTGCGTTTTAAAGCCCAAATGACTAAAGCATTTTCTGTCTAATAACCCTTTAACCGCAATGAATGTCATTTCCCCTAGGATTTTATTGTATCCTATTATTGTATCAACAATAATGAGGCTACTTCTTCCTTTGTTTAGCAAAATCTAGGATTGCATACTTTTAAATCACCATGTGTCCATCAGTTTATTTGGCACACAGTCTCTTGTGCTGTACCTATGAAGAAGCAATCTGAAAATCCTTACTGTGGATTGTGTAATTTTCTGGATGTGTTGGCTCCACTTCACTGTCACTGCTGTTCCTGTCTGTCATCCCATGATTAGCATTTCCAAAATGCCGGGATTCCCTGCTGCAATTGGGCTGAACGTTCATCAGTAGCTTCTTGTGGTCTCTCTTTGAGGTACCAACTTCTATGCATGACCCCTTTAATCCGGGGGCTTCAACTGCTACTGCACCATTGCCTCTCCTGGCTTCTCACAGTGCCAATCCCCAGCTCTATGACCCCTTCAAGCCTTCCAAACCAATGCCTCCTGGTGACATTTGCACTACCAAGTTCAGCTGCCAGCATTAAGCACATCCTTGGCCACCTCTAAAACAGCAGAAGATTTTACCTTAATGGTGCCTGTCTGTTCTTAATCACTGCTAATTTCTCAGCTCCAGCTTTAACCAACATTAACCAGCGAAGCAAAGGTTTATTTAATGTTTCTTGCTTCTTGTTAATCGCAGCTAACTCTTCATTCTTAGATGACCATAGCCATAGATTCTTAATTCAAAATTTGTAACAGCCCCAGTAGAGTCTTTAAGTGGCATCCAAACATAAGTTTAAGTGACTCTGAAACTTCACAAGCCTTATCTCTGTCATCTGCATTTCTCTGAATAATTTTGTCTTTAAACTCCCAAAGAAGAGCTTATGAGCCTTTGAATGCTCAATAGCTTTCCTTTACCAAAGTTTCAAATTCTTCCATAATCCTCCCAAAACAGTATGATAAGGTCTATCACTGTCCTACCCCAGTCATGGTAACAATCTATCTTAGAGTTGCTACGATGAAGCAACATGACCAAAAGCATGTTTGGGAGGAAAGGGTTTATTTTACTCACAGTTCCATATAATAGCTGATTATTAAAGGAAATAAGGGTAGGAACCTGAAGGCAGGAACTGGGGGAAGGTGTTCTGCCTTGTGGCTTACTTATAGTGACTTGCTCAGCCTGCTTTCTTGCAGAACCCAGGACCAGCAGCTCTGAGTGGCACTCCTTATAATAGAATGGGCTTCCCACATAATCATTAATTAAGAAAACATCCTATAGGCTTGCCTGCAGCCTTATCTTACGGAGGCATTTTCTCAGTTGAGCTTCCCTCCTCTCAGATAACTATAACTTCTGTCAAATTGATGGAAAAGCAGCCAGCATCTTGAGATTTATCAGGAACACTCAACAACAGACGCTATAGTTAATGAGAAATAAGTTGTGTACAGGAATTTTACATAGGTATGTATGCCTGAGAGACATAGGAACTGCTTCCTGGGAGGACTAACTGGCGATGAGAGGGACATTCGAACGGGAAGAGATGAAGCATATTTGCTACTTACTTTATAAAGGGTCCAGCAGCAGTGGGCAAACACTAAACACGAATGATGAATTAGAAGGCGTGATCAAGACCTTGATTTGTTAAACAAGAGAGTTTCTTCCCTTAAATGGCGTGAGAATGTTTTAAAGCAAGTTTTGTGGTAACATAGCCAGCCATGCTAAACATCGCAGTTTATTGCGATGGAAGTCTTAAATTGATTGTTTTTAAAGAAACCATAAAAGTAAGATTTTGTCCCATTCAGGCCCAGCATCTACTCTAATCCTGTGTCCTCTTAGCCTGCCACCTATTCTGCCTATATTCTTAGTCACAGAACATCTTACATATAATTTACATCTATTTACTATAATTTCTAAATATACAAAGTATATCATAGTTTCTTAAAGTTTTGTTTAGGGATCAAACTCCTCTCCACTTTATATTGTCTACACTTGACAAGCTATAGATCAGAATATGTAAGCTGAGGGTAATGTTACAACATTACTAACAATGTTTCAATGGCATTGATCTATTTTAATGCACATTCTTCCAGAAATTGAACAAAAAAGCATTCTATTAGAAGGCAGTCTTGTCTTTCTATAGTGAGTCTTGCTCTGTCCCACCAGTCAGCTTGCCAAAAACGACAGAGACTTCCTATTAATTATAAAAGCTTGGCATATTGTTTAGGCTTGTGTCTAACTAGTTCTTATAACATAAATTAACCCATATGCTTTTGCATGGCATTGTTACCTTTACTTAGTGAAGGCCATTCTGCTTGTTCTGTGTCTCTGGCATCTCTGCCCTTCTTCCAAGCATCCTTTATTTCTGGAAATCCTGCCTAGCTATTGTCCATTCTGCTTTTTATTAAATCAGTCACAGTGACATATTTCTACACAGTGTAATTTCATAGATATCTCGCAACATTCCCCCTTTTTGTCTAAATAAAAAGGTGAGGGTTTTAACTCTAACATACTAAAACTATATACAATAAGAACAGTTATCAGGTATTGTCTTACCAGAAAGGAAAGGTATTAACTTTAACAAAATAAAACTCTACACAACAAGAATAATTATTAAGTATATTTATATTCATAATGTCCATTTGTACTTGTCAAATTCAGACAAAATTATCCATAACTATCATCTCTTGATGAATCCAAATATTTTGTATCTAATTTCTTTTCTAACTACAACTATCTAGTCAACTCCATCAAAGACCTGAGAAGGATATAATAGTACCTGAGTAAATAGGAAGTGCAGAGCAAGCCACTTCTGAGCCTCTAGAAATGAGAGACAACTGGCTACCTGGACAGTCCTCAAAGGTTCTTTTGTAATGTTAAGATGTCCTTCTTTGACCTACAGACCTAGAATATCTTGCAGACTCTTCGAAGAAGCAAGAATTTTGAAGGACAGTCTCGCCTGATCTTGTTTAGTTCGGCAGTCACTTTCCTGTGTATCAAGCTTGTCTAGTTTGTACAGCATACTGTCAGCAGTCAATGCAAGAACAGTTTCTTTGCCCAGTGGCTTTGCTATAATGAAAACAGACTCCTTATGTAGTTTCTTTGATGCCCATCATCTTCTCTGAAATAAATTGGTGCTTCCAGGAGCAGATGTGTCTTATCATCATGAAAAGCATCAGGCAGGCTTCCCATGGATATCAACAAAACATGACATATCAAGTTGCAGTAAGACTTATTATCTGCCCTTGTACTAAAGTTGGACAGGGGAACCCAATAGGATGAATAGGTTCCCAAGAGTCAGCTAAAGCTTTAGGGACAGTCACTGATCCCACTGTTATAAGTTCCACAAGAAGACCCACTGTTATAAGTTCCACAAGAAGACCAAGTTATACAACTGTCACATATCTGTAGATGGCCTAAGTTGGTCCCATACAGGCTCCCTATTGTTGGTTCAGCTTCTGTGTGTTCCTAGAAGACCAGGTTAGTAGTTTCTGTGGGTTTTTATGTGATATCCTTGAAATCTCTGGCTGCAACAATCATCCTGCCCCCCTTCAACAGGATTCCCTGAGCTCACCCTAAAGTTTGGTTGTGGGCCTCTGCATCTGTTTCCACCAGCTACTAGATGAAGTCTCTCTGCTGACAGTTGGTGTAATTACCAATCTACTAGTGTAGCAGAATATTGTTAGGTATCATTGCATTGACTTTTATCTCATCCAGTTGTGTTTGGGTCTATTCTAGGTCTCTGGGATTTCCAGCCTCTGTGTCCTGGAAATCCAGACAGTGTCAGGGGTGGGTTCATTCTTGTGATATGGGTCTAAGGCTGGACTGTCATTGGCTGGCCACTCCCACAATCTCTCACCCTTACCCCCCCATCCCCATACCATAGACAATACAGGTTGTAGGTCAAGGGCTGGGCTGGTTTCCCAATCACTCCACTGGAAGTCTTGCCTGATCACAGGAAATGGCCGGTTAATGACTTACTTTTTAAAATGTTTCTGTGCTGTATTGTCCCTCCACAAAAAAATGCACATAAGGTATAAGAAAATCAGAGGAAAACATCTTGGTATGTATTTCAAACACCTACCCAGGTATTTGTTCTCCTTTAGTGTATTGTACACATGCCCTGCTGGGCCTTGTAGCATGGTTTTATATGTGTACTGATTTCCTAGTTGCCTCTGTCTTCTGCACAAATTACAAGAACAGGAGGGGACTTTACTTTCCTACAAAGATCTGATTTTTAATTTTCTGTTTATGACATTAGTAGCTCCCCATTGGGAAGAAATATGGATGTCATGCCACATGCTGAGCCATGTCATTAAACAGTCTCCACTTTGCCACACCTCCAGCCTGCTGTCTTTCGTGGCACAGCAAAATAATCATGTAATAAAACGATGTTCAATATTGCATGAGCTTCAGAAGCATATAATGAATTTTAAAAGGCTACTGATAGGCTTCAGATCACATCACCAGTGCAGAGCAGAGGATGAGCTGGCTCATAGAATGAGATCAAATTTTAGCTGATGCTTTTGAGAAGGGTCATGTGCAGTGTTCAATAACAACAGTATTACAGTAATTGACTCCTCTATTGAGCACAGAGCAGATGTCAATGCTATGCTGCATCAGGATAGCATGGTAATGAGTCATTGACACTGTCTCAATCTTGTGCTATAGGACAGGGCCTGGATTTTCTACAAGAGTTCCACAAAACAGAAGGACTACGGATGCTGTGCCTCTGAGGCATAAATCTCATGTGAGATTGACCTCAAGTCATTAATTAAGCTGGAAGGTTTGGCAGTTTATAATAGATGTATCCCCAAATTCCAGCAAAACCTTTTTCTGATTAGAAANAAGAGAGCTAGCATTATAGAATTAAAATGTACTTTAGACATAACGACATCATAAAAAGAGTAAGTTTTAAGTATCGATGAAAGGTGATTTATCTGAGTGTTCATATGTAGTTGGAGAGATTGAAAGTCTTCACAGAAGTCATCATCTAAGATGAGTCTTAGTAGATGCCTAGGAATTTGAATAGCAGACTCCATGAATGAAAAGAAAAATGTATTAAAAATTCAATAAACAGAATACATGGGTAGCATACAAAATATGAGGTACAATGGGAGGAGGTTTAGCATAGAAGACTAGAGTCTAGGCCCTTTAAGAATAGAAACTCATCTAAAAATAGATCTGATAGGAGACACTAGTGCACCCTAAATATTTAGCTAAGAGGGCCTTCTAAAATTATTGATCACTGAGACGCTCCAAAAGCTGTGCTTAGCGCCCTTCTGTAGCTTTCTCTAGGTCATGAATAAGCTGTCATATGTAAACACAAACTCTTCCTTTTCTTCCTTAACCCCATTTACTGGGGTATGTCTTTTGTGTAGGTTCCAGATGTTGGTACTTGCATTTACCTCACCAGTGCCTCCTCCACACTCATGAAGTAGCATGTGCTCACATGTGGAAATACACCTGCAGTCCCTCTTCAGGGAGACTTACTTGTGCCTGTTCCGCTAATGCCTACTTATTCCCACATAGTACTAAGTTTATGAGTTCAGTTAAGCTTTTCTCAACTTCAGGATGGCATGAAAGAATCAAGTAGACCCTTAATAAACTTTACTCCATATCTTGATTTGGGATCTTTTCTAGGCTTCCATGTATGCAGTGAAACTCTCTGGTACTGCTAAGCAGGGGCAGTGAGCCACAAACCCCAAAGGCGTTGAACACTGTGTAAACAGCTGCTACTGTAAGGTTGATTGGTGGCAAGAGTTCTTTGGCCACAGGTGTTCAATAAAGTGCATGAATCAATCAATACTTTACTGTGAAGCAGGCTCTGTGTTAGATGGATTTTTCATCTATCAGTATTCTAACATGTCCCAAAGAGGCCAGACCCCAGCATAATATTTCATGTTAGAAAATTTGTGCCTTAACAATATTTTCCGATCTCAGTGGGTTTGGTGAGCATTCAGCCTCACTTTAACACAAGGGAGCCCTATACACAACACTTGTAGATAACATGGCGATGGTTTCTAGTTTCATCAAGAGCAAAATCCAGCACCATTTCCATCCTTTGATTCCTTTTCTGATTTAATCACAGATATTTACAGAGTAAGAACAGTTATGTGTACAGACTTAGGGTTTCAGATCCGCAGGAGAGGGCATAAGATCCAGGTTAAAAGAATTGATCATTGCCCTTATTCTTCTACAAATAAGGAGAGGAGGCTTGGAGCTGAGGTATAAGGACAGACCAAAAATATGGCATAAATACACATCTGGGTATCTGTAATTATGGAATCAACATCAAAAGACTACTTTCCAGTTACCTGGTTGTATGAGGATCATAATTGCCAAATTGGTGACTCTTTCTTGGTTCACTTGCTTCCCCAAAACTCCCTCTTCCAGCTTAAATACTTCCTTTATGTACACTGACATACTGTGTTATAGTCAAGTTAATTATTATTTGCTGAGAGACCCACAGCCAAACCTTAAGCTGAGCTCAGAGAATCCTATGGGAGAGGGGGAGGAAAGATTCTAAGAGCCAGAGGGGTGAAACACACCACAAGAACCAACTAATCTGGGCTCACAGGGGCTGACAGAGACTAAACCAACAACTAGGACTCCTGCATGGGACTGACCTCAGCCTTCTGAATTTATGTTACAGCTCTTGTGAGACCTCTAACGTTAAGAACAGGGCCTGCTTCTAACTCTGATGCCTGTTTTGGATACCCATTCCTCCTAGTGAATTGCCTCATCCAGTCTTAGCAGAAAAGGAGGAGCCTAGTCTCGCTTCAGCTTGATATACCTTGAACGGCTGATGTTATCTGAGGAGAAACAGTGGAAAGAAGTGCATGAGGGGGATGGGAAGGAATGTGGGGAGGATGGATTAGGAGGAGAGGAAGGAGAGGAAACTTTGGGATGCAAAAACAAGAGCATAAAAAATGCATGTATATATAAATGTGTTATTAATATTTTTTAAAAAGAAAGAAAAATACCTATTTGCTGAATTCCTTATACCCTGTTCTTTTAACAATTACTGTGAAGAATTATGAGTACTAAGAGAAATAAAGTATCTAATATAGGGTAAAACTACTTAGCCACAACAGCAGATGAATAAACACATTGAAATAAATGAACTCAGAATGAAAACAAAAATCCTCAGTTTAAGAATGTGGTGTCAATGGTGCTGTTTTTATTGGGTTGTCTAGTTAGACATATCTTTATGTACTCTTTTCAGTCTTTTCTATTATTCAGAGTAAATAAATATTAGAGATCATTTAGACTCAGTCCAAACATAAATATGGAGGTCAATATTATATCTATATTCAAACTAAAATTGAGATTATATGTAAATTTTCTACCTCAAATCAGAATTTGGTATTACATCAGCCTTAGAGATATACAGACAAAAAATACATTTAAGCTGAATGCTGATATGATTCTACATACTTGGCAGATCCTAAGGAAGTTTTGGTCGTCTGTTGCCAAGACTAAATTTCTTCTTCTATTGTAAATTATTGTCCTACCTTATGGCCAGTCAGACAGACTAGAAATTCACAATATTGTGTTTGTCAAGGGTCCATGATGTGTTGTGAATCTGGTCAATACCATTGAAATTCATATCATGTTGAGCGACCACACAAAATATTTCTTAATTTAATGCCAAAAGAGCAGAAAAAGCAATTGTCCTAGGAAGGATGCAGACCGACATTTAATCACTCCCAAGTCAATATTACTCTCAACCATTTGCTAAAGAAGTAGAAGATAATGCCCAACTTCTAGCTGAAGAGAGACGGTCAAAGAATTAAAAAGTCAGACGAAAAGACTGACATATCAGCATACATAGTCATCAAGTAGAACGTGCTCATGCTTGTCTTCAGTGTCCCAAAAGTTTGAATCAAAATATTGACCATTATGTTTTTAAATTTTTATTAAACACATTCATTTGATATATCATTAGTGTGTGTGACAGAGAGATGCTCATAGTGTGGAGAACAGAGAAGAGTTTAATGGTTCTCTCCTTTCATGGGGTTCTAGGAATTGAACTCAACTGTGTCAAGCTTAGACAGCAGACACTTTACCAGCAGAGCCACCCCAGGAGTCATTTTGTCTCACGCTTTGTTACCACCCACGTGATTGTTCATTTATAAACACTTGCATTTCAGGGTTCAATTACTCTGTGCAAGCAGAGCCTCAGAAGGAAACTCCTGGAGACTCTTTCTTGGAGCCCCTGTCAGAACCTGGATTAAACCTGCAGCACATGTTGGCCCAATCATCATTTAGTTCAGAAAAGTGCTGAGCAAACTTCATAATTTGAAGTTAAGTAAAGGACTAGTGAAGAACCTCTCAGAGTTCGATTTTATATTTAACATGCAATTTTCCATTGCTTTCTACCACTCTGAGAAGGTCTTCTGGGTCTTTCTGTAATTACTGGAAGTATCTAAAGTGATTCGCTTCTATATTTCTATAGCGTTTAGTGTGGACTTTTTTCATATTTAGAGTCAAGAAGCTCAATTGTGCTGATAGGAATTAAACTTAAGGATAATGAAGGTCAGGATTGAAAAAAATGCCCTACTGTATTAGGGTGGGGTTGAAATTACATGAGTAGTCTTAGAAGAGACAGATAAAGCAAGAGCGACATCAAAACAAAATCAATGTGAAGACAGTGGTAGAGCTGTGTACTAAGAACCACCTACAAATGCAAAAGTTAGATGAAAATATCCCACTGGGATATTTGGGTGGAGCCTTGCTGTGCCAACTGCTTGAAATTGGGGCTTTTGACATCTGGAACAGTTAAAAGTATGTATTTTGCTCTTTTTTTATAAAAAAATAAGAGTTTGTTAAGGCAGTGATAGGAAGCAACAAGGGAGCTCCCAGCCTGATATGTCTTATGTTTGAGAATCTGAGTCAGCCAACTCAGTTCTCAACACCTCTCATAGCTAGAACATGGGACCCAAGTCAAGGGATACGTGGCGAATCCATTTTCTATGGTTGAGTAACAATGACTTCACACTCAGAGCATTTGCATAAGGCAACAGTATGATGTCACTGTAAGGGTTGGAAATCTAGCTGGTTGGTGCTTACCTTGCTGCTCTCCAGGGCTGTAGCTTCATAAGGATCCTGCAAAAGGAACAGCCATCATGCTAAGTGCTTCTTGGCAGCACCCAGTTCTTAAGGATGTCTTTTACAATCTCAGGGAACATAACCATGCACACAGACCTGCATATATCCTGCCCTTTCATCTCTCTAATAAATCTGAGTTTCTGCTCTTATAGAGAGGGGATTATGCAGAGATGTAAATACAGGTGCAGATGACTGCTGTGGACACTAGAGAATGTCCACATCATAACAGGACAGATGCACCCCTGCGTGGTGACAGTGGATCAGCAAGGTGTGGGATGCATTAGGAGTGTCCTAGCTGTAGAGGCAAACATGGTGGCTGTGGGCCCAGCTAGTCTGGATGCTGAAGCACAGTGCTTCAGTTCATGGGTAGTACCTAGTGGACTCTCACTAATGTAATGCTGCAGCAAATTTCGACTGAGCTTTTGCCTGGAAACCTTCCATACTATTTCTTAATTAATTCACTTCTTGGTTCAGGATTTATGATGACCCTCCTAGCCATCTGAAGACTTTCCAATAAATACATTATAACCTGTAGTCAACTAGATTTGGCTTTCTAATGTGCATAATCAAGAACCCTTACTGATACTTACAAAATAAAAGTTGTTTTCGAGGATTGTAACCTGTGAGTGACATCTATCCTGTCTTCCACTGTTATTGACAATACAGATGTGAATAAAATCATTCAACTTTGATACAAATAATAGCATAAGGGACATAAAATACTTATTTTCCCTCCAGAAATACCCCTGGCTTCTCATTAGGCTAAGGACTCCAGTCACAGGACTTCCAGGTATATTCCTAGATTATCCCCCTCAGACAGTGGTCATGTACTAAGACTTCATTTAAGAAAATAAAATCTCCCCAGCTACATGCAAACTAGTTTCTCATGTACACAAATATCATCAGGTGCTACCTATCTATCTTCTTGTGGATCTATCTATATGTATCATCCCTCTCTCTCTCTCTCTCTCTCTCAATCATCTATCTATCTATCTATCTATCTATCTATCTATCTATCTATCT
>LOEQ01001650.1:482607-514963 GCA_001685075.1 Bramus lutescens | reverse complement strand
GCCAAGGCAGTTTCTTTATTAACCAATGAAAGTAACACATAGACAGATGACCCTCCTACATCATAGGCCTTCCATGTTTTTTTTTCATATATCATAAACTGAACTTACACGACTCAAAAACTGGACAATACCAGGGATAATTCAGTTTGAGCATCTTCTCTGTTTCCCTGTGCTCTTAATTTGGCCTATATTTTATCTGGTGAGTTGATCTTGTGTCCTGCCAAAGCGCCTAAGAGAATTAGCTTAAAGGAGGCAGGTTAATGTGGGATCATAGCTTTGGTGGTGTGATAGTTTGAATGTAATTGTCCCCCAAAGCTCATAGGAATTGGCACTATTAGGAGCTGTGGCATCATTAGGATAGGTATGGCCTTCCTTCTTGGAGGAAGTGTGTCATTGTGGAGGTGGGCTCATGTATGCTGAAGCTATACCCAGTGTCTCAGAACACTTCCTGTTGACTTTGAATCAGTATGTAAAACTCTTGGTTACCTCTCTAGCACCATCTCTGTCTGAGTGCCACCATGTTACACCATGATGAAAATAAACTAACCTCTGAAAATGTAAGCCACTCCATTTAAATTTTTATTCCTCTTTACTGCTATAATAGGCCTGACCGTGTTTTTGTTTAGAGGAATTTTGACTTTTGTACTTCTTGTTAGGAAAGCAGTGGAATGTTTTAAAGATCATGTAATGGGTCATATTAGTAGGAGAATAGATGAGAGTGATTTGAACTGTGTGTGTGTGTGCTAGCTCAAGAGTTTTCAGAGAAGAATATTAGTATGCTACCTAGAGATATTTCTTGTGATATTTTGGTGAAGAATTGACTGCCTTTTGCCCTTCTCCAAAAAGTCTGCCTGAAGCTAAGGTGAACAGATTTCAATTAATTTGGTTGACAGGGGAAATCTCAAAACATCTTACTATAGACTCTGTCATGTAATTACTAGTAATCATACTTATAAATATTTATAATGAAAAGGAGAAAGATGAGGAGGAAAAGAACATCAGGAAGTGGAATGAAACAAGGAGTTAAACAGATTAAGAAATAGACTGGTAACTTCAGGACAAGTTCTCACCCAGCTAAGGAATTAAAGGAAATGTAAAAGAAAAAAAAAGGAATTAAAGCAAAGCTTAGAGCAGATGAGGTGGTACATACCTTTAAATCTTTAATCCCAATACTCAGAAGGCAGAGACTGGAAGATCTCAGGGTTTGAGGCCACCCAGGATAGGCATGCCTAGATAGTGATGGAAACCATTGAAAACAGAAAGCTAAAGAAGATGTAATTGAACAATGGGGCCATGTTCCAGGCCCAGTAAGCAGCAGAACTTGGCAGCTTTGGTCATGTGGTTCTGGAGTTAATGATAGCAAACAGGCCTATGCAATTTGTCTCTGTAACTAAGGAAAGCCACTAAGGAAAGGAATGTGTCAAGGGTGACCATGAATGGAGACCTAAAGAAGCCATCTCATGAAGCTATGAAGTTGAAGCCTGCATTGCCTTGGAGACTCCTAGATGATGGATTCCCAGAAATATGGGATACCTGTCAAGGAAACTGCTAACAGGAAGTGGAACCAGGCCAAAAGAAAGAAGTATGTTGCAGTCAACACAATTGAAAGGAGTGGGAGATTTGAAGACCATTTTGATGCCAGACATAGAGATGCAGAGTCTGGCCTTGCTTTGACCCAATATTTCATCATTATTCTCCGTTTCCTCCATTTCGAAATAGTATTTATCCTGTGCCATTATATATTGGAAGTATGTGATCTGGCTTTTTATTTTTATTTTACAGGGATTACTGTTAAGATATTGAATGAATATTAGAAGAGTCTTTGAACTTTGGATTTTTAAACATTGTTGAGACTGTGATTGACTATGGGGACTTTAGAAGTTGGGCTAAATTTATATTATGATAGTGTTACAGTATATTGTTAAAACTTATGACAGCCAGGGAGTAGAATGTGGTAGTTTGAATGTAAATGTCTCCTTAAGTTCATAGGGAGTGGTACTAGTAGGAGGTGTATCTGTGTTGGAGTGATTATGGCTACGTTGGAGTAAGTATGTCATTATGGAGACAGGATTCAAGGTCTCACATAAGCTTAAGGCATGCCCAGTGTTTCAGACCACTTACTGTTGCCTTTGAGTCAAGATATAGGATCCTCAGCTAGTGCTCTATCTATCACCATGTCTGCCTGCTTGTCACCATGGTGCACCATGCTGAAAAATGCACTAAACATCTGAAAATGTAAGCCACCCCAATTAAATGTTTTGCATTTATAAGAGTTGATGTGGCCATGGGGTCTTTTTACAACAACAGAGATCCTAAATAAGACAGGTGATTTTAGTCCATACCCAGTTGTTCCCATTGCTGTAGGTTGTTGTTGAGGTAGAATATCAAATCAAGGAATGTGTGGAGCAAAGAAAGTTATGTGTTTCATGATGACTGAGACATCTAGAGAAAGAAGGGATCTGAGAACAAACTCTGTCTTTCAAATTATGCCTTTACTGAGCTACTTCTCTAAAGCAGACCAACTTCTAATGGTCTTTCAAGGTGAATTTAGAGTCCTCAGGATCCAAACAACTCTGAATAGTGCTACCATCCAAGGTTCATGACTTCCACATTTGAGCCTTGATGATGGGGAAGCCTTGTTAACCAATATCTTTAAGAGGTGGTACCAAGTTAGGGTGTGGTTTTCTGGGACCTGGAGAATAGCAATGCACAACGCAGGTGCACTCTCTGTGTGTGTGGTTCACTCACGGCACAGCTGAGCTTGGATCTCTCATTCCTGTTTTGTGAAGTTTTCCCTTATAATACATAAAATATATAATTGTTTTATCTTTTAGCTAGCCTGGTTATTTCCCAAATCAAGTTAACTTCTACATGTTGAGGAGGAGTTTTGATATCCAAACCACAGCAGTTAGCACTGGCCTTTACTCAGAGTCTGGAATGCAAAAATAAAAACAAATAAATAAACCCACAGAAAAGTTGCTTCCAAGATTGTGAACATTAAAATGTGGATGCCTTCTGGTCAGCTCTCCTGATAAGTCTGCTAGAGCCTCACAGTAGAAGGGGTAGGAAGTCACTCTTTTTATCTTCCTCCCAAACACTGGCTCACTGCAATAGCTCCTTTCAGAACCATACCAGAATTAGTCTTTAAGACAATTTATTAATTACAGAGAAGTGTCAGGATTTAGAAATAAAGCACCCACCATTAATTAAGGTTTCTATATTACTTCCAAATATGTTAGAATCTTAAAATGCTGAAGAGAACTGAGGCCTTAGGGGTAAGGTACTGCTCACAGGTATTCACAAAGACTTGGGTTCAGTTCCAGAAACAGAAGAACAATAATCATGGAGAAATAAAGTTTAAATTACCTCTGAACATTGTTTTGGCCTAAATAAGGCAACTGCATTGTGGTTGCAATTCAGAAGAGACATTCTAGATCACTAATTATCTGGCGATTCTTAACATGTGTTATTCACAGCTTATTAGGTAAATCAATTTCTTTGACTAGTCTTCTAGAGATAATATGGAGAAAAATGAATAGAAATAAGAATTTTATTATAAATTTTATAGTGACTTTTTAAGAATTGCCCTATTTACCTTCTTTTGGGCTGTGGTGTACAGACACCAATGCTGTGGGTTCTACATGCATGTCAGAGTCTCAGGCAACTCCACATAGCATGGTTGATTCTTTTCAACTGCAGTGTACGAAATAAAAAGTCATTCTTCTAGAGTGTTTAGTAATTGTAACACTAAAAGGCAGCATGCTATGTATTTATTTTTCAAGCTTAGCTTTAAATGTTTATTGTTCTTTGGTTTGAATTATATTTATATACAAGTAGAATATTTGGGTTCTTTAAGTTTACAAATTGAAGGTTTTATTATGTTCCAATTATAGATATTTTACAAAAATTATTTTCTGGCTCACATAGTGAAATCATATTCCTGAGATATATAGGTGTGATTAAGAACACTTCACTATTCCAGGTAACATGATGACTCTCGAAAGTGATATTTATGCCTGGGAATATATGTGCACATCATTCTCTGTCTTAACTAGTGTTGTCTTAGTGGAGCAAGCTACTGTTAAAGCAGTAAGGATAGAACATGCAATAAAAACTAAAAATAAATCCAGGATATGAAAGTTCACACATTCTACCATAACAACAATTGGTATGACTCACAGACATGATAATACAAGGAGAAGGAGGAGAAAATAATCAGAAATATTTAACAACGAAGAGAATAAATGCCAGGACTAGGAAAAGACTACTAAGAAGCTGTGATTGGCACATTTAATTTCTAATGTGAGCTTTCCCACACACTCAACATTTAACCAACTCTGGATAACCTGTTACCTACACACAATTATTGACACTTGGGTTAGCATTAACTTCATAATAATTTACATTTGGGTGAAACAGAGCTTTCCCATTAGGCTAATGTGACTTTAAGAGAAATTTCCTTAAATTATCTTAGCTATGAAAATAACATGAAACTTATCTTTTATTTTAAAGGTTAAAGTTTTTGTGAAATTTTTTTAGTAACAAATTCAGTGACACCCAATTTGACGACGGCTACTTGCTCAGATTAGTGGTTGACCCCGATCCCCTTCCATTCATCAACTTTCTTTTTGAAAGACTATAGTAAAATATAGCCTTAGAAAATAGTGACAACTTCAAAACATAGTCCAGCTCTTTTAGGCAGTTTATGATCTTCAGTATGCACACGGAAAACTGGAGGCCTCACTTCCAAATAGTTACATGCACCATTGGCCTCCCCAAATAAAAACACAAAGATGCTGACGAGAACTCTAAGTCGGACTACTTATATTTTCTTGAGTTGAATATAAGCTCTTGAAGCTAAATGCCTCTTAGATAAGAAGCACAAATAATTCAACTGTAAAAGAATTCTCCTAGGAACGTTTTCTTCCACCTTTCCCTTTGCTCATGTATTTGTAGTAGAACTCAGACCACTCAGTGTGGCTTCAACCTACTCGGTGGCTTACACTGTGGGAGCTGCTTATCAGTCTTTGTAAGAAACTGCTGGCTGGACACAGGGCACCTGCACGCTCTCAGACCAATCTTCCACCTCCAAGTAAGAAGCAGTGAACACGGGTGCTGGCAATGTTTAGTCACCCTCGAATTCCTCTTCAGTCACAACCTTCTTTGCAACAGCCTGCTCCTCCTCAATCTTCAGGTCTTTGTAGAAGTAGAGAATAGATGTAACTGCCCATGGCTGCTCATGGGAGAACTTCCTGAGCCAGCTTCCACCACAATAGAGTCACCAAGTGAGCTTCCTTGTTGGGGGTGGTAATGTCCACACAGCACAGAGGACAGTCTGTGTTACACAGAACAATGGTGGCAGGTTGACATAAAACATCTTATGTGAGGGGCTGATGGTCATCCGTGAGATCAGTCACCACTGGAAGCTATGGCTGTATGGAGGCTGCTTGGACTTGGTTAGCGAAGGTCCCAAGAAAGAAGCAGCCAGTACTTGGATTTTGCTACAATTGCAGTAGCAGAATTAATAAGGCTCACTGACCAGTGTTCCCAGAGGGGATGACTCTCACATCAGCAGGGTTATAATGACATTAAAACAATGCCAGATGGACTAACCAATTTTAAACCAAGCGTAAATAACAAAGTTTAAAATGCTGATTTTATAAATGTGAAATTTTTAAGGTACAAAGGAGATAATTATCATTTTCTCCAGTAAATGAATTGAGTTCTTTACAAATGGAAGCATATTCCATTAAAGTTCACATTTTGACTTATTCTTACTTATTAATGCATTCCCCTTTCTGGGCATATGTGATTAGTTTGGTTGTCAACTTGACACATCCGGGAAGAGGGAGCATCAACTGAAATATTGCCTCCCTCAGACTGACTTGTAGGCATTTACTTGATTCTTAATTACATAGGAGGCCCAGACCAGTATAGTAGAACCAGTCTTAGGCAGCTGAGCTTAAGCTGTATTTAAAAAAAAAAAAGGTAGCTGAGTGTGTGCCTAGATGCAAGCCAGTAAGCAGCATCCCTCCATAGTCTCTGCTTTGGTTCTTGCTCTGGATTCCCTGAATGATGAAGATAAACTGTAAACCAAATAACATTCTGCCTCCAGTTGCTTTTGGTCATGCTGTGTCTCAGCAACAGAGAAGCAAACTAGAACTGCGCAAGGCAGTGTGGATTTCTGCTGTCAGCTTTCTCAATATTGCTCTTTCTTAGGCACTTCCTGGTGGGTATGAATATATTAGGTCTCCAGGATGTTGATTTGTGATACCTAAATTTTGACTGTTCCCTACTTCTTTGACTTGGATGTAAGTCCCACATTGTAATCATTTCTCTTTATTTCCTCTCTGTATTTTAGCCTCTATTATTTAACTCATTGTAGTCTCTGTTTTATAAAATCCAAGTCTTCAATATTGTTAATATTATACAACTTGTTAATTTTTTGCTAAAGTACTGATGTTTTTCTGTTGAAATTTTAAGTATGGTACAATTCTGTTTGTTTGTCACAAAACCTTACAGATAGACCACCTGACTCACATTTTCACTTGAGCTGTCAGTGAAGACACCATCACCACTGTGCCAGACAATGACTTGAGCTCTAACAGTTTTCATCTTAACATGACAGAGAAAAATTAGATATCGTAGAGATCACATCCTGATGTGGTATTGAAGACAGAAAGACAAATACCCAGGAAGACTCTTTGTAGCAGGAACAGATGAAGCAGAGGACCATGGTGGAGTCCGATGATAAGCAAATCTGTGTTTAGTGCATTCAAGGAGAGACTTTCTTGAGGATGCCAGAAACCAAGGGTTGTGTGTTGAGTGCTTGGACCTTCAGTTGTCTGTTGGTGATGGAAGGTCAGGGCTTCTGAGCAGTGAGTCTTGGATTATCTCCTTGTTTTCCTTCCTTCATGTTAGAAACTCATGATCATCAGCCTTGTTCTGATCAGCTACAAATGTTGGTTCCCAGTAACGGTGACTTTGACCGAATTCACTTCCCTTCTCTTGTGAAAGAACCATTCACCCTGTTGAACATGTAAGAACAATGTCACAAGGTTGCTAAAGCTTTAAAATCAAGGCTTTGAATATAGTTTGTGTGATTTCTAATCAGTTTACTTGTAGTTTAATTCCAGCTCTTCCTATAATTAGGTTTGAAAGAATCACTGCCTTTCACACAATTAAAGAGACTAAACTCGTATGTTTGGCGTCAGTGAACCCAAATTGAGACACTAGGTGGGACTTTCTCAGCTACTCCTCCATCACTGTCACAGACTCATAAAACTGAAACCAATGGTGGTAATCAGCAGCTTCCCCATAGCTAATCTAAATTCTTTTGTGTCTGTTGAGTTTTCTCAAGTACAGACTGAACAGATAGACTTTCTTACTGAATTTGAAATAGGTAACATTTTTATTTTTCTTTGAACATTTGTGTCATTTTTTAAGTCTTTGGTTTGGAAGGAAGGTGTGTATTGTTCTCATTCCAAAAATTCCTATTTTGTTGAAATTCTCTCTTCTTGGTGTTCTTTATTGTGTATTTGAAATAACTGCTGATTGCTTTTACTTAATTCATGAAGTTTTAATTTTTTTAATCAGGAGATATATAACATGACTATATTGTTGCAATTTTATGAAAAACATCGCAGTTGTTATATGTTGTTTCTATAGACTTTGAAAGAAACAAGCAGCATAAATTTTATATAATGAATGTTTGTTGCAGTATTCCTTCATGTGTTATCAGCATTGAATAAGAGGTAAGAGAGGGTGGATACAGTAATCAGAACATATTGTATGCATATTTGAAATTGTTAAAGAACAAAGTTAATAAATAAGATTTCCTATATATTTTTCTCACAAGTTGGTGCATCTAACATAAATATTTAATTGAGCATACAATTTTTATAATCAAAAATGTCTATTAATGCAGTATGTAAAAAGGAAAAATGCAGACATCATGGAAAAGATGAGATTCCTCCTTTGTTCTCCACTGAGTGCTTTCGTACCTTGTAAAAATTCTTTCTGGTATGTTAGTGTGTTGATGTGGCTATTTTCAAATTTTTCTGTAGCATTTATTTGTTACAACTGTTTCTCACCAATGATATTCTTTTGTGACAATGAAACTGCAAATTTTAACAGTAGAAACAGTGATATATTTCCCCCTACTTTGTTCCTTGCCAGAGGAACGGTGAGGTGGACCTTTCCATATGTAACTCACATCATGTTTCTCAGTATCTGCAAATGGTATTGTTGGCATTCTGGTGGAAACTGCATTAAATATAGGATTACAACATAAGCTAAGTATAAATCCTCTTCAGGTTATTCATTTATGTTTTTCATCATTCTATAAATTCTATAATATGTTTTCTGTATATGATTAGATAATTTTCATGTGTGGGTAATACCCAAGGGCTTTATTTTCTCAGTTTTTGAAAATAGTAATGTATTTTATTCTGCTGTGTATGCATTTACCCATTGGCATATGGGGGCACTATTGATTTGGGGGTGTTGAGATCATGTGAATCTGTTGGCGTAGGTTGCTCATTCATTACCAACCACCCTGACTCAAAATAATCATGAAGTATATTATTTGCAATACTGTTTGGCTAATAGCTTAAGCATATTTTTAGCTAGCCTTCTATCCTAAACTAACCCATGCCCATTAATCTGTGCATCACCATGTAGTTGTGGCCTAATGGTAAAGTTCTGGTGAGCTCCGGCCAGAGGAGTATGTCTCCTGTGCGTGGCTCCATGGCTTCTCCCTGACTCTGCCTACTCTCTCTATATATCTCTTTCAGCCTGGCTTTACTCTATTAAGCCACTGGCTGAAAGCAGATTCTTTATTAACCAATGGCAATAAAACATCTTCACAGCATACAGCAACTCCCACATCACCTCCCTTTTCTGACTAAATAAAAAGGAAGGTTTTTAACTTTAACATAGCAAGATCACATATAACAAAACAGGCATCAAGCAAGAATTATAATTTAATTATATTTTAATTAATATTAAATTATCGTTAATTTTATTATTAATTATATTTTAAAATATTAAATTATAGTTTAATTAATATTTTTATCTACTTTATCTTTTGTTGTTGGAGAAGGCCACTTATTTGTTTCCTGGCTGCCCAGACTCCCAAAATAATCACACAGAAACTATATTATTTAAATTAGTGCTAGGCCCAATTGCTCTAGTTTCTTATGGGCTAACTCATACATAATACTTTAATCCATTTCTTGTAATCTGTGTATTACCACAAGGCTGTTCCAGCGTCTGTCTCCAGTGGGGCTACGTGGATTTTCTCTTACTCCTGTCTCCCAGCATTCGGTTTAGTTTTCCCCACCCACCTCTGTTTCCTGTGCAGGCCCAAGATAGTTTCTTTATTAACCAATGGTATTCACAGGATACAGAGGGGAATCCCACATAATTTTGCCATAACTAAGGAAAACTATAACTATCTATTCTTTATCTTCAATAAAGATGCCGGAAGGATATAATATTACCTAAGTTAACAGGAAGTGAATTCTAAGCAACTTCCAAAACTCTAGAATTGACAGATACATCTTGCTGCATGGACAGTCACCCAAAGTTCTTCTGTTGTGGGCACCCATCTTCAGCCTCCAAAGTATCTGGAGACTTTTCCATGAAGCAGGAAATTTCAAAGACAGTTTCACCTATATTGGCAGTTTGTCATTCACTTTTTTCTGCATCCTGAAGAATGTTTGGCAGACACTTTCATGAAACAGGAACCCCAAAGGACTGTCTCATCTTCTTTAGGCAGCTTTAGCAGTCATTTTTTTTGTGGGTCTTCCAAGTTCAGTTACTCAGTTAAGGCAAGAGCAACTTCTTGCCCAAATGGCTAACAAACTCCATAGGGAGCCTCTTCCATGCCCATCCTCCTCTTGAAGTAGATTGGTGCTGCCAGGAGCAAAGATGTCTCATTGTCATGAAAAGTATAAGTTCTTAAAACATTTTAAATTCCATATTGTTAGTCTTTGAGATGTTTGAAGAATAACTATCCATCTGAAATATACCTATGTACATCTAGAAAACCTAACTAACATGACTACAAACTGGACTATTGTAGATGACTATCTATTAACCTATACTTCTTAATTATACATTGCATTTTTAAATAAGCTGCATAATCACAATACCTTAAATAAGAGCAGAAGTATACATATAACAAAATTGACCTAAAATTTGAATCAATAAACCAAGATCCATACTAATACAAATTTCTATAGCATGAATCTTTCTAAAAAAAACTTATAGATTTAAGTTTTTCACATTTTTTTGAGAATCTCTGCATCATAATTCTATCATCTGGAAATATTTTATTTGTCCCTTTACAAACTACTTTTTTTTACATTTTTAATACTTCAGTGAGCCAAAAATCTAATCTAATTCTTTCTTTAAAAGAGTAGACAATAAATACTACTGTGTTCATAATCATAAATAGAAAGCATTGTCTGTCAGTACTAAATAAGGTTTAATTATAGGACTTGCAAAAGTTTCGTTTGCCCCATAAAGAGAATCTCTTCTATTTTTAGTTTGCTAAGCTTTCTTTTCTGTCATTAGTGGGTATAAGATTTTGCAAAATGCTTTTCTCCACATCAGTTAATTATGAAAATTGACTGGTTTTCAAATATTCAATCAGCCTTGCATTCCTGGGATGGATAATAAATAAATGTTTGTGGCAGTGGTGGGGCACACCTTTAATCCCAGCACTAGGAAGGTAGAGACAGGAAGGAATATATGGCTGTGCAGAGAGAGAAATACAAGGTGGGAGGAGACAGGAACTCATCACATTAAGTCAAAGGATTCAGTCTGAGGATTCATAGAAACAAGATCTTGGCCCCTTTTTTGGCTGAGAAGTTGGCAAGGTAAGAGGTGGCTGTGGCTTGCTCCCTTGGTCTCTCTGGTCTTTCAACATTTACCTCCATATCTGATTCTGGGTTTTTATTATTAAGCCAATTAGAACTCATGATACATCACTAGGTCCAAGTTTTTAAATGGTGTAGTTGTTAAGGATCTGGGAGAAATGAGGCCTCCTCAATCTTTTTGGAACCAGTCTCACATCTTTTCTAAATTTCTTTACTCCTGGATGCTGTCTTGCTTAGGCAAAGCTGCATCTTGTACAATGTTTACTTCATGATGAGATCCTACTCATCCTAAGGATCTCATGAGCAAGTAGCTTGGCAAGGGCAGATATAGGATTTGCAATCCTGTTCATCCACAATGTCCTATGCATATGTGATGTGTTTCTAATATATGCTGTTGTATTGAGATTATTTTTTATGCTATTGTATGAGAAATTCATTTTTGTTATAATTTTGAGAGAAGGTCTAGCTATGTAGGAAGTCAAACTGGTCTGGAACTCACAATACTCATATCTCAGCTTTCTGAGTGCTGTGCTTATGGTTGTTCACCAGAATGCATGGCAAGAGAGACTCAGGGTAAAGATTTCAGCTCTATTTGTTTTCATGCTTCTAATAACTAGCATGAAGACTGTGTCTGATGTTTACTGAATATTCCTTGCAATTAACTTCACAGTATTAGAAAAATGCTTCATCTGTCCTTCTTCAGTAGACATTCTAACTACTGCATCAGTCCTGTGAGAACAATCGTCCTCAACCTTCCTAATGCTGTGACTCTTTAACACAGTTCCTCATGTTGTTGTAACCCTCAATCATAAAATTATTTTAGTTACTTCAGAACTATAATATTGCTACTATTACGAATTGCAATGCACATATCTGATACACAGGATATCTGATATGTAGGCTCCGTAAAAGCGTTGTTTGACTCCCTGTAAGGGTTTGTGACCTATGGATTGAGAACTGCAGTGTTAAAAAGAATTCTGGGAATTAGATGTTTCACTATAATTTTATAGGCAAGAGAATTGAGAATTTTAATTTAATGTTGTCACAAATTCTGGAACATGCCCTAATTTCTGAATCAGAGAAAATAAGGTCTTGTGTTTATATGTGCTTTGTAAAGTGGAAGAGTAGATACACACACTTTAAAATATTTTCATCAAGAAGAATATATGAGAATCATACCAGTTAGAAAACTCATTTTATTAGGTCCCTCCTTGACACGTTTGATGGGGGGGTGGGACCACTTTTTGGTTCCTGGCCACTCGGCTAGCTTAGACCCAAAATAATCACACAAAACTGTATTAATTAAATCATTGCTTGGCCCATTAACTCTAGCTTCTTATTGGCTGACTCTTACATCTTAATTTAACCCATCTCCATTAAAGTTTCAGCATGTCTATCTCCGATGGAGGACCCATGGCATCTCTCTCTCTGCCTTCTTTCTCCCGGAATTCAGTCCTGTCTTCCCCACCTACCTAAGTTCCGCCCTATCAACAGGCCAAGGCAGTTTCTTTATTCATTAACCAAATAACACATAGAAGGACCTCCCACACCACATGCTGACAAACCTCTACATGGAAAGTGAACATTGCTGAGAAGAATGATTACTCTTGTTTTCCAGTCCTGGACCAGAGGGATTAAAGCTGAAAATAGTTCCGTGACAGAAATAGAGAGATGAAGTATTGATCAATAGAGTGTTCCTTTGTCTTTTGAATATGACATTAAAAAAGGAACATAATGTACACTTTACTTTGTAACGAAAATTGCCCATTTGAATCTTGGTGAGGAGCTAGACAGACAAGAGTAGCTGAACAATTAGTGTTCTGAAACATGAAAATCAAAGTAAAATTTGCTTGTTTGTACAAAAATAACATTATGAAGTAGAGCTGATGATTTGAGGTAGAACCTGCCACATCTTGGTTTGTCTGAATTAAATGCTTGTGTGACCTCATTTGGGATGCCTGGCACCAGTAGTTACAGATGAATGATGCTTGATTGAGGTGATGGCAGAAGAGCGCACTAAGTTTCTGAAGACCCCATTAAGGACAAGATTTTTACTGAAATAAATATAACCCATTATAGAATACACAAAACTTTCACTCTGCTGGTGTTCCAGCGATAATCAACTAAATTCTATTTATACTGGGTCAGAAAACCTTATGCCAAAGCTAAACAAATTTTTGAGTGAAGGTAAGTGTAGACAAATTTAAAGTATTTGTTTTAACATTTTCTCTTTCTTCAAAATACTACATTTTATTCTAGGTTAAATAACAAAATAGTATTAATTATACCTCTGAATGGTGCTTGAGAGGAGCTCCTGAGAAGCACACAGCTGGTGCTTACCCCTCAGGTCTAAGTAATTGTGTCTTTAATAAGATTTCTTAGGTTTTCATGCTTTCTTGTAGTTCAGTATTGTTTAAATGATCTTTATGGCCTCATGTTTCTAAGGCCAATGTTTGCCTAACTAATTATTCAACTTTCAAAAATGTGTCCATCTGTCACCAAAATTGGTTCTGAGCCCCATTCCAAGTTTCTTCCTCTTTTGTTTATATGTAACTTTAATCATCCATTTGCGCGATGTCTGGAGGAATTTTGACATCTTCCTCAACTAGTTCATCTTCACATGGTTCAGCCTTTTGCCACCTGTCACTTAGGGCAATGCAACCCTTTCTTGTTACCTACTATACCCCACCCAAAATCAACTTTTGTAACAACACAACATCTCTGCATCACTTTTGAATGTGACTCTAAGAACATGTAGTGCTAGGATCCTCTGGAAATTGTATTCAACTTGCTTCAAAATGGTAGAGATGGAATATTCTTGTTAATGTGTATGCCTTCAGTTAAATGAATTTCCAGTAAATTAACTAAGTTGCTAATCTTTTTTTAAAAAAATATTTTATTTATTCTTTTTATCTTTCACATCATGCCTCCTGATCCCTCTCACCCACCCCACAAATAAAACAAAATAAATTTTAAGAAAAAAAAAGGATCAAGGAGAAAATCTTGTCATGGAAGCTACGGTGTGACACAGTGAGTCCCACAGCAAGCTCCTGCCCATACATTTTACATACATGCATTTATAGCAAATAAATAAATAAATAATAAAAAGATGGTTTGAGGCCCCTTGTCTCTTCTACACCATCAATGCTGGAGCCTCAGTGATACTCTGCCTGGACATCCCCTTGCTTTCCTGTGTCCTGAAGATCCTGCTGCCACGGGTCCAGCAGATCACAGGTGGGGTGGACCAACACACAACCCTGGTTCTGGACCTGGGTGATTGCAAGATTGGTCAGCTTGAAGCTCTCCACTGTCCTCACCACCAGGGTGAGCTATCTAACATTACCGTAGCTAGCTCACCCTTTGTAGTGATAAGCAAGGGGTAGGGCCAGTTTTCCAGCTTTGTGTACTCAAGGTCAGTTCTTCAACACCTACACCTATAGGACCAAATGTACTGTGTTGCCCAGGCAAGGTAAAGCTGCCATTCTCCTGAGTGCTGGAGGCAGGGACAGCCCTCCTGCTCTTATGACCTCAGAGTCAGCTTTTCAACTTGCTTCAGGTGTTGTTGGGGGACATGCTGTGTAAGTGGTTAATCTTACTGACACAATCAGAGACACACACATACACATACACATACACATACACATACACATATATGCACCCATCACAGTCATGGCTGTGCTACAGATTGCCCCTAAAGGAAAGAACTTGATGAACAACACACAACATAGAACAGTTCCATGAGTCAAATACTGACTTGTTGGGCTTTTTGTTGTTTTTCAATTTCTCGTGTGTGTGTGTGTGTGTTCCTACTTATCTATATGTGCACCATGTGAATACATTGTCCACAGAGGCCGTAAGAGAGAACTGGATTCCCTGAAACTGGTGTTATAGGCACTTGTGAGCTTCCCAACATTGGTTTCAGGAATCCAACCCATGTTCTCTGAAAGAGTAGCAAGTGATGTTAACTGCTGAACCATCTCTCCTGACCCCCATTGATGCTAACTCTTAAGCTGGATATTTCCATGTTCTCTCTGATATCTAAACATATATTTGTCTTAAACTTGTTGTCTGCACTGCTTCTTTCTTTGTAATTTTTTCATTTGTTTGATATAGCCACCACAGTTTCCCTCCCTCTTCTCCTCCTGTTCCCTCCCCCATCTCCCTTCCACCCCCCCATCTTCTCCTCCTCCTTCTTCCTTCAGAAAGAGGCAGGCCTCCCATTGGAGTCAGCAAAGCATGGCACATCAAGTTGAGGCTGGACCAAGCTCCCCTACCCCTTGCATCAAGGTTGGATGAGGAACGGGTTCCCAAAAGCCAGTTCAAGCTCAAGTGCCAGGGACAGGTCCTGATTCAATTGCTAGAAGCCCTACAAACAGACCAAGCTACACAACTGTCACACATATGCAGAAGGCCTAGGTTGGTCCCGTGTAGGTTCCCAAGTTGTCCATGCAGAGTCCATGAGCTCCCAGGAGCTCAGGTCAGCTGTCTCTGGGGTTTCCCATCATGACATTGACTCCTCTGGCTCCCACAATCCTTACTCCCTCGCTTTTACCGAACTCCCAGAGCTCAGCCCAGTGTTAGACTGTGCATCTCTGCATCAGATTCCATCAGTTACTGGATGAATGCTCTCTGATGACAATTAGCATAGTCACCAACTTGTTTGCAGCAGAAGGCCAGTTTACTGCTAGGAATCTTAGCTGTGATCATCCTTGTGAATTCCTGGGAGTTTCCCTGGCACAAGGTTTCTCCCTAACCCCAAAATGCACCCACCCATCAAGCTATCTCTTTTTTGATTCTTCCCATTTATTCCACCTGTAACCAGTCCAAACCAATCCCTCATGTTCGTATCTGTCCATATCATATCCTAACATCATGAAATTTGCAGGCAAATAGATGGAACTAGAAAAAAATCATCTTGCACTGCTTCTTAAAGATATCACTCATGGTTATAGTAAATATAATATTGTGTTGTAGTAATATAGTAAATCTGTGAGCTCTGGAGTCTGAGAGAAAGCAATCTAAGTTTTGCAGAACCAATACAATGATGAAAATCACTGTGTCAACATGTAGTTTCTATTCTGGACCATCTTGAATCCTTCTCCTTTCCCCCTCAATTACAAGGCACAAAAAGGAAGCAGTTGGGCTTGCAGAACAAAAGATTGTTAATAAAATCTGAGCTACTCTAGAAATGTTATCTGGAATGCATTAAAAGCAAAAATGTGAGAGAAATTATTGTCTTTCTATTGCAACCACTCTGTATGCAAAATAACTATCTGGTTCCTGTCTAGAAATGGGCTAGTAACAAAAACAAAAACAGAAAACAAAAGGACTGACTTAGATGTTGGAATAAGAACACACAGATAAACACAACTAATGGCAGCTATTTAGATTCTAAACTTCTATTCTGAATGTCTTCAAGTTATGCAAGGTTCTGAAGTTGAGCTTCATCTTGCCAGCTATGCAGTTGGGTTTATAATAACTATTGTTTCTCAATAATTGGTAACAGCAATACTAATAGCTAATATTTATCCACATTTAGTACATGTCAGGGTAACCAAGTGCTTACACACATTTCCTCGTTTTATCATTTGATGATAGTGCTTGGTAGGTTCTATAATGATCAAAGAGAGGAAATGTAGGTTTATTAAATGAGACTAGGGTTACTGGAGCAAAATACTGAAAGAAGATAATTCAAATGTGGGAATAAGGAATTTCAGCATGTGAGTTTTAACCTCAACATGACTGCTGGATTAAATGATAACACACACATGAAAGAAATATCCATATCAGATACTAAGGGTATACTAGGGTTTCCCCTCTCCCATATGTATGTGTAATGTTAGAAAATGACCAATGAAATCTTGTTAATAATTGTTTTTGTGTTGCAGACTAATAATATATCAAGCCTATTAAAATTTAAATTTATTTTACTGTTTTAAAATGTAGCACACAAATACAGAAAATAATCAAAGAAGACCTTGTGGAGACCAATAACCTTAAAGTTGATTCTGCTGACCATCAGAAGTGAATACAAAGAACTTGGCATAGGTTTGTGGACTAAAAAGCTGTTCAAAAGAAATAAATTGTGTGATTTTTTTCATTGATTAGAGGGAGCCTCTGTTACGATGTTCTTCATTTTCCAATAGAAATCAGGTGCTTTATTTCCCTAATGAAAGACTGTGAGTCATAATGACCTACTTTGAGCTGGATTCTTGGGAATTCTTTAACTGCGGGAACCCAGTCCTTCGTTAACATCTTGATTTACATATGGCCAGCATGGTGCAGCTGCTGCTTTTTAACAGTGGCCCATTATCAAGTGTGTGAAAGAATCCATGTACTGCTTCACTGGACACACACTTCATAAACAAGGGTATTTGTAAGTGAAAAGATGCTTAATCAGTAAATTGGAGGCTGCAAAACTAGGTAGTTTTCAAATACTTTCTGGCAGAAATGATATATTACTGTGAGGCCATTAATAAAAGTAGATGAAGAGAATTTAATTTATAGTTATTTTATTAACTTGTTACTTATGAGTAATTTTATCTGGATTGGATCCAGCATACACTTAGTCAAAGGAAAGATTGGTCTCCACCTAGCTTCGGTCATAACGGGAGACTCATTGTCTCAAACTTGGAATATTAGCACAAGTAAGACTGAGACAGGAAGACCATGAATTTGAGGACATCCTGGCTATATTCAGAGTTCTGGGCCAGCCTGAACTTCATAGTGAAATCTTTTTCTTAAAAAACAAAGCTAAGTAAATAATAAATAAATGTTCTCCACATACATAAAGCAATGATGTCCTTTTACCATAGGAAGAGGCCCTACAAATCATTACGCCAAATATCGTTACAAGTGTGTCGATATTTGTACTTGGGTTCTATCCAAATAAACCCACCATACACTGAAAACATGTCGGTTCAAAGCATTAAGTATGCATATGCCCTCTGACCATTCCAGCCTAGGAGCACCATGTGCTCTGCCTCATAACCAACTGACCAGGTAACAAGGCTAGCCTTCCCAGGACGGCCAGAACGTCCTAATACAGTGACCAGTAAAGTATGTGCCAGTCACTGTTAATGACACTGTCTGGGCTGGGGAAATGCACAGGTCTTCAGTTTATTGACGGGTGGCTAAACGGCTTTGATATAATCCATATCTAAACAAAACTTGCATGACTTCCACCTAACTGTACGTCCCCTTGCCATTACCATGGAATTTTCTCTTTAATTCCCTCCACTCTTGGTTTCCTAGACATCTAACTTTTATGTGACTTTCATGGTTTCTTTCTGCTGCTTGTGCAGGTCATGGATTTGTTCCTTGATTAGGCATTTCCCAGAACAATATGATGAGATGCTCTGACTTATAATGTGTGTATATTTCAGAATGTGTAATTGTTTTCCTGAGTTTATGGAGATTGAAGAGCAGTAAATCTGATTCGATCAAAATGACCAGTTCATTGAAAGAAAGGTACTCATATTCTAGGAGTGTGTGGTTGGAATCTAATTTGCTGCACATAGCAAATTTCTGCTCCTGACTGTGTCTTCCTCTCCACCCTACATCCATAACAACTCACATATCTATGACCTCTGCAAAACTCACATCAGTCTTCTCCACTGCCAGTGTTTACTTCTGCACCTCGCCTCAGTTACCCTTCCTCTGACTGCACTGAAATCTACAGTCATCAAAAATAGAGCCACTCTGAGATCTGAATTGCAAACATCCTAATGTCTAACTATATAGCTCTGTAATCTTAAGAGACTACTCCTTAACATGCCTTCATGATACCATGGTTGTCTTGCCACCTAAGCTCAGAGCAAATATCTTCAAAACAATGCATTAGCCACAATAACCATTTCCCTTTATCAGTAGACTCTTTTTTAAATTAGTTATTTTTTAAAAAAACAAACTATTTTTTTCTCATTTTACATACCAATCCCAGTTCCCAATCCTTTCCCTCCTTCCTCTCCCTCCACCTTCCCCTCATCCCCCCACCCCCATCCAGTCCTTAGAGAGGGTAAAGCTTCCCATGGGGAGTCAACAAAGCCTAGCACATTGCTTTGAGGCAGCACCAAGGCCCTCCCCACTATATCTGGACTGAGTAAGGTATCTTTCCAAAAAGAATGGATTCCAAAAAGGGAGTACAATCAGTAGGGTGAATCCTGGTCTCACTGCCGGTGACCCCACAGTCTACCCCATCATACAACAATCACCCCATTCAGAAGGCCTAGTTTGGTCCTACGCTGGTTCCCTTGCTGTCAGGCCAGAGTTGGTGAGCTCCTATTAGCTAAGGTAAGCTGTTTCAGTGGGTCTCCCCATCATGGCATTGACCATTTTGTTCATATTCTGGTTCCTCCCTCTCTTCGACAGGACTTTGAGAGCTCAGCCCAATGTGCCATTGTGGATCTCTGTATCTGCTTCCATCAGTTTCTGGATGAAGGTTTTAAGATGACGACTCTTGCCGTTATTTAGTTCCAGTAACAGAAAACTGACTAACACAGTTAAAAGTCATAGAGTCCATGTTTTAGACTCAATAAAGTTGAGAAATTAAAGAAACTGTAGTACAGCAGCAGGAAAAATAGCAAATAGGAGGGTTTTTTAAGAAAAAAATAATAATCCAGCATTCAGACCACAGTGACTTAAGATGAAAGCTCCCAACTTGGGAAGACCAGCTCCAGAGACCTCATCTAGGCTGGGTTTGCATGCATCATGCAGCTTCTTTCCTCTGGGGATCCACCCTTCTGTTTTTTCTATCATCTTGTGATCTTCCTTGTAGTTTCACTTTCATTCTCACGGGTCCCAACATTGCCATTTTGGGGGCCGCTTTCAGGGATTCTGGTCCCACAGCATCCTTCCTGGCCCCTTTGGCCCTCCAGTATGACTTTGAAATCTAGGTAAAAATGTCCAGAATCAGGGAACTTCTGGATTTTTGAGTTCTTGCAAAGCCAGCATGAAATGATTTAACACTGATCTGCAATCAGCACAGTCTGGTTGGGTGGACCACTGGGCTGTGGGCACACCCTGACTGGGAATGTGGAACAATAAACCAGAATATGTTGGATTTAAATGAGTGAAGAAAACGATGAATTAAGAGGGGAAGGATGACATTATTTCCCTTTGTGAGCTAAGGCAACAGAGTTTTTCTTTGGGATACCTATACATTTTCATCCAGGAAAGCCTTGTGGGGAGGAGAGACATTCCCAATCATCTTCAGCTGAGGAGCACATTTCTGAGCATGATATGCCTAGCTGAAGCATATGGTCCAATGGTTAAAATAGCCAACGTCGATGCCTTTGGGTATGTTAATCTTTTCTAGTAGGTTTGAAAAAAAATTAAAGAAAAGGAAAATTTGTGTGCGTATTAATATATGAGTGTGACCCTAAAAGTATCTGCACTGCTTAACAACTAATGTTAAGCACAGTTAGTCATTTCTAGGTCTCCAGAATTCAAAAGGTAAAGGCCTGAAATCCCATAATCCTCTCTGGTAGTATATGTCCCCTGAAAACCAAAGCTTCCAGGGAGCAACATTTCTTAAATATCTCTACAACTTCTCGATTGTGCCCAAATGGAGGATTAAGCCGTTAATACAAAGGTGTCTAATGGGTGTAGGGGGGGAGCAGAATATTATGGTTTGAAACTAGAATGTGCTTTCAAAACTATGAATTATAATTATAACAAATACCCATAGCTTACTTACCTCTTTTTCTTCCTGGCTTATTACCTATTGTAATCCGGCTGTAGAGAAAACTATTTTTTTTTCCCTAAGAGCCTGCACCCTAGGAAGTTAATGCTTTCAGAGAAACTACATAGCACTTATTTGACTTTAAATTCATAATTATAAACTGCAAATGGGGCCCTGATTCTCACATCAGTTCTGTGTTTTCCTTTGAAATTTACTTCTCACTCTTGAATCTCAACACTTCACACCTTGTCCTGTCTGTACCATCTGTTCTTGTTTTCCCTTGCTATGGTAGACAAAGCATCTTTCTTCTTTCTTTGAATGTTAGGCTCTGTGGCACTTTTCGAAAGATGGAGTCTTCAGGTCTGCCATCTTTCCCTGCTTCAGACAGGCTGCTTAGGGTTCTGCCAACAATCTTCCTTCCTGCACCATCATTTCCTCTTCCCTACTCTGTAACTTCCTGCCAACATAAAAGTCATGGGATTGTCCCCATTGTGTTAAATTCTTCCAGCATCATGTGTATATCTCACAGTTTTCACATGTTTCTTGCCTTTCTACAGCAAACTTTTTGGAAAACATCTTCATCTCTCTCCATTTCTACATAACACAGTTGTTCTCAAATGGTGAGGATTTCCTGGAAGTATCTTATCAGACTTTGAAGTCTTTCTACATAGTTGACCACTCTCTTTGAATGAACACTTCCTCAATTTTTATACTACTATGTTCTAATAGTTTTCTCCCAAAGCTTTTAGCTTCTTTTTCTGTGTTTACTGCATTCTTTATGGAAGTCTGCCATTGGTTCTGGCATTTATATAGTTATTGGGTGGGCTTATCAATTCAATAATTCTGAGAGTCACTCTCTTTCTGCATGCTCTCATATCTGTTTTTACAGCACAGACCTCTGTTTCTGATACTTTGACTTATATAATGGAAGGAATAATCTGTTTTTGTTACATATTTCATAGCTATCCCATAATATAACATTAAATGATGCAGTTACATTTTTCTCAAGATTCCTGCACACACACACACACACACACACACACACACACACACACCTGATAGCATCAGTTGTCAGTTTGGAAACTGGTAGGTCTCTCTGATAGTTTATACCATGTTAACTTCTTGGCCAGTTCATTCTCATTCTCCTGGCTCCCTATCAAGTCCATCTTCACAACTTCTGCCCTGGTAGAATAAGCATCACTGCCTCCAGCTTTGTTAGAATTATCTCCAATTTGTCATCAAAGAGTCCTTTTCATTCTTACAGTTACTCACTAAAGTTTCGCCTGATCATAATAATGTGCTCTGGGTCATGAGCAGGTTGAAGTCTGTTGCTGGCCTATCTGTGCACATTTCTTTTGTGTCAAGGTCTCCTTGCTTCATTGCTGCACTTGAGGTACGCCAATTTTCTGAGAGTTGTGCGCATGATAAGTTCTTACTGGTACAGGCTCTGCGTTTTCCTTTTCCTGTGGAGTCATTGTCCCAGCACACCTTGAAATCTGGTGTCTTCTATTCTATGCTAAAGTTTAAATATCATCTTTAAAGATAACTTCTTTGTATTTATTGACTTCCTTGTGCAAGCAAATTCCCATCAGCCATCACTATGTGCATGCAACTTCTGTGGTGTTTGATGTTTAATAGAAGCAACTATTTCAGATTTTATCTGAGTTCAAAGTGATTTACTTGAAGACTTACTACCGGATAGGAAACTTTATAGATAGCTTTTTAAATAAGAAGTTCAACAAATTTATTCAAGGTGATAATTAATGTGAGGCATTTAATTCCAGTCATTTATGACATAATCAAGTTACAGCTTGTGTCTAGTTGGGAAATGGTAACAGAATCTAATCTGTGAGATGGTTTACTCACTGTCGTGAGATGTTACACTGTGGGCTTATCTATTAATTACACTTTCTCACTTCAGATTGATAGCTGCTGAGAACCCCAGGCAGATGGGGTTAAAGCCAATGTGGATTATGGTCTTTCCATAACCGCTGAGGACACCGAGTAGATAATCGAGTGTGTATTCTGCACAAAGCAGTAAAAACCTCAGTCTTATTGATAGCAAGTGTTACAGATCGCTGCATTAGAGTAGTACTACTATGGTAATAACAATTAAATGTCTGCCTTGCTTTTATAACAAGCTTTGTAACTTGGTTGAAAAAAATTTATCAAAGGTAAAACTGGACTCAGCAAGACAACAATTTTATATTTATTGTTTTTCAAAGAAACAGCCATTAAAATGTGTAAACACCATGGAAATTAAAGCTTCAAGTGCCATTCAAGTGGATGAGTATTTTAGACAATCAGTTTAGTTCTATATTCTTCAATAAGGCAAAAAATACTTGAATTACCTATTCCAACTGCAGTTGGTTATAAGTGAACCCTAAGTTATAAAAGTCCTGGAAACTTGATGTGCATTTCTTTCATCTTCCCTCTGATTTTTCTGCCCTACAGAGTTTCATCTCATTGACAGGAATTCTATAAACTTTATTCTTTATTTTCTCTGGCCACATACTATATACTAACAAACTTCCATATTAAACCTCCATACATTTTATTAGTTTCAAGTTCCACTCAAGACATATTTTTTTTACAAAACTATTGTGAAAAACTACCTCTATGATTTGATTTTTATTTTTAATAGATAAATATCAAATAACCCACCATCTTAAATTATATAATAAGAATTTAACTGGAGTATAAGAGCATTAACTCAAATTAAGAATGTGTTGTAATTCTTTTTGTTTGTTTGTTTGTTTTTGAGACAAAGTTTCTAGTGTAGCCCTTGCTGTCCTGGAACTCACTTTTGTAGGTCCTTCCAAACTCAAACTTGTAGCACAAATAATGAAAATCCAGAGGCAGATACTGGGGTTTAATCTAAATTTAGAAAAGCAAACCAACCAAGTTACTAGAGAACTCTTAGCTCCATGAAAGCTCCAGTCTTAAAGAGAGTGAATTCCTGCCTCAGTCAGCCTTATATTCCTCTCTAGTGATGGATTAAAGATAAGCACCACCACTGCCTGGCCTCTATGGCTAACTAGTGGACTGCCGAAATTAAAGTTGTATGCTATCACTGCCTGGCTGATGTGGGATGTCTTTCTGTATATGGGCTCCTTTTATTAGTTAATAAATAAAGTTGTTTCAGCCAAAGGCTTATCAGACTAAAGGCAGGCAGGAAATCAGAACAGAGGGAGAAAGAGAGAGAGAGAGAGAGAGAGAGAGAGAGAGAGAGAGAGTAGGCAGAGTCAAATAAACTCTATGTAACTGCCAAAGGGGAAGGACCCAGAACCTTTCCAGTAAACCACAGCCTCGTGGCAATACATAGATTAACATAAATGGATTAATTTAAGATTTAAGCATTAGCTAGAAATATGCCTAAGCTATTGGCCAAACCGTGTTGTAATTAAAATAGTTTCTGTGTGTTTATTTGGGTCTGGGAGGTCGGGGAATGAAAGAGCAGTCTCTGCTTACATGTGATCTGTATGGCTGACTAATGTGGCTGTATTGTGTTCTGATTTTCAGGCAAATTTTATTTATCAAAATACAAATTAAATATCACTACACTAACTCACAGAGATCCACCTGCCTCTGCCTTCCAAGTGTTGGAATTAAGAGTATGTGCCACTACTGCATTGCAACTTGTTATTCTCTTTTATGAATATAGTAATACAGTAAAAATTAATTTAAAATACATCTGGGATATATAATACCATTAGTATTTTAAAAAATAAACCCAAATTCCAATTATCCTTTTGTCCATTGACTCATTCCTTGATCCTCACATTGTCTAGTGAATTCTGAGCTTTGAACCAAATACAGAAATGATACACAATGTTATGAAAGTATTCATGTCATTGTTTAAAGATGGTCATAAATTCTTTGCCATTCACTCTATGGAATGTGTAATGTGGAATAAATGCCTGCTTTCTCTGATAAAATAATAGGGATCAATAATTGTACTGATTTCTGGGCACATGCCTTAACTAACCCAGCCACAAAATCAATTCTTTCCTTTTGGCCTTCTTACTATTTAATTCTCTTGAGACTTGGCTCCATGTTCTGCAGATAAACATAACATCTACCAGGAAGGGTAAGTAGTATTATAGACCAGTATGTGAGCTGCAGTCACTACCCAGGCTTTAAAGTAGCTCACAGTCAAACCTGACTTCTGATATTTGGTGGGTAGTTTTAAATGTCAGCTGACCGCTACCTAAAACCACCTGAGAATGGAGTCTTGGTTGAGGAATTATCTAAAATAGTATGGCCTATGGGCAATTGTCTTGATTGTTAATTAGCACAGCCTACTGTGGATGACACCATTCCTTAGGCGGGGCCCTGAATTATAGAAAAGTGAAGAATAGCTGTGAGAGAAAGAAGGAAGCATAGTGAATTCATTTCTTCCTGCTCTTGACCATGGACAAGGTATGACCAACTATTTCAAGATCTTTTCTCTGTGTCTTTCCTACAGTGATAAACTAACTATACCTTGGAAGCGTGAGCTAAGATAAACTCTTCTTCCTCTATGTACTATTTTATCAGGTAACTAACTGATCGCAGTAACTAGGACATTATATTAATCACCCTCTGTTTCTGTCCTATGCTGACATAGGCTGAACTGTATAATATTAGGATCTAGGAGATATACCAGTAAGTGATATCTTAGAGTAGTCATTAAAAGTTGTTGCAACTTCTTACTGATCTCAGAACCCTAAGAAACACTTCTTGAAGCCACTCAAGCAGTCTTGTGGAAAGACCCCCAAAGTCAGGAGTTGAAGTCTTTAGCAAAAAGCCTGTAGTAGTTCATTGTGCCATTTTAAAAGCTGATTCTCTAGATTCAGTTGAATTTTTTGGATGATCACAACCCCATAGCTTGACTCGTGTCCTGACTGAACCCCAGGAAGATAACCCAGCTGAGTCTCCTTCAATTTCTTGACCACAGAAACTACATGCAAAAAAATATATGCTTATTCTTTTTTCAGTTGCTTAATTTGAACTAAATTGTTCTGTGTTGATAGATAATGAATTCACAGGCATCAAGAAATCATCTTAGAAATGGATTTTCCAGACTCCCAACTGCTGCCATGTAGAACTAAGACAAGCTGTCAATGGTTCTGACCAGAACAGCAACTTTGTACACATCAAAAAGGATTGTTCTTTTGAGCAACAAATTGTGAAGGAATTTGTTTTGTAACACTCAATAATGATCAAGTGATGAGTTTACAGAGGTTTAAAGTACATTTTAATAGTGTTAAAAATCAGATTAGAAAACCTACAGCTGTCACAAAGAGGAGGATCTGACCTAGACTCCTGAATGGGACTCTACCAAGAAAACTGCCCAACGTGAAAACTACCTGAACCTTTATGGAGAGGAAATTGCTTTTATTCTGGCATTCTGTAATATGACATATTCTTTTTTTACTATCTAATTTTTGACTTTTATTATCTTTTATAATCCAAGTTTATAACTTTATATAAATACCGTATGATAACTATGTTTACCCAAATAAGAGTCTGTGAAAATTTTTGATTATTATTGTTCACAAAATTAAGGACATCATTTGACAGTAACAAAGACATTTAATATCTAATGCAATAAAGATTTGTATTTTAGATTAAATTAATTTCTATTGCTGGGAAGGAAATGTTTCCTTATTACAGTTTATCTTGATTATGGATTTTGATACAGAATGTTTGTTTTCCAAAGTTCTTTGTAAATTCTTGAGGTCTTTTATGTATGAATTCTTCTCCTCCCACTGTCCTAGCTGGGCCAGGTTCCTCAGTTTATAGAGGTAAGTACAATGCAAACACTTTAACCAGCTAGTTTCTACATTTGCTAGGATCCCAAAGCTCCTATTAGGTCCCAAGAACATCTTGTCATTACTCTGGGAAAGAGAGAGTTCAGTACTGCACAGTCAAAGACAATGTGGATGTGCAAACAAATATGACCTATAGATATCATTTTCAACAAATTTAGATGGAAAGCAAGTATCAAATTAATAGATTTGTAAAGCACAGGTTCAGATTAAGTATTCTTTTTAAAACTGAATCTCTTTCAGTGACAGCTTTAGGTGTGTTCAGGGCAGAGTTGCCTGGACCCTCTCTGGGTATGGCTCATTAGATCATATGTAGGTGGTTCTAACTCTCCCAATTTATATTTAATGTTCTGTGCTTTTGTGGTGCAACACAGAGGAGTCCTTTCAGTTCAATCAATCAAATGTGAACTTCAACCACAACTACCTTAACTGTATTTTCTCTGTTGTTTAAATCCTTTAGTCTTGTGCTCTTGAGAACCTATAAATTTTGTGAGGGTCTCCTTTTGTTTTCGTTTCTTTCAACATCTCAGTTAAATATTCCTTCTCACTGGATTCCCAGAGTGAGCAATCTTATTTCATCTGGTTGATTTTTTGTATGGACCTCCCTTCCCACTCCAGTTTGTTAGGGTATCTTTGCTTTAACAAGAAGGGACACCCTGACACTAGATTAGCAGAAACTCCCTGAAAGAACTCAAGTATGAAACATTCATATCGTCAGTTGTGGGTCTGTAATACTAACTTTACATGGTCAGAGTCTGCCTACTCAGTCATAGTCTGTAAAGATTATGATGGCAGGAGCTTCCTTTCCACCTTCCTAGAAAAAGAGGACGTCAGAATGTGCTGCTAACTTATAAAGAACTAGCCACTACACATATCACTTTCATTCACAGTACAGGTCATGACCTGGCTGCAAAGGAGATTCAGAAAAGGACTACATGTGGCATTCTAAAACATGGAGGTTTAACTACCAATCAGAAAGAAGAAAAGAACAACAGCAGAAGTTATTCACTTCCATGATGGCAAAAAGCAGGATTGTGATATCATGTGTGTAATTATACTTTCTAGAGGAGGTTTAGTACATAGTTGATACTGAATGAATGTTTTTGGAAAACTGCATAGTATATATCTTAACAATTGGATAAAAACATTATTTTTCTCCCATGTGAGACAGATTTCTGAAACATTTAAGACTTTTGTTTGTTGTTTTTCAAGACAAAGTTCCTCCGTGTAGCTTCTGGGCCTGTCCTGGAATTAGCTCTTGTAGACCAGACTGGCCTGGAACACAGAGATCTACCTGCCTCTACCTCCTGAGTGTTGGGCATGTGCCACCACTGCCCGGCAACACTTAAAACTTTTAATAGCAGAGAACAAAGATCCACTTTAATCCTATGAGCTGACAAATAAAATAGCATAAATAGAAATTCCAAGTAGAAATTCACATTACGTTGCATCTCTCTGCATGGTATAGCCTGAGACTAAGAGCATAATGTGCAAAATGGCTTGAGATTTTTGAAAGAAGGGCTGTGATGGATCATCGGTACTCAGCGAGCATGGCAGGTTCAGGATGAGCAAATACTAGGCATCAGCATGGCAGGAGAACCCAAGCCCAACAGACCCAAGGGGAGAAAAAAGAACAACACAGACCATGCATGATGGCTACAGTTTAAAAAATATAGCCATTACCAAAAACATTTCAATGCCAGGATCTTCTGTTACCATGGCTACCTTTCACCAGCATTATTTGCAGAACTTTTTGTATCAGCAGCATTGGTCATTTTGCTGCAAAGTTACCAAAAAAATGTGCATGTAATCTTACAGTAAAATGCTCTCATGCCAAGAAATAGGTTTTTATTTTTCTCCTTAAGTAGCATATGTCCTGGTGCATTAGGATTTTCTTTCATCCATGTCAATTTATTTTTCTTGAACTCCATTCTATCTGAAAAAGATTGTGGTACTTTGCTAAATTTTCCTGTAAGCAAATGATTTTGGACTTGTCAATCTATCCAGCATGATGACTAGAAAATATTTGACAGAAGATACAAAATGTACTTACCAGGAAGCTGAAAATACACAGTGGTGTTTTCTACTTGCCTCTGTAAAAGAGCATGACAAATTCATTGTTATCCTGACTTCACAGCTGTCAGATCTTCTATGTACAGTGGTCACACAGGAGCTGTGGTTGTCATTAGCAGTAAGGTTTGATATATTTACAAAGCATCAAATATCATCAATTACTAAAATTAAAAGCCCATAATACAAATAGGACAAAGGGTATCAAAAGGCACATAATATGCCTACTGAACAACTTTGGCAATGTTTTGGGTAGGTGTCTATTGGGACAGGTTGATTAATGATTTTATTTCATTCCAACTACTGGCCAATTTAGGGGGGGCAGCAGAAGAAGCCCTGTGTGTGTAAAGTCCTGAATGAATTTGCACTATCAACATGGGCATGACTATGTCAAAGACCCCAGCCTCAGGTCTATGAGAAAATGTCAAAGCCTTCGCTAGAGTAGATTTGGAGAAATGGCAAAGCTTTTCTTCCTGGTCCCTGTGCAGGTACTAGTGTGTAATAGAAAATGCCCCCCGATAGATATTTATGGCAAAAAGACTACTCCCTCACAGAGACTGCTCCTACTGAGATCAGATAAACCTGATTCCTTGATAAAGCTGTATACCATTAAGCTGGATTTCCTTGTTTATCTGTGTTGATAGCCCCATGTACTTGAACAGATTTGTGCAATAACCCGGTATCACAGTTCAACTTCAAATCAAGCTCCCAGGATTCTGTGTTTTCTCCACCAGAGCTGGGACTACCGATCCCAACCATTTATGTATTTCTGTGTGTCTGTATTTTGTTCACTTCCTCATTGCACCCAGTCAAGTCAATGCCTAGAAGCCATGCAAGGACATATCCACTTGCCTTATTTTACAAATATGTACACCTCGTTATAAAATGAAGCACATTGAGAAAAACTCACAATTATGAAAGTGTAAGACTCAAGAGCTAGGTTCCCCAGGGAGACCACCATATGCCCAGCAGCACACATAAGGTCAGGGTGTAGATCTTATCTTCAAGATATTTATGGTGCATAGCAATGTGAAGTGGAAAAAACCAATTTTGGTGTGGTTAGTGATGGAGTAGAATTCCACAGGGAGTTTCGGGGTCTTATGGAAATGCAGTAACTGAGAGTGGCTGACTCAGGTTATAAATGTCATTTGGCATAAAGTAGGAGGTAGCACAGCACATTTTAGGAGCTGGTAAGAAACCATGAAGCAGGAATAAGTACTGGCTTTAGGAAGCCAGTAGTTTTCTGTGGTTGGGGTTTTGACTCATGGCAATCACAGCAAATTATGATGCTGATAAGGTAGGCTAGGCAGCAGTCAGGTCAGAGAAGTTCCTAGACCTAAATGGGGCAGTCTATTTCTTATCCTGAAAATAACACGAAAGCAAAGACCATTTCTGCAGACTTTTGATAGCCGCATGGAAAATAAGACAGGAATAACTAGAACTAAAGCCCTTTGGTTAAGTGCTATGGTTCTGTGACTCAGCTTTTGCTCCCCCAGGACGATTCCTACAAATGTCGCAAGACAAAGATGTTAAGTGACATAGGAACAGATCATCAGCGCTTCTGCAACTGAGCACAAACAATGCAACTGTGAGAAATGTTGGCCTCCTGGGGCACTTCTCATTAGAACAGAGCTGTGCTGTTAAGGCACATGGGGGATGGAAATGCAGATTGTGCACATGGAGCTGTAGGAGAAAGGCATTTCCAAAGGCATAGAGCTATATATTCCTGCTAATTAAATCGAATAAAGTCTCCTGGCCTAGCCTCAGATGATGACGACCAACTGATATCATTGTTCTCCATTATGTAGCCATTGATGTCACATATCTGAACTCAGACAAACTTATTCTCTTAAACAGGAGAAAAATATTCTTAACGTATTCAGTCTTGATACATACCTGAAAACGATAAAGCATGTTATGAAGACATTTGGAGAAAAAATACTAAATGCAATTCCTACCTATTTTGATCAACTCATAATCTGTTCATTCATTTATTTGTTTATTTTGGAGATAAGTTTTCTCTGTAGATTGCTGCCTAGCCTGGGACTTAGAATGTACACCAGGCTGAACTTGAACACACAAAATCCATAATCATGTCTGGTATTTGTTTTTTTGTTTTGTTCCTATTTTTATGCAAATGCTGGGGATCAAACTTAGATCCCCGTGGTGAGACAAACACTTCACTGATTGGGCTATCTCTTTTATCCCTGAAGTTTGCTTTTAATTTTACTTTTTGATTTTGTTGAAAGAAGATTTTTTTCCACATACTATATTCTGATTATAGTTCTCCTGCCTTCTATTCCTGGCAGTTTCTCCCTACATCCCTTCCCATCTGGACCTACCCTCTTTCTGCTTTTCATTAGAAAACAAATTGACAGTAGGCATGTGGTGTGTGCCTTTAACCCCAGCACTAGAGAGGCAAAAGCAGGCAAATCTCTGTGAGGTCGAGGCCACCCTGGTTTAAAAAACAAGTTCCATGACAGCCAAAGATACATAGAAACCCTGTCTTAAAAAACCAAAAGGAAAAAAATTGATGTTGGCCTACAAGAGTTCCATACTAGCCCTATGTTGGTTGAAGGAGTTCCCACAGTGAGTAGAAAAGGAAGAAAGAGAAAGAAAACAGACTTCTAAAGGAAAGTGATATGATATGGTAATTCATGATATGATGATATAATATAAAAAATAAAACTAATATTTCAGATTTGGGAAAAATAAGCAAACAGAAAGGGAAAAACACAAGAAAGCAGAAGAAACAGATCAACTTACTCAGGAATCTCATAAAAACACGAAAATAGAAGTCATTGTATACATAATATATATATATATATGTATATAAATGTATGCAAACACATTATATACATATATACACAAAGGACCTGTAGGGTAGAAAGAAAAAAAGAAATAAGTAAAATTAAAAGATTAAAAAAAAAACCCTTATATGACACTGTGAGACAAGGAACCTCCAAAGATGCTACTGAGTTCATTTTCTGTTGTGCCACGTGTAGTAAGGAGGAGACCACTTGTTGGTTCTGGTATTAGCTCTGAAATAACCACACAGAAACTGTATTAATTAAATCACTGTTTGGCCCATTAGCTCTAGCTTCTTATTGGCTGACTCTTACATCTGAATTTAACCCATTTCTAGTAATCTGTGTATTGCCATGAAACTGTGGCTTACCAGGTAATGTTCTGCCTGGCTCCAGTAAGGCTACATGACTTCTTTCTGACTCTGCCTCCTTTCTCCTAGAATTCAGTTTAGTTTTCTCTGCCTACCTAAGTTCTGCCCTGCTATAGGTCCAAAGCAGTTTCTTTATTAATTAACTAATCATATTCACAGCATGAAGAGGGGACTCCAACATCAGCTGGGGTCCAGCCTAGCTCAGGTGCAGGTCCCAAGGCAGTGAAGGGGTGTTAGTGTAAGGAAAAATTCTAACCACCAAGTGGATTTCCCTCAAGTGGCTTAGCAGTCTTTATTTATACCTAAACAGTGCTTTTCTTATCAGGGTTACAGTTTTATTGCTGGCTCCTGTTTTTAACTTGTAAGAAACATGTCATATTTTAAGGAATGCACCGTAATCATTTTGGAAGTCCCCATTTTTCCAACACCCTAATAACCTTATTCTAGACACAGAATTCAGCATTTTTGCAGGCTTAAATATCAAGCCAGACACATCCTGCTCTCACAGCACTTAAGACAGCTGGCAGAGATTTGTGGTGACAAAATTAAAAAATAATAGAAATGGGTACAATGCATTCAGGACAACAATATTCAAACCCAAACAATTCTTTCATGTCTTCAAGATATGTTTTTGTTGAGTTTCCTTTTTGGTGTAGGAGGGTCATCTGTCTATGTGTTACTTTCATTGGTTAATAAAGAAACTGCCTTGGCCCTTTGATAGGACAGC
>LOEQ01001650.1:455572-473029 GCA_001685075.1 Bramus lutescens | reverse complement strand
ATATATATATATATACCTTCACAGGAAAGGTTAACCTGTATGAATGTCCCTTTCCCATTTGCTCCATAGCATAAATGCTGGAGGAACTCCTATACCTTGTTCCTGACAAGATGAAAGAGTCCATAATTGGTATTTGTTTAAATAAAATGAGCAACAATAAAAAATTCACATTAGAACTTAATCTGAATTATATTCTATTTTCCTACTTTATCTCTGAACCATCATACTATGGCTGATTATCCCTCATCCATCTACCCAGCATCCACAGCTCTTTCACTAGCTTCTGTGATTAAAGTATTACTATTCTGCACTTATACTTTATCCAATTAAAAAGATAAGTAAAATTGTTTGCATTGTGAAAATAGAGAAAGTTAATTAACCTCATTGAATGCTTCTTTGCTTCTCTGCAGCATGAATAATAACACAACTTTGCAGTCTCCTCAGACACAGAGATCTTTTAGCTGACAAACAGCAAACATTCACCACCTGAAAACTGGTTCCATCTAATCACCCCATCTTTTGAAAATTCCTGTTTTATGTCTGTACTCTTTGTTAGAAAATCTCAGGAATTTCTAATGTTTATAAGATGATGAAAGTAAATATGATTAGTTATAAGAAGTCTGGCACCACTATTTTATCAACTATAAGAAGGAGATGCCATCAATATTCAACTCATGGGGTTGGTGTAGAAATTCACTGAATAAATTATATACAAACCCATAAAAGATCTCAGGATGTACAGTAAGCATTCCATAATATGCTTTTATGATTCACAGTGCATAACCAAAGTCCGCAAGAAAACACTTGGAGGCAACAAAGATGAACGTTGAAAGCACTCTTTTGTTCTCATTACACAAGGTTAGTACGTTTTCTCCAGTGAATGCAGCCAATATTTTTGGGTATTGACATTGAGTACAGATTTGGCTCATACCAGACATGTTTTCTTTTCTCTATGTAGTCTATTTGATATGTAAACATCTTTGGTAAATTTCCCAAACACAATATTTAAAAAGTGTCAGCCCAATGAGCTTTAATTTGCAGGAAACAGAATGGAACTTCCCAATTAGAATCCATCAACTCTGAGACCTGATAAAGGCAAAGTAAAGATAAGAATTATTTATTTATAAACCCAATTTCCATTTTCTCTGTACTGTTGACTAATTTCATAATCATAACATGTGGCTCTGTAGCCTCTATTATTGTTTCCATTCTACATAATAGAAACTTGAAAAGCCCACATATTTAGCAAATAATATGATGGTGTTGATTTGGACTTAAATAATCTCATTAAAAGTCCACTGTATTGGTCCTTTCTGTTGGCATTTCCTCAAATGCAGAGTTTCTTCTTATTATTATATTCTTCAATTCTAGTCACTGTTCCATCTTTGGGCCTATTACCCTGTGAGAGGAGTGTTGTGAGGAAATTCCTTCCTGCATATCAAGAGTGGCTAGTGGGAAGGACCTGGACTTGAGAATAAAAGTAATGGTTTTGTTTCCCTGTCCTTGTGAACTTTACTTGTTCATGACATCTCATAATACATTTTTTTGTATTTCTCATAAGAGGTCTTACACTAAACAAATATGAAAAAATGAATAAGCATAGCAAAAGTAGAAATTTTAAATCAGAGGACTTCTTAAAATTTTAATAAACAGTATGCATTGGGAATCTCCATGTAGAAATATAGTTAACATTATTTTGTGAAATTATTTTGGCTTAAACTCTTTTTATTTTATTTATTTATTTATTTATTGTTTTTGAGAAATAGGTAGTTATTTATTTAGGGGTAAACTCACAAATCAGAATCCTCTGCTCGAAGGGAGAGCAGAAACCTAAATTCGCAACCGGAGCAGAGAGGCCAGAAAAGAGAGCAGACGCAGGTTCTGCATCAGCACATATACTATAAGAGGCCACGTCCCAATAGGCTGGTAACCACTAGTTGTAAGACTTCCTACAGCAGAAAAGTCATATATGGGCTTTTTGCACTAGCCTGGAAATTACCATCACAAGTGGCCAAATATTATTTCCTAAGAGGATAGCACGGGTCCACCTAAATACACTCGGAAAGGAAAATACAAAAGCATTATTTGGTAAACCTTGTTCAGTCTTCCTGGGTGTGTTGGCGCTGCCTTTAATCCCAGCACTGGGGAGGCAGAGGTCGATGGATCTCTGTGAGTTCAAGGCCAGCCTGGTCTACATAGTGAGTTCCAGGACATCCAAAGTTACAGAGTGAGAGCCTATCTCAAAAACAAACAAATGAAATTTTTAAACTCTTTTTAAAACACAACTTCATGAAATTATTTTTTCTCAGAATACAATTTGGAGAGAAAACCTCACATAATCGATGATCTGTTATGTAGACTGTGGAAATTATCTGTATGCAACTCAGTATGGATCTTTTCTTGTTTTCTTAGGTTAATTTTTGATGTTATTACTTAGATGAAAAATCCTTTAATTGTGGGGAAAAAAGGAAGAAAATAACATGTTTATTTTCTCTTTGTTGCATGTGTGTGCCTTAAAGCATAGCCTGAACACACCTGGGAAGTTTCTTACTCGGGAGATGGGGGCTGAGTAACACAATGAGGCCCAAATTATCATTTGGTTAGCGTAGTATAGCCTTGTGCAAGTTGATGCTGCCTCACCCTTTGGTTTCTGGAAATCCCTATTTCTCATCTCTGACTCCCTTCCTGTGCCTAGCTGATTTCTCTACATCCCTGTCTAGATACAGTTAGATTAATATGCCAAACTTTTCCAGAGAATTTCCAAGTAGCAGTGTCCACTGGCACTGAAATAAATTGCCCTACTAGGAGTGCTACAAAGCCTTGCAATATAGAACATACCCTTCTGAAATCCAGTAAGAGTGTCAGAAATGTTGTTGTTGACCAAATACAGAAAAAAATGACATGTTCACTGGTAAGTAGAAAATAATTATAATAATTTGAAGAGAAGTATTCAAAATAAAGTATTTGGAGTCCATCATTTTCTTAACTCACACACAAAAAAATACTATCCAAAATTAACTATAAAGAAAATCAAATAATCCTAGAACTGTAGTTTGGTGAGATCAGCTCAAATCCTTGAAATCTGAAACCTCAGTCCATGACAGTCAACATTCTGTGTTATATTTTGGTAAGAACTAGAGATTTCTTTAGAAGCTGTACTGGGTTTCTGGTGTAGATACTCTATCCATCTCATCTGAGCTCAGCATTTCATAGGTAAACAAGTCAGCAGTTTATACCTTGACATTCTGTCTTGCTAATTCAGACCATCACAGATAGAAACTTACAAAGATTTCAGCCATTTTGTAGGTCTAGAAAGATGCAACAATGATTTTACTTGTATAAATTACATCATTGTGTTCCTAATGGTATTGGTTCTAAAACCCTGATATACCAAACCCCTATTCACAAAGCCTTGTGCATCAGTATTAAGTGTTTGAAAGGCCATTCAGGAAGCTGTGCCTCTCTAGTTAGTTAAGATAATATTGCCATCAAATTTCTGTGTGACAGGAGACAGTACCTATGAAAAATACGTGGTATTTGGCCAAGGTTAATTATTCCGATTGTTTCTGAGAAGTACTGCATGTTTATAGACCAGCACTAAGAAGAAATGCAACTTCCCAAGGCTGGGATGGAAGGTATGCCTGCATTTCAGCCTACGTTCAGGCACAGTCACTCGTCTTAATTTTCTCCTTCAGAATGCTTACTGAGCTGTTATATTTAGACAAGGCAGTTATAACTGCTCCCCTGTGGTAGATTATATAATTCATAGGAGATACATTCAATACCACTCATTTCCTCTACATATACCTGATTTTACCAACCTTCCTGTAACTATATAACTATTTAAAGATATTTTCTCCATAAATATATTTTATTTTTTTAATTGACAGATAATTTTCTGTCATTAAACTATTAAGTAATGGTGATGTCTATTCAGACATTAACTATCTGTGATCTGTCACTAACCAAACAAAATCTGTAAAAAATTTAAATGCCTAGCTGTTCTTGTTCTCTTAATACCAATTGTTGGGTTTTAAAATAATTACTCATTCTATATTTACTGCATGAATGCCTCAGGGCAAAAGCAAGTTTCTTCCAAAAATATCGTACTCTCTTAATGAAGGTGGTATTTTCTTGAGGCCCCTTTTGTATAGTCTTTCCAAAAATACATCCTATTACTTTTACATGGACGGGTATTAGAACATGTCAGAATAAAGTAGAAAAAAAGACAGCAATGAATATGCCACGGTGCACAGCAATGGCATTAATTGTAGACTGTATTCCCAGATTATTACTTACAATGCAATGCACATAGAGCAAAACACAGAAGTCGACTTCACTTTAGAATAATGAGTTTGGACTTTATTTTGAAAGTAATATAATTTTTAACTTTCTAATTTTCTGATGCTTAATAAACATTCACAGACAACTGGAGAGAAGAGGTGCTCAAATGGAAGCGGACCCCCATCTTTCGAGGCATTGCTGCTGTGGAGCAGAACAGTGAAACAGAAGCTCTTGTGTCTTCACAGAACTAGAGGAAAGTGTGGGGATCAAAGTGCTCCTTTCTTAAGACATAAACACAGAGAAATGTTCTGTGAGAACCAATGATGGAAACAGAAGCTTTTTGGATATGTTAGGACACATTAGGTTCTGCTAAACAGATAACAGACAGTTGGATGATGGGTTGGTAAAGTTTGGAATTCAACAGTGAGTGGAAAACCATGAACACATAAGAAACTGAAGGAGACATGATGAAAAGATTTAGGGCAATGTGACAGGGGTCCTAGAAAGATGGGGATAGAAGGGAGGAGAGTAATTAATACGGGGCCTATACTGGCCAACTAGGTCAAGTCCATGTGACTCAGACTCCCATGAATCCCAGGAGGAGGTGTGAGAACTGAGCTCTTTGGTGCCTAATAGTAAACATGCTTCTAAACTCACAAAGAGAACTGAAAACTAAGAGCAGAGAAAAGACGCACTGCTTCCAAAGGAACATCCCTGACAGTGACAACTGACTCAATAGGCAGTTTCCATAAGCTAAGGACAGCAAAACACAGGGGGGAAAGACAGCAAGCAACTGCCAATCGGAGTTTATGCTTTATCAAAGTTATCCCTTAGTCAAAGTGGCTGAATAGAATCATTTTTAAATAGAGATGAGATAAGTTATTTTCACCAGACATGCACTTCAAAAACCAGAGGTGCAGTTTTAACAGTGAGAACGTAATCGCAGATGGACTCAGAGGTACAGAAATTAAAGCGCCTCAGAGAAGGTCAATAACAGAAAACTCATTTGAGATTTTAGTATATTAATCAGTATCTTCTCTGGAGTCTGAAAGAAAGGCAATTGTTGGAACAGAAATAAATTAATGTAAATAATTATTCACTAGGCAAAGGAAAATGTGAACACAGAAAGAGGACCTGAATTTCACATGTGCATCCAACAAAGAAATGCAAACACAAAACATTTCCAGGCTGAGGAAGAATGGGAAATAGAAGTCTCAAAAGACAGCTTCACACACTTCCCAAAGCTGGAAAACAGGGCCACCCAGGCACATGTTGCATCCAAGATGTAAGAAAATACTTGGAAAGGAAAAGTTCAGAATGTCTAACCCTTGTTGGAAAGTGTGTATCAACTGGAGCTGGTTGTAAAAAAGCTACTAAGAAGGGAGAAAAGAGCTCTTCTAGGACTTCCAAACAAGCACAGCTGAGACTCTGAGAAAAGCCGTTCTGGAAGAGAGCAGGACCGAAGGTGGTGACAGTTGGTCTGCCATGTGACCTAGGCACCATGCACCAAAGAAACAGGAAGGTCTGCACACCAAGAAAGAAAGCCTATTCTCTGTGTGTTTCTCAGCTAGTTTTCCTACAGCACCCTGCCTTGTCAAGTCTTACACTATTCCAGGCCACAGGAAGCAATGTTCAGAGAGCAGCAGGGCCCAGGGTGGCAGAGCAGGTGATGAGGGATGAGATCTATAAAATGATAAACAAATAAGGCCTACACCGGGGTCCAGAACTCTGCATTATTCACTTATTTTCTTGTATCTAATGATAGGCATCACTGCAAAAAACATATGTTTAAAATATTGTAAAAGTTATGAGTGAAGTCATGAATGATGATTATAAGGATTTTATTTCACGTACAAAATGGAAAATATATTATAGCATAATGTACCACATCAAAGATATTTATTATTGTCTCTGAAGAAACCATTAGAAGGGTTGTAAAAGACAGTGTGACTAAGAAACTCTGTGGGGAGAGATATAGGGAAATAAGCTAGGTCCAACAAAAAGAAGAAAGTGATTATGGAACAAAGAACAAAAATAATATGATTATAAACTGCCTAGTTACAAGGTAATATTTTAATACTGGAAGCTCATAAAAACTGATTAAAATTGAAGTAGACACATTACTAAACTGACCACTAATGACTGACTCATCATTATATCAAAATAGTAATGCACCTTTCGGCCATCATCAGAGAAGCTTCTTTTGTGGTAGACAACAGTTAACACAGAGATCCACAACTGGCCAAAATTAAGATAAGAGACTGCAGAATGCTCAACCTTAAACGGAGGATATCTAATGTATCCTTTCCTCCCAAGGCTCAGAGATCACTGTGGAAGAGGGGGCAGAAAGAGTGTAAGAGCCAGAGGCAGAGAATGACAAAGCAAACAGTGTCTTCTGTACACAGTGGGAAACCTGCACATATGAACTCTATGAGTAATGCAAGCTCAAGATAACCAGATCTCTAGGTGGGGAGCTATTGCCATTGTCAGCTTCTAAGAGTGTATACCCTGATAATTCAACCACACTCCAGTAGAAGGTAACAAACCCAAGAATATTTGGCCTCACAAAATGGTCCTAATGGGTTAAAAATAAAAGGAACACCAGTTGGTTAAATAGGAAAGGGAGTGTATCTAGGAAGAGTTGGGAGAAGAGGTTGAATATGATCAAAACACCTATGAAATTCTGAAAGAAATAATAAAAATGTATTTTAAAAGCTGAAAATAAAATAATACAGAAAAGTGCAATGTAAAACCTCAATAAAGGCAAAACCATATGAGATGCCTTCTGAGAAGATAGCTTGGACTTGAAGGCAAGATGTCATGACTGAGGATGTAAGGAATTTTCCAGAGTGATGAAATAATTATTTCAATAATCACATGATATTTAATAATTTGTATGGATCCAAAATAGTCATCAAATATCTAGAATTAAAGAAAAATTAAAATGTCCTCAGTTACTAGCCAGATATTTTATATCATCTCTATCATTAACTGTGGAATAAAGCAGGCCAAAAACTGGAAGGGATAAAGATTTAGAAACTATGGTTAATCAAACATCTTAATACACATGCTTAAAGGACAATATAAACAAATGTAGGAAGCACTATGCCTGGGTGTATGTTGTACATTAACCTAATGGACTAATTATGCCATAAATTCAAAGAATTTGCTGATCACATAAAATCTATTCTACTACTAAATAATAACTAAAATCCTCTAAAAACTTATAAAATATTGATAAAAATCAAAGTACTAAGAAAATAATGATGTGGGAGCCCATAGACTGATAAAATCATTGTTGCAAAAACACTATTTCCTACTAAATAGTGTGCAGAACAATACAACCCCAATTTCAACTAAAATTCAAGAGATGTTTTTCTTTTCCTTCTTGGATAGAGAGTGGAAATGAAACTAACAGCCAGTGTATAAATGTGCAATATGTAAGATAACAAATACAGTATTTTAAAAAGAACAAGATTGGGTGAGACTGTAGAGTCCTAGGGAAAAAATATACTATTGTGTTGTCATAATTAAAACTGTCGTGTAAATGTCCAAGGAGAAACACAGTCTGATGAAAAAAATTTCAAAGAAAGCCCCAAACATGAATCTTTGGGCAGGGTCTCATATTGGCACCGTTCTGAACAGTAAAGGGATAACAATGGCCAATGTGGGGTCCTTAGTGTAGTTACAAATTTGCATAAATCATAATTCACAAAAGCAAATGCAGCTTATACAGCATATCAACCTAAACGTGACCTATAGAAGATACCAGAAAAAAAATCTTTGCTATCTTAAGATTGGCAAATATTTTTAAAGTAGGGAACCAGAGATGCTCATTATTAGAGGAGAAAAGTTGGATTTCATTGAGATGAAAAAGTATCCATTGTTAAAATAAATAAAATAAAAAGCTTCATTAACAGAGTAAAGAGTCCAGTCACATTGTAAGAAGCAGCAATTGTATGAATGGAAGAGATAATGGCTGCAGTAGACTCTCAGGGTAATGCTTGAACAAAACGACAGAATCAGATTGACTTGCACCCTGCAAGAATCTCAGCTTCCTTAATCTTGGGAAAATACAAAGAAACTTGCAGTAAGATCCCATTCCACTGTAATTTTCAATGAATATTCACTTCCTCTGTGAACAGGAGAGCAGACAGAGCCTTAACTGGTCATACATGTGGTAGATGGTGAGCAAGGCAGGATATAGAGAGTACATGTTGCAAACTTAATGTACCTAAGAACAACCATGAAGCCACATTGATCTAGTCAGTAAATCAATAAAACTATTTATTGGATTGATAGACTTGAGGGATCTATATGTTTATGTGTTCCAGACTATCCCCTCAATGGTAAAACAGAATGAAGTCAAAATCCCTGATGTTTCAGGAAGAACTGTTCAAAGACGTTAAAGCAAGCAGTTTCTTGGGAGCTCAATCTTTTATCCTGAAATTGTATGTCTATTTTTCAGGTACTCTATCATAGGCTGTGCTTGACTTAATATGAACTAGTGCTTTGTATTACATAAAACACTAAAAGAAGAAGGTATGAGAAGCTGTTTAAAGTATTGGAATACATGTATATTTCTATGCTAGCTGCCCTGGCAACTTGAGAACAATGGCAATGAAATAAACTCTTTAAATTCTTAGCCTTAAAATTTATGCAGGTATTGTTAGCCGTCATTGTTAATGAATATTTTTTATTGTTGGGTCATTACGTAGTAAACAAGTAAATTTGGAAGACAATATGCAGTTGTGAGCTCTCTGCTCTAATGGGGGATCTGGTATGCAATGAACTAATTCCTAGCTGCTGACCAGGATATCCTGAGGTTCCTGTCTTTATCTTCCTGGGGTTAGCACAATTCAGGTGCTTATTTAGCACTGATTCCTGACACTGGGGTTTCTAAACAATAAAACCTTAAGTCTGTCTCAAGGAATCTCTGGGCACTGGGATTCTGTCCAACTCAAGAATGTGAAATCCTGTTTGAATGTTCAGGTGGATACACACCTGTCACTACTGTCATTAGGGAAACAGAAACTAATTAAAAGTCAGCTCAAATGTGAATCAAAACTCTTTCTAAAAGGGATTCCTACAAAGTTGCCTAGGTGACTAATTAATCAATTACATGCGAGTTTGGGGCTCAGGGAAAGAAGGCAATTACTTCTCAGTGTGAGATGGATAGTCCATTGGGGGTTGGGTGCCTTCCCAGTCATTCACATGCCTGACAGAAATAGCTTACTAGCTTACGTGTCTGATGACTTGCTATTGTAATATCCTTGCCACACTCCACTCAACAGCCCAAAAGAATCTAGGGGATGGTGAATACTAGCTAAGTGTATTCCAAAATAGAAGACAAGAGTAAGGAAAACCACTGAAGCAAGAAAGTATGGGCCATGGTTGGAGAATGGTGACTTTGACATAAACAGAAATTGCGTTCTGAAACTTAAAAATTAAAAAAAAACCATAATAACAAAAGTCTACAAATGTGAGACTACACTGAAGGAAAATGCAATGATTCCATCTTAAGTATAAGTGTTGGAAGTGGGTGCAAGTTCAAAAGATAAAATATTGTTTTCTGTGCTTGTAAGGCAAGGTGATTTAGGAGAAAGAGTAGGTATGTGCAAAACCTCATTACTAGGAAACAATAGGTTGTTTCATAATAACATCTGAGACAGAGATATACAATACAAAGATAGATAGAGAGGTAGATAGATGATAGATAGATAGATAGATAGATAGATAGATAGATAGATAGATGACAAATAGATCAATAGACAGACAGACAGATGGTAGAATATATACAGGCATATATGTGACGATATGTACACACATGGCTTCACATACACCGAGAGAAAAATACACGTGCATAAGTGCGCTAACGTATATACACATGCATGAGTAGATGAGCATGTACACACATACAGAGGTGTTTGTACACATATCTACATTGCAGAGATGAGCATGTAGACACAAACAAAGGTGTTTGACACATATGTACACTGCAGAGATTCAGCAAAGCTGAAAGAGAAAAGACTTGACACTAGTTAGGAATCTGTAAAAGGAAAATAAATTATAAAATACACAATAAATTGCTGAATCAGAAAATTTTAATTTCATAAGCAGATTAACATCTTCATCAGAATCATGTTCTCTAGAGTTAAACTGCAGGTTGGTCAACCCTGGTGATTCAACTTACTAATTTTGAGGCCTTTAGGAGGCTTCCATTTGTTTACCTACATTCCTGTTGAGGAAGTGGTAGTAGTAACAGCTCTTTAATAAAGTTAGGGAAGTAAATGCATTAACATATTAAAATCATTGAGAATAAAGTCAGGGACTCACAATTAAGTACATAAAAGTCTATTAGGTTGCTAGAATCAGTAACTTCAGTAGATTTTAGTCATTGATATTAAGCAACAAAAAGAGGGGGTTAAAAGATGTTTCTGTGAGTAGGTAAGGGCACTTGCCACCAAGTCTGATGACCTGAGTTTTATAGCCAAAACCCCTGTAGTATAAGAAGAGAGTTGTCCTCTGATCCCCACATATGTGCCATTGTGTATGTATCCCAAATTAATAAATGAATGAATGAATGAATAAGTAAATATATAAATGAATACTGTTTGCTTTCTTTAAGACTGAAGAATGGTAATCAACACAAATTAGGCCTGGAAAGTAAGAACATTCGTTTTACTAGTTGTCAAAATCTGATAAAATTTCACCAAGAAAAGCATCAACAGAACATGGAAATGCATGCTGGACTACATTAGGTATCTTGCGAGTTTCTCCCATAGGCTCATGTCCCAGTTGGTAATAAAGTTTTAAGAATGTGGATCATCAAGGAGGTAGAGCACAGCAGAAGAAAATGTGTCATTTGGGAAGTGGGCATTGTGGCTTACAGTCCAACTTTAATTCAGCTCTCAGCTCACGGCTTCCTGAATAACTGAACAACTAAGATGCAAGCAAGCTGCCTCATGTTGCTTTTGCCAAGGGCAGGAAAATATGAGGGCTGTGCTAGTCCCACACTGACAGGTTCAATGCATCAGCAGCAGGTAAGGAGATAATAGGATTAGAGAAGATCCTTGAGGGAACTAACATTGGAAGAGACGGACAGAAATGTGTCACTTATAGGAGTGTCTAGATATGAGTCTAGGAAGAGGCATACAGAAACGAGAGGAGTAGTGTGACATATTCAGAGCAACCAGTAAGAGAGCAACATGATTGTTCCATGATGAAAATTAAGAGGAAATGATCAAGGTGTTGTAACAATGTGATGAGGGTGATAGACGTGCACACAGATAAAAGCAATTGAATACCAGATAGGACAAAAATGTAAAAAGGCTCGAGTTTCAAACTACCAGAAGTGAGAATAGCAGGTCTTAGTTCCATAGATGAGAGTAAAGATGTGAGGTAAACTTCCACACATTAGTATAAGAATAGAAAATCTTCATTCCGCACATGAGTCTGAGGATGGAAGGGCTTAGTTCCAGCTGTAAGTGTGATAATGAGAGGCCTTAGTTCCATACATGGGTGTGAAGATAGGAGATCTTAGCTCTATACACATGTTTGAGGGTAGGAGGTCTTGTTTCCAAACACGAGCGTGAGGATACGTGGTCTTTGACCCATACATGAAAACACGGGTTAGTCATATTCCTCAACTTATGGACTATAGTATGAATTAAGGGTGCAGCTCTCATCTAAAAACAAATACTTCATAGATTCCCTGTCAGGTTCCAAACTATACTGGATGAAATTTTTTCCCATCCTCATCATGGAGGAATTTTAGGATTTTCATGTTTGTTTGCTTGTTTTTTAATTATTTCCAAGAGTCTTCTAGTCAAATTTGATGGACGTGCATAGTATATGAGGCAATCTGTATTTATGTTCTGTGCAAAGACCAGAAGTTGACTGAGTTGCCCCTGTCAGAAAGAAGCTGTGCATGCCATGAATACTATGATAACTGTAGCATCTGCAGGGCTCTTGGCAGCAACCATTACAGCAAACAGCACTCACTGATCTCTGCTCTAAGGGAGGAATTCGTGTGCTTTTTGATAGCAAAACACCTACCACCATCACAACAGCCAAGAATGTTTCACAACAACAGCCAAGTATTTTTCACATTTATAACTTGTAAAAAAGGTCGTTTTAGTAATTCTTCACAAAGACTCATCTTTAAGAAAATTTGTCTCGCTGTGTCAATTATTTTAGACTGAGAGTTATTAGCTTGTTGTGACCAGAAGGCACCACTGACAAAATCCATAAAGTCAAATGAAAGCACTACTTTCTAGATCTAAAAAACTATATATAACATGTATTTTATTTTATTTATATTATATATGTAATATAATTAATAAAATAATCAAAGAAAGGATATAGACATTTTAACAATCTGGTAATTCCAGTTTATTTTGGAAACTGGAACTTTGATACTGAAGTGTAATAATAAAGAAACTATCACAGCAAAATTTCCTGAAAACAACTTCTCGAGGCAAAGTTACTTTGAAAAAAGAGCTTACAATCTTTAATTAAAATATATCAGAAAGATCAAACATTGGTGATAAAGGCTAACAGTATAAATATATATCCATTAGAGAAAAAATAAACATTATAAAAGCAATAACTAAAATAAAAATATTCAAACCGAAAAAGAAACTACATGAACTAGGGGGGATCCTAAAAGAACAAAGATACAAAAAAACAGGAATGAAAAGTTGCAAAATTAAGCCCTCAGCATAAAGATCATGTTGTTGAATAAGAGAATTTTAATAACAATAGAAGAAAATTTACGACTATATTAAAAGATAATTAACAAGAAAGGGTTTTTCAGAACTAAAGATCCCAAGCTTCTGTACCGACAAGGAAGACCCTCCAAAAATCCAGCGTACTGTGTAAAGAAACCTTCCCAAAGCACAATTATAAACTTTCAGAACATGCAGATTTTAAAAAACACTAATGAGGTCCAAAGGAATGGAACGATACAGATCAGCAGCCTTAGAGGAGCAGCTACAGGGCCAGCAAATTGTCAGCAACACCTTCCAGGGATCAATAAGGAGGAAAAATAGAAGTGTATCTCCAAGCAGACATTCAATTAGGAGTGAGAGCAATATTTTTTGTCATTAAAAGAACAGCAAATATTATATCTCAGAAACCTTCAGTGAGCAATTACTTTGGGCTTCACCAAAACTAGAGAAGGAATACCTAAGTTGGGAAGAAGAGAGGGTGGCTGAATCTCCTAGTGATATTGATTTCAATGACTGAGAAAGACGTGTGTCAAAATTCGGAGACTAGAGAAAAGCCCCAGTGGGTAAGGTGCTCACTGTGCAAGTATGACTAGAGTTTGGATGCACAGCACTCATGGAGCCCGTGGGCCAGCCAGCCTAGCCGATGAGTGAGCCTCCTGTTGAATGCGAGATTCTGACTAAGAAGAAAGAGGAAGTCTTAGAGGAAGAGACCTAATGTCAACGTCTGACATCCACACATACACAAATACTCCATCTGCTTTTGTTTGCGCATCCCACACCCTTTGTTGAAGCAACTTTGGGTTATTTCTCTCCTTTTTATTTTGTCTTTGGGGGAAGTGTATGGGTAGGCAAGGAGGTGGTGTATACATGTCTGGAGGTCAGAGACTGATACGCACTGATTGTTGATTCCACCAAAGACCAGGATGCCTTAATGTAGGTAAAATGAAAGGGATCCATTAGCTGACCCTAGTTCTTTACCATAACATAGTTAACAAATTTTGTCAGAATGACCCAGTCAGCATAAGTCAATTTAAGCATAGTGTTTAGAAATACGGGTTAAAACACAGATGCACCTAAAATCTGGAAATCAGCTTCCACTAGAGGACTAGAAGGCTGACGTAGAGACTGGATATAATTATCATCTGGGGTAAAACTCTAGTTGTTTATGTTCACAAAGTTCACTAATGTACAAACAAAAACAAAGGCTCTGATTGCTCTTCTAAATATTATAAGCAACACTTTATCCTTTTGGTATAATTTTCAGTTGATTAAGCTATTCTTGCACAATAAAATGCTTGATCATTTTTAGGTGTCAGTATGGTGGCTGTAATGTAAGTCTTTCATAGTCTCAAGACTATTATTTCGCTAGGGAATCAGGAAGAGTGGCTGCTGAGTGAAGAGCAGGGAAGCATCTTATCTGTTTAGAATGCTATTTTTGTTTTATTTTGTTGTTTCTCCATTTCCTCAACTCTTTTTTTCTCTCTCTTGTGGGTGGGATACCTTTGCAGGTATCTTCTCTAACGCTAGTCAGAGCTTGTTTACAGATAAAAAGAGCTCTTCCCTAGTTGCTTCCTCACTTTTCTGCATCCATTGATAAGAGTCAGGTGTAGGAATTCACGTGTGAGGCTCTAGGGAAGGCTCACTCCCTAAAAACAAATTGGGAACGCAGCTTACGTGGATGCCTCCCTTTTCCATTCTGCTCCAAGGCAGAGGACGCATCACCGACTTTCTACCTTCAATCTTTCCAGTGTGCCCCTGGAAACAGTTCTTGTGCTCATCTAAAAACCACATGAGCTCCAGGCCTCTCCTGAGGTGGGAGAATACTCCAATTCTTTACCTTGTAGAGGAAAGCCTTATGTGTGGGTAACAATACTCCAACACTCCTCCCCCATTGTGTGGTAAATTTACCTCCCCCATGGTGTGGTAAATCCTCAGGTCTGCAAGCAACACTTTCCTGCATGGTCAGTTAGTATAGTGCAGGTACAAAGAGACCAGCTTCAGACTACAGGGCCACACGACAGCTGTGGCTTTATGCCTGACGTTTTTGCATCACATGTATAATTTTTGTTGTGTCTGCTTTCCCTGGCATAGGGAAACTTAGAAATGGCATCTATCAACATGAAGCAATAAGCCTCCAGTAAGATCCCTGAGTCTAATCTGTAAGTAATCCAAAATCTGGTGTACATATAAACAAGACAAATAACACGCATGAATGAAGTAGTGATGCACAGATATTCCTTACTGTCCCCTGTAACTGGCCTTGATGTAACTGTGGCACATAGCTGCCACTCAATGACTCCTGTGACTGTGGTACACTTCTATCCTTCAATATACTACAGCTATAGCATATAGACAACCCTCCAAGCTCCTCCCCCTCCCCCTACAGGTACCCAAATTCACAGATGGTCAGGTCATATGTATAAATATCACAGTACCTTAAGTAATTTCTTGAATAGTATACTACCTAATAAAATGTAAATGATGTGTAATTATGTGTTACACTGCTATGCATAGAGAATAATGAAAGAAAAACAGTGTACATGTTCAACACAGACTCAGTCACAAGGCTCAGTGAATACTCTGATTAGTGGGGTAGATAGTGAGAGATGGAGATCTAGAGTTGAGGCACAGCATGTGCCTTCACATGACAATGTGGATTATGTACCACACTCAGAGCATGGTGACCTAGAGTTTTGTTTAGGTCTGTACATCTGGGCTCTTCTTTCTGGGTACTGTTGTTCCATGCTTGGTTGAATCACCAGTAGAGAAGCTCTATACACAAAAAGAGAAAATAGAGAGTAACCTGAAACTTATTTGCTCTTTGTTCCATTTCCTGGCACAGAGCTATCAAAATTCTCAGAAGTCCCTAAATGACAGATTTCTTGAGCTTAGATCTGAGGTTATGGTCCTGAAATGATGGAGCTGAGGTCTCAGGACAAGGCTAAGCACAAGAAAAACCTGAAAGACCAAGTGTTCAGTGAGCAGCACCTTTGAGACCCAGAACCTCAGCTCCAGTGAGGTCCTATGTGAAACTCTGGAAAACCTCCTGTAGAGCACAGTTGCTAAGCACTCAGGCTTGCTGGAGCAGAAGGTGGGGCCTAGAGAGGCCCTGGAAGTTCTTTAACAACTCTGTACCTTACTGGTGCATCCTATTCATCTGTTCCGAGTTGTGTTCCTTACATGTGACTATAAATGTTCTCTGAATTCTGTGATCCATTCTAGCAAATCATCAAATTTAGGAAAGGTCATAAAATTCCCAGACTGTAGCAAGGGAATGAAAGCTACAGGTGCCCTGGCATCTGGTGTAGGGAAATCTTGAAGGAATGGACTTTTAAATTTGTAGGACCTGATGCTAACTCCAGAACTGGGTCAGGTGTTTGGATACCCATAGGGTCGCAGAGGACTTTTGGTGCAGAACAAATCTCAGAGAACCTTTACCAAAACTTGCAACTCCAGAAAGATATGTACCTAAAGTGAAAGTCAATATCTATCACTGTGTTTCAGCTAACTCCTAGGCAACTATTTTAAGTATCCTAATACCTGTAAGAAACTATATTTATTTGTGCTCTCTTAAATCTGTCAGCATGCTCTGAGAAGGTGGTGACCTCTAAATATAGGGGTTTTTTTGTATGATAGCTTCTGTGTATGAATGTTGTTAAGTGTGTAGGTGAGATATTCTCTTTCCATGTTGCTATAGAACTTCTGGAGTATTAGCCCTATATTTCAGAACCACCAAAACCAAGGTCAGTGATTCAGCATTAAATCATTTAATAAATGTATATTAGATACATATTCCATACAAAGTGATTTGCTGGTGCCCACATGGGCAACTGCATCCACATAAAGCCTGAGAAAACTTGGGAAGTAATTCTAGAGAGAAAAAAATACAGTTAAGCACAGGTTATTGATAGCAGCATTTTCTGAGGTAGGCTCTCTTTGCTACCTCAAGCAGATTTCATTTAAGAGAGGCTTCCTGACTCAGCTTTAGCTGCGAAATCTTGCACCTCTTTTAAGAGGCCCTACCACCAAACACTTAAATGGTGCTTATGAGTAACCTACAGCATGCTCCTTGGTGGTGGCACAGACCTTGAAACTCCATAGATTTATGGCAATAAACATGGCTCCGGACAGTATCTCCACCATGAGGCTAGACTCTCAGAAAGTTAAGGAATGGGGTGTATCTATCCATCAAAGCCATGCCTTTAATCCTACCCATAACACTTAAAATTAAAGACTCATGTGGTCAGAAAAAGAGAGATATACAGTAAAGATATATTCAGATGAAGAAAACCTCTAAATGGTTTTACAGTGTGTTTAAAATATATGTAGGCTTGTAACATGAAGGGCCTGCTTGTTGGGGTTTCTGTGCTGCCCAGTTCCTCACAGGTGTTTAGCCCCAAAGAAAATCACATAGAGATCTCTATAAGTTATAAAGCTGATT
>LOEQ01001650.1:431668-449208 GCA_001685075.1 Bramus lutescens | reverse complement strand
AGTTTCTTTATTCATTAATGGTAATCACAGCATACAGAAGGGACTCCCACATCACCATGTTGTATGTTGAGATGTACAGCATATTTGAAAAGATGCTAAGGCTAGCATTGTATTCATGGTTTTTGTGTCCATTTATTCTTTGAAATAAGAAGAAAAAGGCAAATTATCTGTAATTGTACTTCAGTTCTTACATTTCTTCATAAATGATCTTACAAATACATAAGAATTCCAAGAATTGATTAATTCTTCAATATGATGAGCATTTAGTTGCTCCTAAAGCAGTTGTTTTAAAGCCTTCAATTTCTCTTTTGTTAAAGGCCACTGTACAACCCATACTTTAAAGATACTACTTTAAAGATAGGGCTGTCAGTGCTTTGGAAGATCAGCAACCATTGTGTCCTGTTTTTGTACAACCTGAATGACCATGACTATTCTTCATAATACCTTCTGCATTTTTCCCAGAAACATCTGTCAATTTATGGTTATTTGGGGAATGTTAATATGAGTATTCCATTGCTGTAAGAAATCATGTCTGCACAAAATCATTGCTATGTTAGCAACATATGACTTTAATTTACTTGCTGTCATTCTGGTTCTATATATTTGATCCATCTTATACTCTGTTTTACTTGAGATAAAGCTCCAGTCCCTAAAAGCTGAACATTTGCCTCCTGAGGCCAATTTGGATGCCAAGATTCTGGTGAAAATATTGTTACATCCACACCTGTGTCTAAAAGATCATCAAAGACAATGTCATTTATTCCTATTTTTAATTTTGGTCTTTGTTCCTCTATAGAAGTTTGCCAAAATATTCATTTTATGGCTTATCCTAAATTTTTTATTTTCTCTTCTATAGTTGTTCTATTATCCAGAGCAGTATTATTTCTAACAATAGGCATTAGGTTCTTTAATTACTCTGTGAATGAGTTTCCTCTATGATGGCGAAAACAACTGAACCAGATTTGGCCTAGGGGCCTGTGAGAGGCCCTTCAAAGAGTTTTCTGACAACAAAGGATTACCTTGAATGCCTCTTGTCTATCTACATTCATTAGTCCAATGCCTGCCTTTGCCACACCTTCTGCATAATCCAGAAGGGAGGGTCATTCTGTTTGGAGTATGCTTAGAAAAAACTTTTTTATCTAGGAATGCCCTGTTTATAATCCCTTTTAAGGAGACCTTGTTTGCAACAGTGATAACATTTGACATTTCAATTTTCCTCAAACAACTGGAAATCACCTCTCTTATCCAAGCATCATCATGGTCATGAGGTTCGATATTGGTTGTATCTCAGATCCATTTCTTCAAAGGTGCTGATTATACCTTTAAAGGCCTAATTATTCTTTTGCATTGAGAAATAGCATTTTCAAAAGCCAGAGGTTCATTATAATTTGTCTAGCTTCTGAATTTGGTATCATTCTACTTAATGCTAAAGTCAATCTTTGTAAGAAATCCATAAAGGTTTCCTTTGGGCCCTGTATAACTTTAGTAAATGGCTCAGTTTCATTCCTATTACTCATATTCTGTCCTAAGCATTCAAAGCTGCTGCATGGCATAAGGCCAGGGTGTGGTTAACTTAAAGATTGCCTTTCTATACGATCATAACCAACACCCATCTCCAAAAAGTGGATCTTGGGAAATGTCCATACCTCTAGCTTTACTCCATTGTTCAACAGTTTTAGCCCCTTCTCTGAACCAGGCACTCCATTGTAATTGTGGACCAGGATCTAAAACAGCTTTAACCAAGTCTATCCAGGCTTTATGGATAATTCTATTACAAACTGACCATGAGTTTAAAATTTGCTTCACAAAAGGTAAATGTGTGCTATATGAGATTATCACTTCCTTGAATCTCCTTAAATCTAACATTGGCACAGGAGTCCAATTAGCTCTTACAGAGTCTTTATCATTTGGCAATTCCTGTGAGGTTACTGGATATATTAAGGTTGGTTGTTTGAAAATATTAGGCTGTTCCCCTCTAACTTTATAATGCAATGCTAAAATTGGTTCTCCTTTAAATTCTTCTTTCTTCATCTGAATATCTCTATGATCTGTTTTTAAGTTTTTCTAAGGCCTGTACCTTGGCAGTCAATCCACACAACTTTTTAAGAGATAAACCAAGAATTACCAAAATGACAATAAGGATTATCAAAATGATAATTAATAGTACATCAATCATGGTTAAGTTGATTATCCCTTCATTTAGTTGTTTCATTTTTAAATTATGCGTTATGTCATCATATAGAGATTTAACTTTATCATAATTGTGTCTTCCATTTTTATTGTGGAAAAAACTCTTCCTTTTAACTAATTCCTGCCTTTAAAAAAATCCCAATTTTCTCACCAAATCTGCCTCTAATTATGATGATGATGTGAGGCTTATTGCTGCTGCATAGAACAGAAAAAGCCTGATTGGATTTCAAGGCAACTACTTAGTTTAACAGCAGCCTGAGAAGGGGCTTCAGGGAGAGACCACTGGGAGAGAAGAAAGAAAAATCTAGCCAATTAGAGCAGTGATTCCAATCACATTAGCTCTGGCCTATGTGGGTGGATGTAAAGCCATAGGCAAATAGATTTTTCATGAATTCATACCCCCAAAAAGCTTGGTGCCAGATGTAGCATAACTAATAAAAACCCAGACAAAGATATTGAGGTAAACCTGAAGATCAGAAAAGCAAAGCAGCCAAGCCACTAGAGAGCTTTTACTTCTATGATATCTTCAGACTGGAGAGAGAGAGAGAGAGTCTCTCTCTCTCTCTCTCTCTCTCTCTCGTTTCTGTCTCACTCCAGTCTTATATTCCTCTCTAGTGTTGGGATTAAATGTGTGTACCACCACTGCCTGGCATCTATGACTAACTAGTGTGGCTGCTGGGATTAAATGTGTATTTCATCACTGCCTGGCCTGTATGGCTGACTAGTGTGGCTAGCTTTTCAGTCTGATAGTCAGGCAAACTTCACTTATTGTTGGAGGAGGGGCTGCTTATTGGTTCCCAGCTGCCTGGCTAGCTTAGACCCAAAATAATCACACAAAAACTGTATTAATTAAATCACTCCTTGGCCCATTAGCTTTAGGTTCTTATCGGCTAACTCTTATATTAATTTAACCCATTTCTATTAATCTGTATAACTCCATGTGGCTGTGGCTTACCGGGTAAATTTCCCAGTGTCTATCTCCAGTGGCTCCATGGCTTCTCTCTAACTCCACCTTACTCCTCCCTTGCTATAGACCAAGCTAGTTTCTTTATTCACTAACCAATAAATCAATACATAGACAGAAGGACCTCTCACACCAATTTATTAAAACAGAAGGCAAACTTTATTTGTTAGATCATAAACAAAATATCACTGTATTTCTTCTTTTTAAACTTTTCTTAGTCAATTACAGACTTTTAAATTAAGAACAACTATAAGTCTCTCTGGAAAAAAAAACTCATAAACACATACCAGAAATGAGAAGTGTAACCTAAGTGATCCTGGATCTAACCATGTTAACAGTAAATACTATCCTTTACAGTGACTTAAGCTAAAAAGGAAAATCCCAGAGGCAACCTTTGATAATTTAGCTTCATTTTTATTTTGGAGAATTATATACATCATTTCTGCTCTTCCCTTTTCCTTCTAACTCATCCTCTGCCAGAACCCCCCCAAATTATGACTTCTTCTTCTAAGAATATAATTGTATTATTGATCACACACACTCAAAACCTACTGAGTCCTTTTACTGTTGCTCACATGCACATGTGCTTAGAATAGACCATTTGGGATTGGATAAACTACCAGCGAGCTCAATCCTGGAGAAAACTGGTTTCCCCTCTCTCAGAGGCCATTGAATGAGTGCAACTCTTTAGAGGGGAGCTTCTGCAATTTCCCCTTCCCCAACGGCATGTTTGCTAGGTCTATCATCATTCCAGTCTTGTTTAGGCAACCTGTATATTGTTATTACATGGGTGCAACTTCCATACCATGTGGAAGAGAAACTTCCCTCCTGGAGGAATGATGGAAATTTATTTCTCCACTGTAGAAGTCATAGCAGTGGAGCGAATGTCATCTGTGGAAGGAGTATACTATGATTTATGGCAAATCCCAGTTAAAATACGGGGAAATAGACAGTTCAGCTTCATTTATATCACACAGAAGTTGGAAAGGGAAAGGGATCTTGACGTGACAGGGTTATCTTGCAGTGTGTTAATTGTGTCCTCAGCTTTCATTTGCGCCTAAAATGGGGCCATTAACTATGATGAGGGATAACTTATAGAAAAGGAGAAAAAATTATCTAATTCTCTTGCCATATGTTGCTCCACATATGTCTCTGAGTTTGCTTTCTTTCTGACAATGGATATCTTCCTGACATTTTCACATCCTTCAAGAACACTGACACCCTGGTGGTTTTATAATGGTGGTTGTAAACCTGTTTTAGTTATTCCTAGTGTCATGGCTTCCACAGGTTGCAGCCCTCACAATACAAGGGTAGATGTGCCATGGCATAAAGCCTATTTTCCCACTATCCTAAAATCCTCACTGAAACTGCCAGATCTGCAGGTTCACCAGCACCCCAATGTGAGCAACAGGCTCTAGAGCCCACCTTGTTTCCTCCGAGGATTTAAGTGGCTTAACTAACAACTCTATTGACCCCATCCTCTACCAATCAGTTGTTGATTAGTGTCAATGCAATACATAAGTACACAAAGATTAAAGAGATGCTGCCCCAGACATCAGCAGATGGAGTTTGTGACTAAAAGAAATAGCAGAATGGAGAAACCTGTTTTATTACATTGGAAATTCTAACTCTGATTTAACTCTGAGAGATAATGACACCCTCAGACCACGTCTCACACACTATTTTTCCAGTATTTAGGACAAATAGGATCTTACAAAATTTCTTTAAATGGAGGTTTTGAGATGCTTCCTTGTTAAGATGTCAGAAGGAAATGCAAAATCTAAGGGGAAGCTGATGAAGAAGAATTACATGCATGGAATCAGTCAGCATAACTTACAGCATCAGTGTCAGTGCAATGATAGTGGGAGAACTGAAAACTCAGATGCATGAAAACAGCATCTGGATAAGAAAGCACCAATCATTCTGCTCAGATACCAGGCTCCTGAGAAAATTTAAAATGGATCTTTAACTTTTTAAAAAATTTTATTTATGTTTCAAATGGCATCTAAGATGCCATATATGAGATCTAGAGCAATGCGTATGTCATAGATACATATATGCACACTCATAGTATACACATCTCTACTTTCATATATAGGTTTGTGTTGTGTGTGTTTATATATATGCTTTTATACATATGCACACACGCACACAAATATATCCATAGTACACACATACTTATATATACACTATATATATGCATACAGGGACTTATTAAATATATTAATCAGCTACCAGCAATTAGTTTTACATTAATACTAAGTAAACATCTTCTTGCTAAGATCCTCACAGTTTGTATTAAATGCACTTCCTTGGTTTTCCTTATTTTTTTTCCTGAACCTACATTTTTTATTCTCGATCAGATCAGAATATTAAATCTCACTTGTGATTTTTGTGCCATATGGCATTGTACTGAAGAATTCACTGACCCTTTCATTGAAGTGACCTTTTTGGTGTTTTCATTACTGGCAAACAGCCATAGATTAATCTCAGGTAATGTGCTTCAGAATAGAATTCAGTAACATTTTATAAGTATTTAGCTACTGTCCCAATAATTATCTTGTGCAAATCTATTATTTTACATTTTTGTTTGAAAACATTGATGTTGAATAAGAGTGTTCTGAGAAATAGAAACGCAGTTCATTGACTGGCATAGGTGTGCATTATGGGGATACCATGATGTTTCTCTGTCCATCCCAGGATGCTCATAACTGTGGTAATGTTCTAGTTATGGCTTTGAACTGCAACTCTGTTATTAAAATGTTGCTTGCTAAATCAACATTCAAGACTGACAGGGCTTTCTCCCAATGTGCAGCAATATAACCTACTCTCAACTTCTCAGACTAAGTAAAGGTCTAAGGATGTTCTCACCGCTAGCACACACAGACTTGTTTGTTTTTAATATGATATTCTTTGAGATTCCATGCATGTATACAAGGTATATTGAACACATTCACTCTCCACACCTCCTCCTGGATCAAACCTTACTTTCCTGTCCTCTTCCCAACCTTGCCTCTTCTTTCTTTATTTTTATAACCCGCTGAGTTCAACGCATGCTACTGATATACTCATGAGTATGGGGCCACTGGAGTGTTGATGGAGCTACTGAGAGCCACACCTCTAAAGAGAATTTTATTCTCCTTTCCACAGAAGCTATCAACTGTCAATGGCTTCTCAGTTGGGGGTGGGAGTCATGCATGACTGGCTTGATGTTGTGATGACTTCTTTTATCGTCGTTGTAAAAGGTGATGGGATTGATAAATAAATGTATAGTGTTTATGTAATACGTAATAATATGTGAGTGTTATAACAGCTAAAAGCAAGCCTCCATTTAGGAGTTCTGATGTACAAACACAGGCCTCCTTGTGTTTAGCTGCTTGTGTGACACTTTTGACATTTTTTCACTTGAGAGATAAGTTATACAAGCTTACAGGAAAAAAAAAAAGCTTTGGATTCACTATAACATCATCAGAGGAAAATATGGCTGGAAATAGAAATACTTGGCCATTCTTATTAAAAGCAAACAAATTTAAAATGTAGCTTTCATTCTAGGTTAAAGGTTTTCCTTGGCATGACCCCAGAGCAAGGTCGCATAGGCATACATCAACTATATAGATTGTTGAGTAAGTTTCATGTGTTGGGAATTTTTGATCCTCACATTGTCTGTCCTTTCTGTAGCATTAGTGAAGTTGATGTTGGCCATGATATTGTGCTTTATACTCTTCATTGTACCTAGGGTGTTTTGTACATAGGAAATAGGTCCTCTTGTGTGATATTTATACGATAAATGAAGATATATTAATGTTAATTGGCTTAATAAAGAGTTCAACAGCCAAGATCTAGGGAGGAGGTATAGACAGAACTTCTGGGAAGTAGAAAAGGAAATTGTAGTTGAATCTAGGCACGTGTCAGAAGTCAAGAAGACGTGGAGGGAGTCAGACATAAAGAATGAAAAAAAACGTAAAAAGCCATAAGGAAAAATGCAGATTAATATAAATGGGCTTAAGTTGTAAGAGCTAATAAAACAAGCCTAAGCTAAATCTGAGCTCTCATAATTAATAAGTCTCTGTGTCATTATTTGGAAACTGACTACAGCCCCCAAAAAAGTCCATTTACAAGTCTAGCATCATTTTGTTGTTCAGCATACATTCATCAGGAGGAGAATTTGAAAACAGAACTTAAAAAAACTTATAGAAATCAACTAATGGTAAAAATCTGAATGAAAGAATCTTTATTTGAGTCATCAATTTATGATTACAGAGATATTTAGATATACACAATAGAAACAAGAACAGACAGTTCAATTTAAATTTACAGAGATTTTAATGCCATAACTCTGCTACATTTGTAATGTTTTTATTTATTTTTAAAAATGTGGTGTTTGTTTACTTTTAGTAATAATATAAGCATAAAAATCATGCAATGTGTACTTTAGATAAGCAGAAATATATAAAGATATTTACAGAAATATAATACTTAAAGGTTAATTACTAATGACAAAATTTTCCTGGTCACTTTCAGCATGCAAGTAACATCATACAATGCCCAATTAGACTTTTGGCAGTAATATCTGCATGGAGATTCAGTATCAATGACAAAAATATATTGACTGTGATTTTTAAATAATACAATTGAGTTGCTTCCATATTGAGTTTCATATTACCTAGTCTCAAACTATTTTCATACCTATTATTTTTAAATGCTATGTGCTAGCTACAAAGGGAAATAATTCTGTTCATTTTTATTTTAAATAATCAGTGTTAAACCAAATGACTTGTGGTGAACTATATTTATTTCATTTTTCTTCAGCAAGCTTGAGCACACTAAGTCTTTCAAGCCCAGAGACATTGGTCTGTGGCATTTTCAACTAATGGAACTCAGAAAATGTCACTGAGTTAAAGAACAATGATGCTATGTGTATCAGCACCTGATGAAAGAATAAAGTTATCAGAAGCCCTTTGATTGAATCTGTGTAATACCAGGTGTTTGAGCATTAAAATGTCCTTTTACTTGGTGGAGTGAAGTTTATCTCTGCAATGTTTATACCCTGGAAGCTATCAGAGATTCTCAAATCTGTGACCTTTTCTGGGGAGGAATGTGGAAGATTGGGGGTTGTGATAGTGGGTGTGGATGAACTGAGAAAGCTGCGCTGACTTTTGCTGTTATGACTAAAGGCTCATGGAATCCACTAAAACTGGTTTTTGGTAGGGAGGATTTTGCTATATATATGGACATCTTACTTTCAGTTAATTTTTGTCAGATATTAAAAAACATATTGAAACACTAAAATTTTGTCCATTCTTTCACAAGGCGAATCTTATGCATTTCATTATTATATGTACAGATATTCAATAAGTAGCATTTTCTATTAAATTAAGGAGATTTAAATGATTGCTACCTAGGGTCAATAGTGATGTAGAAACAGGAATTCTGACAGATACATGATAAGAACATTAATTGACTTAATATTTGTAAAAGTGAACACAACAATATTTCTTTTATTGTGCATGTGTAAGTGTGTGGCGTGGTGTCTGTGTGTGTTCTTCTGGAATTCAAACCCACCACCTCACATATATTAGACCAAGCTCTCTTTTGGTGAACTACAACCCCAGCCCTATCAACAACACTTCTGAAAGCTATCCTATAGAAGTCTTAGATACAAAGGCAAAGACAAAAGCACAAGAATTTTTATTATTGCAAAAGTTCAACTAAAGAGTTCAAATAAAGAAAAATATGGAATTTATTCTATGAATGATACTACGTCTCCAAAGCCTGTGAGAATGTACAGGGACTATGCTATTTCTGAAACGTGAGGATTTTAACAATATGTTGTTCAGCAAGAAGAAAGCTGCTAAAGGTAACATATAAATAAGAATATATTTATATACGTAAAAGTTAGCAGCATAGTTGTATGTTACTATATGCAAATAAATATTTATGAAAGTACATCCTATTTGCAATTGGGTGCTTCAGGGGAAATAATTATATAGAACTTCCAAAATGTTCTGTATCTCCTAAGATGTTAACAAATGCTCTATATTGTGTGTGTATGTGTGCGTGTGTTTACATGTGTGCAGAAAATATGATACAAACATGTGAGTTAAGAAAACAAAATATTTTTCGACAACACTCTAATGCAATTTGTTTCTTTATCCTTAATCCCCAGTTTATTGACAATTTTTTACATCAAATATCCAATGATAATTTGTTTGCTCTTCTAATTATCATTTCTCAAATTTAAACTCAGAACTACAAGAAGAATATTGGGAAACCTTTCGTGAGTCCAGTTGTTTGTGCATGCTGCTATAAAAATCCAAAGAAAAGCACTCGCACATGAAAGACTTTCGGAACAGGACACTGATCTCTCAGTCACCAAGGCCAACAACTAATAAATGGGACCGCATGAAGCAGAAAAGCATGAGTTCAGAAAAAGAGACCATCATTTGGACAAATAAACAGCCTACAGAATGGGAAAAGGTCTTCATCAATTATACATCTAATAGAGGGTTAGTATCTGGAATACCTAAAGAACTAAAAGAAACTGAACATCAAGAAAAAAATTACCAACCTGAAAAATGGGGTACAGAACTAAACGAAGAGTTCTCAAACATGAAACAAAAATGGATAAAAAAAACTCAAAGAAATGTTCAGCATCCTTAACCTTAGTCATCATAGAAATTTGAATCAAAGATACTTTGAATTTCATCATTAAGAATGGCCAGGATGAATAAAAATTAAAAGTTCATGTTGGTGAGGATATGGGGAAAGGAGAGAACTCATCCATTGCTGGTAGGAGTGCAAACTAGTATAACCAGTGTACCAACCCGTGAGGCAGTTCCCCAGGATACTAAAAATAGATCTACCTCAAGATCCAGCTATACCAACATGGACATATACCCAAAATACTGTGTATCCTCCTACAGAGATGCTCAATTCTGATTGCAAATTTATAGTAGTTAGTTCAGTTTTCAGTCCAAAGAGGATACAAGTAAAGATGAATGATCACAAGAGCAGCATCCCAAAGTAGGTCAGTGAATTGAATTGGCATAAAAGATGACTCAGTAGTAAACTAACTCATCTATGAAAGAGAGAATTGGAAAAATTAAGAAATTTAATCTCTACCTCACTTCATATAGAGAATTAAGTTCTTACATTGAAAACTCTAAGTTTTGAAAATATTCAAAGCAAAGAAATCAAAACTTTTAAAATAGCACAGAAAATCTGTTAATACATTTATAACCTTAGAGTAATAAAGCATTCTTTAAACTATCGATGCAATACAAAAGTATCAATATAGTAGATAGCACTTATTCAAGCCTTCTTTTTGTAAAATGCATCACACCAAGAGTAAGAAAAAAATCAAAAATGATATTATTTAACTAGCGCAGGATTGAAATCCACAATAAACAAACATTCACATACAAATTAAGATATAAAGAACTACATTGATTGGATGAAAAATTATTAAAATACATAAATGAATCACAAGGAGGAGTGTGAATGGTGGCCCTACTAAAAGTTATTCTGTCTCATAAGCAAACAGAAAATGTGAATTTAACCCAGTTGGTAAGATTTAAAATCTCATACATTTTCATGCAGCAACAACATGAAAATGGTTGAACGTAAGCATTGCCATGAAATTAAGGAGAAACTCTTCAACTAAATAAAAAGATACATAAACATTGCATCCATCCATAGGATGCCGTGTAATATTTTGACACATACACACATTACCCACGAGTAAACACACATATTTCATCATCAGGGATGGAACCTGAAGGGAGGAGCTGATTCAGAAGCCATGGAGGAGTACAGTTTACTGGCTTGCTCATCATGGGTTACTAAACCTGATTTATTATAGAACCACCATCCCAGGGATGTCATTATCCACAATAGGCTGAGCCCTTCCTCACCAACACTAATTAAGAAACAAAATTCAGGAATATCTTATGGAGGCATTTTGTCGATTGAGTTTCCTTCCTTTCAGATAACTCTGTTGTATCATGTTGTCATAAAACTGTCCAGCACAAATGACTCCGCCTCATCTTGACAGATAAACACATCACTATTAAGTCACAATCTTTCCTTCCTTGTTCATCTCCAAGATCGTACATAATAGCAACATTACAATATAAAATATTTTATCAACTTAAAATATCCACAGTCTTTACAAATAAAAACACTTTAAACTCAATCTCTAAAACTCTGAAGTCTCCTTAAAACCTAACATCTCTTTTAAAATTCAGTCTCTTAATTGTGAGCTCTTGTGAAATTAAAAACAAGTTACATGCTTCCTTACTTCAAAAGGGAAGTGCCAGGGTACAGTCTCAAAATCAAAGCAAAACCAAGCTCCAACAGTGTAAGACATTTAATGGGCAATATCTGGGATTCGCTTATGGTGTTCTGGGATCCTCCAAATGGGCTGGGTCACCTCTTTGGCTCTGCCTTCTGAAGCACGCAGATTGTCTTCTAGGCTCAGTCTGGCTCCACTCCTCACTACTGCTGCTCCTGGTGGTCACCCCATGGTACTAGCATCTTGAAAATGCTGGGGTCTCCTGTAGATAATTGGCTGCACTTTCACCAATAGCCTCTCCTTGGCTCTCCCAGTGCCAGGCCTCAGCTTCTTTCCATGACCTCTTCATGCCTTCAAAACCAGCACCACCTGGGAGACTCTTATACATTACCAGCACAAGGTACAACAACCTAGGCCACTTCTAGAACACAGCTTCTGTGTGCTATTAGGAGCCACTTCTTCGAAGACTTTCATCTCATTGATGCTGGTCTCAATCATACATGATTCTTCAGCCCCAACTAACCAACATCCCAGTAAATTAAATGTTTTACTTTAGTGATTCTGGTCCTTGTTAATCATAGCCAGTTCTTTGGCTCCAGTTAACCAGACACTACAGATTTTTCACACAAATGCCACAGAGGAGTCTTCACTTCTTTCTGAAACTTCACAAGCCAGCATCCACTGTCTACACTTCTCTCAACATTCTTACTTTCTAAGCTCCTACAGAACGCTCTCTGAGCTTTGAACACTCAACGGCTTTTGCATCCCAAAGTTTCTAAGTCCTTCCACAATCCTCTCAAAAACATATGATCTAGTCTGTCACAGCAATACCCTCACAATCCTTGTACCAGCTTGCCGTAGTTAAGATTACTATTGCTTTGATGAAATACCATGACTAAAAATCAAGGTGAGGACAAAAGGGTTTATTCATCTTGTACTGCTACATTATAGTCCATCACTGAAGGAAGTCAAGACAGAGAAAATCTGAAGGCAGGACTTGATATAGAGGCCTTGGAGAGGTGCTGTTTATGGACATGCTAATCATGGCTTGCTCAGTCTGATTCCTTATAGAACCCAGGACCACATGCCCAGGGTTGGCACCACCCACCATAGACTGGGCCTTTCCTCTTCAATCACTAATTAAGAAAACTTAAGAAAATATTACAGTTATATCTTATGGAAGCATGTTCTCAATCGCTGTTCCCTCTTTTCAGGTTATTCTAGCTTGTGTCAAGTTGAATTAAATTAACTAGCACATCCTTTTTTTCTGGGAAAATATTAGTTTCTTCTCTGATTTTTATCAATTTTAGCACTGATAATTTAAACTGTACTGGTTTAGTTTGGTCACTTGACACAAACTATAGACATTTTGGAAAAGAGAAACTTTAATGGAGGGAATGTCTCTATCAGATTGAATTGGAGGCAATTTTGTGGGCCATTTCTTGATCAATGATTGATGTAAAAGGAGCCAGCCCACTATGGGCAGAGTCTCCTTTGGGTAGGTGGTCCTGGTTTGTTAGTAAAGCAAATCCAGCCAACCATGGTGGGAACAAGTCACTAAGCAGGATTCCTTTGGTCTCTGATTTCATCCCTGCCATTCACGTTCCTTCTTTGCGTGTCTGCTCTAACTTGACTTCATGATAAAGTATTAATTATCAGAGGAAGCAAATGCTTTCCCCAGAAGTTACTTTTCGTCATGGCATTTATTAAAGCAAAAGAAAACAGAACAGGACAAGTCTGTTGTTTAATATTTATTTGTTATTACAGTTTATACAGCTTACTTTGCTATGGCTCTTTAGTGTTATTCCACTACAACCTAGAAAGTTAGGACAAATAATCAAATTTATTTTTAATAAATTAAAATAAACTTTTTTATTACTTTAAAATAATTAATAAAATTAATTAATTAATTATTTTTCATTCCTTAAGACCTAAGTCTTGTTTCTGGCCTTGCATTCTGTTTTGAAGAATGTTCTATGGGCTTCTTAGTACTATGTATATTTTGTAGTAACTGGGTCCAATAACTTGAGATAATATAGTTTAAATTTATAGTTTATCAGTCATTTTTATCAAGATGGTATATTTATTAATGATAATAAAGTGTTGTTCTGCCACTACTTTTATACAGTCCAACCTTTTGTTTTACTTTTGAAGTTTACTTTACAAAATTATGTATCAACACATTTAGTGCATACATATATTCACATATAGTCATCATTGTTCTAACTTCTTGATGAATTCTTTTCTTTATTAATAAGTAATGACCTTGTTTATATGCTCTACTTACTTTTTACTTGAAGTTTGTCTTTCCAAATACGTGAACAGTATTCCTGCTCATTTCCCAGTTCCACTTGGATGGTATATGGTTTTCCACCTCTTCTGACTTTCAATCAGTCTTTGCCAGTGAGGATAGCTTCTTACATACAACAGTGTTGGGATTTGTGTTTTGATCCAATCATCTATTTTATACTTTATAATTGAAGAGTCAAAGACATTAACATTGGGGCTATCATTGGGATATTTAGTGGTTCCTATAATTTTTTCATTTTTTTCCTGGTTAGTTTAAATACTACTTGGCCTCACTTTCTCTCTTCTCTATAGAAAACTTCTTGGATCTGATAACCTTGGCTGGAAGTTATCTATCTTCAGGACTGAAATATATCATTCTATGTTATGTGTCTTTTAAAGTTTCTGCAAGATACCTGGTATTATTCTGATAGGTTTTCCTTTGAAAGTAAATTTGTGTTTTTCTCTTGCTACTTATTCTATGTGTATATAATGTGACACAGAGAGGCTCTTTACATTTCTCTTTGAGATCCTAAATGCACCCTGCACTTGCATGACCATATCATCCCCAAGATTTGGGAAATTTTGTGCTATAATTTCAATAAATAATTTATTTAACCCAGTAGTTTTTGTCTCAGTTCCTTCTCCTACCACATGGATACTTGGGTTTAGTCTCTCGATCATGTTTCAGTATTTTTAAAAATCCTGGTCATGTATAGCTTCATTTTTTTCACGCTGTCTGAATGCAATCTGTAGTCACCCTTCTCTTGTATCCCTGATATCCTTTCTACTTCTGATCTCTTGGTAATGTTTTCTCATGTGTTTTCATAAAACCCATTCATTTTCAGCATTTATTGTTTATCTTTCAAGAAACTAATTTCCTTGCTGAATTTTCATTATACAAAGTTTGGCAGTAGTGCTGGACATTTCTTTCACATTGCTTTTTGATTCACTTATCTAGATCCTGAATTTATGTCTTTGCTTCATTCATCTGCTTATTTGAATCCTCTTTGAAGTCACTAGACATTTTTTAAAGTAGAATTTTGAATTCTTTACCCAGCATCCAGTTATTTCATGATCATTTGTGCAGTTATTTGGGTGTGAGATCGGTGGGGGAGGCACATTCATTTTGTCATAGCTTTCAATTTTGTCTTGTGATTTACACATCTGCCTTTCAGTTCTTTGTTTCTTCTGCTCTCCATTGTTTCTGGGGTGTTTGGGGTGGGTTGCTTCTTAATGGGCAGTCTTTTCTTGTGCTTTTGACCTCTATTTTGTGACCATCTATTCTCTTAACAGGTTATATTGACATCTCCACTAAGATCCATCAGTCTTTGTCCCATTATACATAGTTTAGTATCTTTAGAAATGATACCTAAATTGAAAAAGTAGACAAGTGAATTTCAAAGAATAACATTCTCTTTTCTGAGAACAGATTGCAATGCAAGAGAGAGGTTTCACAGCAAAGACCATCTAACAAATTTAACTGAAGAAGAGTCTTAATGATTCATGGCCATTTCTCCCTGTCTTCCGACAGCTAACCATGACAATGCTGATCTGTCCTGACAAATCCCACCGGTTCCAATACTATCAGACCTGTATCTCCATGAATCCAAAGTCAAAAGTTTTCTCTTATCCCAATTACCAATATCTAAGCAAATCTTTTCAGGGTATTAACAATCCTTAAACTTGAAACATTGTTCTGTCTGTGGTTTTACCTTAATTGGGAATTACCCCAAAGAGGATATCTTTGAAGACATGGCAGACATCAAAAGAGACTATTAGCAAGGTTTTTGTCACCTGACAATTTAACATCATCATGTCTTTTATTTTCAAATAATGTTAGACCTGCTCATCCAAAGAGCAGATCATCATTTCAATGATTTTAATAGTATGAGTCAAAGAACTGATTAACACCTCATAAAATTTTATAGCTTTACCCATGTGTAGATGCATACTGAAGAGCAAGTCTTAAAACTATCTAGTCTAACTTTGTAAGCTGTGACTGCTTTGATATTGGTTAGACACCTGCATGAGCTCTTCATCAAGTCATCTGCATGTGGTTAGAAGTAGGGTTAGTGACAGGAAAAGCTAGAGTTTAAAGACAGAAGAGCATTTGCATTTCAATAGTTCCATGATTCTGTGAGACCACTGAAGTCACCAATATACCTCATTGTACAGTGAATACTAAATGTGGCCTAGTTTCCTTCAAGATTCCTTAATTTGGGGGAGGGGGAAACCTGGTGCATTGTATTCAAAGTGTACACTGGAGGGAATGTCTCTTCTCTCCCATTTGAAGTGATCTACTTACATTCCACCAGGAACATCTTCTGTCTGGATGCTTTTGGCCCAGAATGAGATTATAAAATAAAGGAAAATGGGAAAGAAGACGTGTGGCTTAAAATACACTATTCGGTGGTGTTAAGTTTTAGTTTGGGGTGCTGTAAGCTCTTTCTCCCATTGGAAAGATAAACAAAGTCTCCCACCTCATGGGAAGACTTCCTTTTGTCTATGAAGGCCAGAAGTTACTCATAACCAGCTGTGATACTGCATAGTATGGCTTTGAAATGTTCATATACTAGTGGATCGTGAAGGTAAAGTTAGAAATTCTGAATTCTGATGCAGGACAAAAGGGACATTGCTCACATAAGCTTTTTATGTCTTTTTCATAGGAGCAGGCTCAACATAAGGCTTTAGGAAAGAAGTATGTGAAATACCTTGTGAGAAAGAATGGTGTAAGCATCACTGAAAAGAACTGGAACTTTGCAAAGGGTTTCTGTAATGGGGCAGATGCTGTGATGAGCTATTTTGAATAGATTTCCAATTCCTATCTAAAAATTTTCATAGACCCTCCTCCAGCTGAGACACTGAAACTTATTGCAAGATGTTCACAGAACAAAATTGGGAAAAAAATTTTAAAAAAACAGAGTTCAACAAAGGTCAGTTTTTTAAAAAGTGCCCTTTCAACATTTTTCTCATTTCTTTGCCATTTTCAGAACAAGTTTCAAAGTGTTTCATGATACTTTTTTAAAAAATTATCTGGCTTTCCCAAATGCACTACCTTTCCCTTGTGTATGTAAATGAAGGGAAGTCTCCCTAAGAATCCACCCACCTATCTAACAGGTGCCAAGATAATGCAGTAATCTTCCCTATGACTGCAGATGAAATCCCAGCCCCCAGTCTCTTTCAAGAGAAGCCCTGGCAGCCAGGAAAACGACCTTTCAACCTTGAAGACGTTTAGTGTTCTAGATCTAAGAAACATGCCAGTACTTTCACTTTTCAGTAAATTGGGAGCTCACATATAGCTTTGAGTGGCATTTGAATGTCACACAGTCTACTAGCATTTGAGAATGAAGGGGAGGGTTCCTAAGGCCCTCTAAATCGCAGAAGAATCCTGGGATAGAAGGAATTTGGCTGTGTCTAGAGAACAGAAGTCTAAATATAGCATAAGTTTCATCAGTATGCTTTTTATATCTTTTTGTCCATACATGTGTTCCTGTGTATGCGTTCCTGTGAATGTGTGTGTGGGCGAATGTTCCTGAGTTCAGGACAGAAAGAGCAGGGTTGCGATTAGACAAAAGGAAGTTGGGAAACCCTTCTCATTTTTTGCACATTACCAGAGCAGTAATCCTAGACCAATATGAAGAGAGGGGGTCTTGAAAGCCGCCCTTAAGTCTCAATAACACTGCTAAACTAGCCACTGTGCCCACAAGCAGAGACCTTTCTCTTGGACATCCTGCAACCTGCAGCGGGCAAATGCGGGCAGAGAGGAAACCCCGAGGAGGCGCTCCGGGCCGCCTCTTTGCTGAG